>CM066320.1:207490283-207825211 GCA_033807775.1 Saussurea involucrata
TCCCTCATTCGATCTTTAATTGAAGCTTTCAAGATTCCAACATAGTCCTCACTTCCTATCCCAGCTGATCGACACATCAATTCAAAGAACGGGGACTCACTAGAAACTAGGAGTTTGCCCCTAACCAACCATTCATCCATTTGAATCTCAACAACTATACCCCTAGCCGGTTCACTGAAATACCGAACAATACCTCTTCTAAAAGGTATAAACATCACATTATACACGGTCTCCCATGACATATCAACCATTTCCCAACAATTGTCAGGTTAGAACTTTCTACACACTGACACACTCACCACTCATCCCAACAATAGAGGTTGAGTACACCCATGCACCTGTAAATTCATAATAGCATTGGTCAGATGCGATTTTGAATTTACCTTACATGAGGGTTCTCACAACCATTGTCAAGATATCCTATGATTAAGGTCTTTCCTATTGGCTTCCTATATCTCAGTTGTGTCCCCCTCTACTCCAAAGTTTAAGTTTAGGCCCATCCGGTCACTTAAATCCCTTAAACAATGGCTCTGATACCATTTGTAACAACCCAAATTCCATAAAATATAATTCGTAACATTACAACAAAAAATGGTCCCAAAGTATACAATTTACATTAATTCTACTATAGGTTCGCAACGGATAACACCTTCACAATTGAGATGCTACAGGAAGCCCGACGGTAATCTACAAGTCGTCACTTGACTATACCTCTTCTACAGCGCCACATCTTTCCATCATCACCAGATGAAACCCCAACAAGGCTCTAACCTGAAAATGGTTTTTGTTTTGGAAAAAGCGAGGGTTAGACCATGAGGTCTAATGAATTCTCTCCCGAATACAGTTTAACAAACCATA
The DNA here is from genome assembly GCA_033807775.1 of Saussurea involucrata. Lineage (NCBI taxonomy): Eukaryota > Viridiplantae > Streptophyta > Magnoliopsida > Asterales > Asteraceae > Saussurea > Saussurea involucrata. Next base: position 207,491,142 of record CM066320.1, read on the forward strand.
GTTTAACAAACCACACACACACACACACACACACACATATATATATATATATATGCAAATCGCCATAAAGGCCCATCAAAATCATTTCAATCATTCAACATCACACTTGGGTATTTGCACAGTGTTCATAGACAATATCCACCACACGGTAGTTTCCACGATCGGGGCCCAAACCGACTCCCCTTTCGCCTACGGGGCCCAAGCAGACTCCCCATCTCCACATACACAGGAAACGAATTCCATGCGTACGGGGTAAATAAATCAACTCCCAAGGAGTATATAATATCCCAAGGTACACTACTCCCATTGCGTAACCCGACTCCAACACATCATGCCAAGTAATGAATAGCAAAACGTAAACCAATCATGTACTTTTATAAACAATTTCGTAACGTGCGTGCATTAACAAACATTTCCACATCATGTAATAACAAGGCTTTTCAAAGTGTTTAATCATGCTATCATGCTCAATACCAATTTCAGTTATGAAAAGTTTAGCAAAACATTTCATTTACACAAAAGAGTTAAGGGAACTCACCTGAGCTTTAGTAAATCGACACACGCTCCGAAACCCACTTTAACTCAAACCGAACACCTGAATTGGACGTCATAATAGTGGTGTTAACCCATCTAATTACATCCCAAACATCCATAATAAACCCCAAAACAACCCTCAGATGATACCACAACCTTAGCCTTAAACAGTACTTGAAACAAGAGCCGAAAACACGCGACAGAGCTTGGCGCTGATGCCCGCGCTAGTCCACTCGTGCCAAGAACCGCGCAGAGCACTGGCCAGGTCTTGGCGCTACTGCTCGCGTGGGTGGACCCGCGCCGCCATCCACGCAGAGCTCCTGCACTAATTTTTCAGCCGAAAACTCACCATTTTCCAACCCCAACTCATCCAAAATCGATTTTAAGCCTCTAAAATAAGATAATTGATGTTCTAAACCGTTCCCCTCAATTTCCAAACGTTAACACATCATTTAATCTAATGAAACTCATTCAAAACCCATCCATTGGTTCATGATTCAAACCCAAAAACTCAAAATTCACTCCATAGCAAGAATGGAGATTACCAAGCAAAGAGGATGAAGTTTCTTAATGACCTGATCAAAGTCATAAGGGAATCAATCCCAAAATCATTTGTTTCCTTTTCCATTGATTAGAAATCACAATCTCATGGTTTAATAAAAACTCTAAGCCATCAACCAAACTAACCACAAATTGGGAAATAAGGAGGGGAAATCATACCTTGAAGATGATACCACTAATTCCCTTGATGCTACCCTTCTTCCACACTCCCAATTTAAGGTTTTGGTTCTCTAATCCTCCTCTCCCATTGCTCCAACCGTCAATAATGAAGAATGAAAGGGATTTTAGGGGTTTTACCCCATTTTATACATATATACATTTTTAGATTTTGCCACTAAGTCCTTAAAGTTGCACACTTCTCACTTTGGCCCCAAAATTTCCAAAAGGTTTAGATTTTAAGGACTTGGGGTGTTACATTTTGGATTTGGTGTTGACCGACAACAAAGACCATTTTAACCCTATATATAGTGAAGTACTAAATACAATACAACTATTTACCAAATATTATGTTTGAATCATCGTTGAATAGATAAAAATTACAAATTTCATGATTAAAATATATCTAGATAAGAAAATAAATTGAATTTGAACAATTTGTGTACACATCTTAATTTTAAACATTTTGACGATAATTGATTTGCAATCTGATCATGCAAATTAGTCATCTATTTATTGTCTTGAGAACTCCATTGCATTTGTGGAACACTACAAAACAACTTGTCAACTTATTATGTTTTGGTACCATCATAAACTAATCCAATTTTTTTTTTTATTAAACTCCGATATAACACTACATAAGTTGATAAACACTTTTACAAAAAAAGCATATATAAATCATTTTAAATAAGCAATCTTAAACACCCCCTACACGATATATCGGATTTTTAAATATAATTAAGTAATTATAATTTATTAATTGACATATATCATTGTTTTAAAATTCTAAATATTTAAAATAATGAATAACTTTCATACTATTTGTATCAACATGGGGTAAGAAAGAAAACTTTTAAAAGAAAAAGTGGAATAGGTGTCAACTTGGCGTGAATGATACATGGGTATAAGGGATAAATTTATCTCTGACTGTGGTAAGATTCAATTCCACATCTGACCATGGACAGCACACGCAGTAAAAATTAATTATTAATTTTGGTAAACATCTAACCTCTTATTTGGGTAAGAGATTCTTACCTAATAAGAGGTAATAAGATGTTAGTAAACGGACCTTTATGTTATGTTTCAAGTTAGGGGCTCTTTGTTTACCTCTTAATAGTTCCATTAAGAGGCAATCTTGAACCGCTAGGAGGTGAATCTTGTTTGGTAAAAAAAGTTCGCCTCTTAATGGTTCTAAAAACCCTCTAAGTGATTTTATATCTTGGGACTCCCTTAACCATTCAACGCTCTAATTTCATTATGAACAATTACCAAACAACCATATTTCATTTTGCACTATATCGTAAGAGCCTCTTAATCATTCTAACCACCTAGTCATTCTGCACCAAACCATTCAGCAACCGCCAAACAGCCCCTTAGTTCAAAAAATGTAAACTGGTTTTAAAAAATGTTAGAAAATTATTTGATTTTAAAATTAATGTAATTCAAACGAATTATCAGTGAATCATGTTTTTCTACAACAACTTTTTTGTAACATCATTGAAATTGTTTTAGTTCTCACTATTAGACAACTATTGTAATTATCTTAGACTAGAGGGTATCTAAGTGTAATACTTATCTCTATATATAGAGATCTCTCTTGTAATCTTTTCACATAATACAATACGACTCATTATATGGTATCAGAGCTAGAGCTCTAACCCTAGCAGCCGACTCTTTTCAACAATTGCCGATCCCCTTCTTCTTCTAAAACAACCCCTGGGATCGATCATGGCTCTTCTCGCTGCCTTCACAAGTGTAGAGAAAACTTCTCACAACTCTCACAAATTCACATTCACCCTTTCTCCAACCAACTATGGTTATTGGAAGGCTATGATTCACCCTTTTCTTCTCACACACAATTTATTTGGCTATGTGGACGGCACAATTCCGTGTCCAGCCAAACAACTTCAACCCGCTGATGATGCCGATCCAAAAACAGCCACAAGAGAAAACCCTAACTATCCTATTTGGATCGCTAATGACGCACATGTACGTATGCTCATTATCTCGACAATCTCTGAAGCATCTTTCCGACATGTTCAAGGTACCACATCTCGAGATCTTTGGCTCTCACTGGAACGTGCCTATGCACCCCACTCATCCTCCAGAGAATACACACTAAAGACACAATTACTAAAGATCGAGATGAAAGGTGACGAAACTGTTGACGCCTATCTTAATCGAGCCCAAGAATTCGTTGATGCATTGGCTGCCATTGGTGAAACTGTTAAAGAAAAGGATCTGGTAATGCTTGCTGTAACTGGCCTTCGAGAGGAATATAATAGTTTCAAGTCCACCATCACCGCACGACAATTTCTACTGCATTCAATGAACTCCATGCCCTTCTCAGTGATCACGATTTTATGCTTAAAAGGACTCTCGATTCACAAAAGCCCTCTATTCAAGCTTTCCACGCTACCAACAATGATGCTGACAAACCCATCAATGGTTCTCTTGCAACAATAACTACTCAACTTTCAGCCCTTGGACTTACAGTAGTTCCAGCTGCTGGCACAAGCACACAATCCTCAAGCTCACAGGCCTTCTACAGTTCTCGTCAGTCAACCAACAATCGTGGCCGTGGACGTCGTGGGAACTATCGAGGCAACAACAATCGTGGTCGCGGTGATAGTCGCCAATTCAGTTGGGCATCCAATCAAAACACAGTCTATGGAACGTGCAATCGATGTGGCATTGGACATCTTCCATCTCAGTGTCCTAATCGTGATCCCTCTACCATCCGAACCAGGCCCACAGCTAATTATGCTAACAGCAATGCATCCACTTCAAATGCCTCTAATGCTTGGTTTCCTGACACTGGTGCCAACAACCATGTGACACCGGATCTAGCAAGTATGGACGACTCTCGGTCATATTATGGCAATGACACTCTTCATGTTGGTGATGGTAAAGGTCTCCCTATTCTACATATTGGTTCATCTAATTTTCATTCACCACATAAAACCTTTTCTCTCTCAAATATCCTTCATGTTCCAGAAATCAAAAAAAATCTTCTCTCTGTTCAAAAATTCTGCCTTGATAACAATGTTTTCTTTGAATTTCACTCATCTTTTTTTGTTGTTAAGGACGCGTCTACACGCACTACCCTTCTCACGGGCCCCAGTGAACACGGTCTCTACTCGTTGCGTCTTCCTCAACTCCATTCCCTTCCACCTGTTGCTTTCTCGGCTACACGGGCTTCTTCTACCACCTGGCATAGGCGGCTCGGGCACCCGAATCAAAGTCTCTTTAATTTTATGCTTTCTAGTTTATCTATTCCTGTTACGAATAAAACTTTGTCTACTTTTTGTTCATCATGTCATCTTGGAAAATCATCCAAACTGCATTTACCTGTATCCACTTTTCGAAGCAATAATATATTGGATTTGGTTTATTGTGATGTCTGGGGTCCCGCACCAGTTTTATCTTCCGATGGCCACAGGTACTTTTTGCTTTGTGTTGATCATCATTCGCGATACATGTGGTATTTTCCAATGTCCCAAAAATCTGATGTACAAACTCTTTTCCGACACTTTGTCACTATGGTTGAAAGACAATTCTCAACAAAATTAAAACGTGTTCAAACTGATTGGGGGGGTGAATTCCGGTCTTTATCCTCTTTCTTCCTCACGTTGGGAATCATTCACCAACGATCTTGTCCTCACACAAGCGCCCAAAACGGTTTTGTTGAACGCCGGCATCGTCATGTTGTTGAAACCGGCCTTGCTCTTATGGCACACGCTAATATTCCCAAACGGTTTTGGCACTTTGCTTTTGAAACTGCCGTATATCTTATTAACTGAATGCCCTCACGCACCTCCAACAAACGGTCTCCATATCAACATCTCTTCAATCGTGCCCCAGACTACACATTCCTTCGGGTATTTGGATGCCTCTGTTTTCCTCATCTACGACCATACAATCACCATAAAATGGATTTTCGCTCCACTCCGTGTGTCTTTCTCGGGTACAGCCCTCTCCATCACGGGTATAGGTGTCTTGATCTTTCTTCCGATCGACTTTATATCGCCCGTCATGTTCGATTTGATGAGGCATCCTTTCCCTTTGCCACCACTCCTTCACCCTCTCAACCACTATCCTCTTCACCACCCTATACATCATCGGCCTCCCCTACCGTATTGCCTGATCACTCACCTTCCGACACTCCAAGCCACTCCTCGGCATCACCTCAAGTGGTGACCGATATACCATCATCAGCCTCACCTACCGTACTGCCTGATCCCTCACCCTCTGACACTCCCAGTACCTCCTTGGCATCACCTCACATGATGACCAATACATCATCACCCAACAACTCCTCCTCATCTCCTTCTGAGGTAACTGACACCACTTCGTCAACCCCCTATGCTGCACCTTCTCCACCGTCACCTCCTCCTCCTCTGCGTACTCGTCCTTCTCATCTAAGACAAAATCCGAAACCACGGGTAATCTTTGAGCCTTCAGCTAATCACACCACCATATCTCCCACTGAACCAACTTCTTTCACCACCGCCAACAAATCACCAGAGTGGCGTCAAGCTATGGTCGATGAGTATTCCGCTCTTGTCAGAAACGGTACATGGTCACTGGTCCCACCTGTCCCGAATACTAACGTTATTGATTGCAAGTGGGTTTACAGGTTAAAACGTGACAAAGATGGTGCTATCAGCCGCTACAAGGCACAGTTTGTTGCCAAAGGATTCCGTCAACAGCCAGGCATTGATTCAAAGAAACATTCAGCCCGGTTGTCAAGTCTACAACCATTAGAGTTGTTCTTTCTCTTGCCATTACACAACAATGGTCACTCAGGCAACTGGATGTTCAGAATGCCTTTCTCCATGGCACTCTTAATGAAACTGTCTACATGAAACAACCACCCGGCTTTGTTGATCCGGAACGCCCCGATCATGTCTGTCTGCTTCACAAGTCCATCTATGGTCTCAAGCAGGCTCCGAGAGCTTGGTTTCAAAGACTATCAACGGTTCTTCACTCAATTGGATTCAAGGGTTCTAAAACCGATCCGTCTCTTTTCATTTATTCATCTACGGGAACCATCTTATATATGCTGATCTACGTTGATGACATTATCATCACAGGGAACAATGATGTTGCCATCAATAAAGTCGTCAACCAGCTTCGTACCACCTTTGCTATCAAAGATCTTGGTCATCTGCACTATTTCTTGGGCATTGAAATTGTTCCAGCAGGCAAGAATGTCGTTCTTTCACAAAAGAAATACATTTTGGAACTCTTACAGCGGGTTGGTCTCTCCGATTCCAAACCGATGCCTTCTCCCATGACCACTTCCAATCCCCTTTCTGCCAATGACAGCCCTGCATTTTCCGATCCTGTTAAATATCGGCAAATTGTCGGTGCTCTTCAATACGTCACACTTTCCAGACCAGATATCACCTACGCTGTCAACAATGTGTGCCAATACATGCATGCTCCGACTGACAATCACTGGTCTGCCGTGAAGCGGATTCTACGATATCTTCACGGAACGATTAATCATGGTATGCTCATTCGGAAGACCTCCAGCACCCAACTTCAGGCTTTTACTGACTCTCACTGGCATAGCTCTACAGCTTCCTCTTCATCGCTTACAGCCTTCTCGGATGCTGATTGGGCCGGTTGCCCGGATGACCGTCGCTCCACGGGGGGATTTGCCATATACTTAGGTTCTAACCTTATTTCATGGACCGCCCGCAAACAACGCACTGTGTCTCGCTCCTCTACAGAGTCCGAATACAAAGCTCTTGCTGATACAGTTGCTGAACTTACATGGCTTCAAGCTCTCCTTGGTGAACTCGGTATCAAAACAAATCCTGCTCCCGTTTTATGGTGTGACAATCTAGGGGCCACTTACCTATCTGCTAATCCTATTTTCCATGCCCGCACAAAGCATGTAGAAGTTGATTTCCACTTTGTAAGAGAGAAAGTAGCTAAAGGGGATCTTCATGTTCAATTCATATCCACGCATGATCAAATCGCTGATATCTTCACAAAGCCGTTGCCAACCCCAAGATTTCTCTTTCTAAGATCCAAGCTGCAGATCGTTCCTCGTCCTTAGCTTGAGGGGGCGTATTAGACAACTATTGTAATTATGTTAGACTAGAGGGTATCTAAGTGTAATACTTATCTCTATATATAGAGATCTCTCTTGTAATCTTTTCACATAATACAATACGACTCATTATACTCACCCACGCGGTGTAACATCATTGAAATTGCTTTGCAACCCAGTTTCCGTCTGAGGTGAGGCTGTTTTTAACACTGATCCACAACTTATGTATAATAGTTGGAGACTAATTTTTGTGTGCATTAAACTTGCAAGGAATAGCAAAGCAACAATGATTTTTTTTCTTTATTACATGTTTTTTACTTGCAGAATTATTTTTCTGTGGTTATTTGGTGGTCGCTTTTCCTCCATCCATCTCTGGTTCTCTCAATCTTGAAAGTTTTCATTTTTCTGGGTAACGGTGGGTTTTCAGGCCAGCTTATGCCCATCGACTAATCTTATTAATATGTTTGTGTTTTTGACTTTTTGGTAAGTGGTCTGTAATGCCATTAGGCTGCTCATTTGATGTATTTGTAGTTGAAAGGCAAGCAGTAAACTTGAGGAAATTAAGCTTTAGATTTCGAAAAGTGTTGTCGTACGTGCTTTTAACGATAGAAGCATTTTAATGTGTTTATATTGTAGCTTTATATAATAATCTTTAATTTTAATGTGTTTATAATAAAGCTTTATATAATAAGCTTTAGATATTTCATACAAGTCCCATGAATACTTATGCACTTATGTAGATAAGCTTGGTGATTTTCAATAATATGTTCTTCAGACAAACCAAATACTATTGTCATTTGGAAGTTAATGATTGATTATATACAGGTTACTTTGCCATAAACATGCTTTCTAGGACATTGATCAAAGTAGATGGACAATATCAAAGTCCTTGAGCAAAGGGCTCTCCTATACCATTATCTATGGACGGGATACAATACATGGTTGAGTTCCGTTGAGAAGTTGAGGTTAACGTGAGAAGCGTGAGAAATGGTAATCAACCGTTGGATGAGAAATGGATGCACATTAGAATGAGGTGCACCAGATCAATTCTCTTGTAAGCCGCAATTAATGGGAGAGCATTTGATCATTTTCATTTCTTCACGAACAATTGCGTTGAATCACTTTGGTTTTCCGATTGACAACACTAGATTTCCCAACACCAATCCAAGTTTTATAGGATCCAACTATATGTTGTATTTGGAAAATATGCAATTTCACCTGCTTTCCTATTACATTTTTAATGTATTATACATCCGTAGCATTGCGCAGGTATCCAACTAGTACTATCAAATAAGTTGTATATGAGAGTATTATGTATTTACTTGTATTTTTTAAAGAAATTTTGAGGGTGGGCATCGACGCCCTCTGCACCTTAGTGGCTCCGCCCATGGACATGGGAGTGAGTCGTGAGCACGTGAGTGGATAGTAAATGAGACGACATGGGCACTGACCACAAGGAGCTATTAAGAGGAGAAGACTCAGAGTTGGAACTGTAAATCGATAAGGGGGAGCAAATGAGAGTCGAAGTCGTATTTCAAGGGGGGGGGGGGGGGGAGGTAGGAATAAAACCGAGAAGGGTGTCTAGGAGAATAATCAAAAGATAATCACAAATATTACAAACTTGTGAGAACAAATCACAAAATATTGTTTTACATTAATTTTTCATCTAATGCCATAATTTAATGTGTTATTTCACTTTTATTTGTTTCATTATACATGTTTAAATGTGTACTTTTTGATGTTTCGAATTGTGAAACATCACTATATTTTTCTCATGCATTATTGAACAATATGAAATAACACATGATTCAGTTGTTCTTACAACCTTAACCTTTTTGTGGTTCTTGATCAAGTATTGAGCATGTATGACTTTTTAACATATGTGGGATCCCCATTCGTGATTATGTCTTTTGTGTGTATGGAAGTTGAGCCGAGTAATAAAAATATAATGTTTTGTTAGCCTTTTTACTTTTAAGGTTATGTTTGGTATATAGCACATGACAAAACAATATGTGACAAAACTTACTGTCGCATTTTGGCGCAACATGAGAATAGGGACAAGGATTGAGATTGGTGGAACAATGTAGGACAAAAAATATTTTTTCTAGTTCCACGAACAACATTGGACAAAACTAAAAAATTATTAATTTACCCTCATTTGGTATATAACCCTGATATGGTATTTTAAAGGTCACCATACCAGTCACCGCTACCACCACCGGTATGTGGTGGTAACCGCCAACCACCTCCACTACAACAACCTCATCTACAAATATCGTCGGCCACCGAACACCATCACCTTTACCATAACCACCACCACTGTCAGCCACCATCAACTTTACCATAACCACCACCATTGTGGCTTCAACTTTACCATAACCACCACTAGTCCACTACCACCATCGACCTCCTCCACCATAACCACTACCACCACTATTAGCAACCACTACCTTGGACAACATAACCACCACCACCATTAGCAACCACTACTCCTCCCCACCACCACCAATACCTCCATTACATCGACCATAGCTACCTCCACCATTATCAGCCGCCACCACCACATACCACCATCCGTGTTCAGTTGTTCACCATCTTGACGTCCTCCACCAGCCATAACCTTTTCATCCACCACCATTGTTACTGCAGCAACCTTCACCGTGCCTCTGCCAATTCATAAGGATCTTCCAAATTAAATAAACATGGTTTTCCTTTGTACGAGTCGGTTTTTTTCCAACCATCAATCACATCAAATTCTTCATTCAAAGTTGGTACTAATATATATATATATATATATATATATATATATATATATAGGGTCTAGTTATTTTACAAACCATACAAACTACATTCAACCAATCATATTTTTTATTTTTTTCCATTTTTTCCTAATTATGAGAGTTGATTAGTCAATAATATATGAAACAATTTCATCAAGAATAAATGATGGTTGATTAATCATGAATATGTGAAACAAATTACACCAAAATGAGAAATACATGAAAAAAAATCATTTTTACATATAAACAAAAATATATGAAACAATTCATCATTAAAAAAATTATATGAAACAATTTCATCATATGAAACACTCTAATGAAACAATTTCATCATATGAAACACTTTAATGAAACGATTTCATTCAACTAAACAATGAAAACGACAGTTTGTATGGTTTGTTAGATTTCATTGGTTTGTAAAATAGTATTCGCCTATTTTAATTTTGAAAAGGGTTTCTATGCTCACACCACCCTATTCCCAAATAGAGAAAGGGGGTGTTTAAACCATATTCAAAACTGGACTCAAGTTAATTCCAAGCAAGGATTCATGATTGAAACCAAAGAAGATAACCCACAAACAATCAGCTACCAATTTTTCCATAGTCTAACCTTCAACAATAAATCTTTAAATTATCAAAAACTCAAACCATATACTTTTTTTGGATAAGGTTCATCTAGGCTTTGCCTAGACTACATCCTTGGCAATTTGGAAACAAACAAACAAAGCGTCCGTCTGAGACTAAGCCTGGCCACAGAATGCTGACGCCTAGACTCGAACCCGGGGTGGATGGGATATTCCACCACATCCCCCCAAGCCCTTGCCAACACGCCACCACCCTTGTGGTTCCCAAACCATATACTATAGCTCATATAACTTGTGGGTGTTCAAGCAAAAAGTACTAAGAAAAATCTTCAACTCATGGAGTTCACAAATTCATGATTATTAAAAAACACATAACCCATCTCATCATACATTCTATTCTAGAATACCAAAAAAACACACACCAAAAAACTCATCATAGCTGATAAAAGAAACCAAGTTAAAGCACCAACTGTAACAAATGAATTCCAAACCCATTTTGCCATTAAATAGTAAAATCTGGCAGTTACAACAAACTGGCACCATTCCAAGAATAGTACCAACTCTCTCAACCACAATTCTATACCCCCTCCCTCCCTCCCTTGGATGCATGACTCAACAACAACAACAACAACAACGACAAAAAAAGCCGACTACACTTACCAAAATTTTATAATTTTCTACCAGAAACAAATAACCCGCGTCTTCATCCGCAGCAAAAATTTCAGAAAAGAATGCCTATTTCTAATTCAGATCTCTCTCTCTCTCTCTCTCTCTCTGTGTGCCCAAAACTGCAATTGCACAATTAAAGCACCAAAGCAACTTTCTCCTGGGATACCACGGAGGAAGAATGAGCAATAAGAGGCTCATAGTGATCACCCCCAGCTCCACACCAACCTGTAACAACAAACACCTTTACAATTTCAAGATTCATTGTTATATCAAAAAACCACCTCTTAACAATAAGACGCACCAAAATCCTAATCCACCCCAAGTTAAAGTTGCATATATTAATAACAATAACATACTGCTTTGCTTCTCATGAATGAAATAACAAACTAAAATAACAAATTGGTACTTATTCTTATCAGTATGTCTTTAAGAAACAGATACAACTAATTCTTATAACAACCTAATTAAAAATAAGTGTACCTGTTTTTGTAATGTATGAATCGAGTAAATAACTAAATATTGACATGTAACTCTTTGTGTATAAAGAGAAAAGAAAAACAGTGAAGGGGAATGAAAGAAACAGAAGCCTTTGAAGAATAGCATTTCAAAATAATAACATGCATATGATGTAAATGTTCTGATACCTGTTCCTTTCATGAATAGAAAGAAAGGTGGTCCACAAATTTCACTCCTTGGACGATGTGGAAGGAAAAAGACACAATTATCCTCATCAACCATAGCATCTGATCCATGTGCCTGCACCTGTATTCAGTAGATCCAATAAAATAAACCATAAAGTTTAGATGATAAAGGAAAACAAAGACTAATTCATGAATGCTCCTTAACCTTTAATGCAGTTGCACGGCAAATAGTTCACTTACAGATGATAATTATTTGTATTCAATAAATATTACACAACCAAAATGAAAAATAACGAACCAGAACCATGAATCGTAAGGAAAGACAGCATACCACATAAATTTCTCTTTTGAACTCGGTAGCAAGACATTCAATTGCTATATCATCTCCAAAAGCTGCAGCATGGCCTTCTCTGTTCTCATCTACCGTTAACAAACCTTCCTCTGTATATTGCAAAGTGATGATGTTGTATTCATCATCTGGAGACCCAGATATCGACATATACTTGGCCCAGTTTTGACCATTGTCAACAGCAATACATCTCTCTTTATAAATAGATTCCGCAGCCAATTCTCTACAATGAACACCAACAGATTAAATATAATATTTCAACTATAACTTTCAAGAAAAAATGGCAACACAATAACATCCAAACCTTCTGTTTCTTTTGCAAATTTATGATCATTATTATAACTGCAAAAAGTATGAAATTTTTTGATGATACCAATTCGGGGTGTTTGGGAGTGGTTATATTTTTAACTTATGCTTATTTGCTTATAACTTATCTCCGTTCCAGAAAAGTTAGTCTGGAGTTGCTTCTCAAAAAACTCCTTATCTCCTTCCCTGGAACGTGATAAGGAGTTTTTTTTTAAATCCAAACACTCACCTCCGGCGTGGAAACGCAATAAGGAGATAAGCTGTTTTCAAACGCAATCCCAAACACCTATATTGATCTATTTGGAATCGCTTTGATTTATAGAGATCTGTAACACAGAAATGTTAGATCTATTTTATACAATATTGTTTTAAGCCTTCAATTATCTCAAACCTGTATGAAAATTGGTTGATACATGGAAATGCTCAAATTGTCATCCTCGTCTTTGTAATGTAACTCAGATCCAAGTTATTAAAATATTTATTTTTGAAGACACAAACAAGCCTTTCAAACCCATAATGCAGATGAAGATTCACATGTGCATAAGTAGATAATTTTTATACCTCTGCATACCGAGATTAACGAGCTCCTCGATAGCTGAATCTAAACTTTCACGATCTACCTTTTTCGCAAGTAATTTGACCTCTTGAACAACATGTATGCCCCAACCAGATCTTAGATCTGGCGCATACATATGCATTATCGCCGCATCAATGTTCGCTCGTTCGATTCCGCTCTCAGATCCAAGATCTTCCAAGAACCTCCGCACCGTTCGTCTCCGCAGATCTTTGGCGTTAATCTCCGTCAGCCCCATCGCCTTTTGCGACGCCGTAAATAAGCAATTTCCATCCGCCTCGACATCTCCGCCGTGGCTCAGCCTGAAAACCACCGCCGCAGGCGACGAAGGATCATCTTCTAGATTTTGATTTTGACATTGATTAGGGATTTTATTCCCTGGGTGCTTCCACAGGACTCCCTTAGCGTGGAGCCTCTGTAGGTGCCGTTTCTGCTGGTCTTCCAATCCTGACACGTCATCCCAGGTGGTGGTGGTGGCGTTGAGGATCTCGTCGGATAAATCGACGGCAGCGATGGTATCGATGGATGATGGAGCTGCAGTCGGATCTTTCCATGGGATAACGGGAGACGAGGTTGTTGAATCACATATAAGCTTTCCCATTTTTATCAAAACTGAATGAATTTATCAAAAGATCGAAGAAATCTTTCGGTTTCAAAGAATTGAAATTTCCCCTAATTTTTCTTGAACGGTGGAATTGCAGAGAAACAAGAGGGACGAGAGGTCTGAGAGAGATTAGGGTTAACGGATAGATCGACGACGCGGGAGGGTTTGGACACGTGGCTTTATCTGGTCATTTAACCGTTCGAGGATCTTTGCTAATGTAAGCCGGATAGACAACTGGACATTGGTTATGTGGCAACACACGTGGAGATTTTTTATTGGTTGGATGGAATGTAAAATGTTATGGGCGGGTGGATCCATTTCGCTGTGGCGGGACGATTCGTTTTTGGCTTTCGGAATATTCTTTGCGCGGTGACAAATGTGCGATTTGGACCATGATGTGTGTGAAAAATATTGATTATTTAATTTCTTCAAAAATAAAAATATTGATTATTTAATTTCTCCAAAAATAAAAACATTAGTTTCGACTTTTGGCAACTAAGCTCTAAGTTGCGACTAAACGAATAAATGGCGCGTATACAAAATCTCCTGTATTACCTTAAAATGTTTATGTTTAGAGAGAAGATGACTCCTAAATGTGTGATGGAGCGATATACAAGTTCGTTATTTTATGTGGGTAAGTGGGTTTCAAGTAGACTCCATACGGGTTCTATTTCTTGGAACTTGTGGTTTACTTCACCCAACTTACGCCTATCTTCGATCAATCGCTTCAAAGTTCCGTTTCGTGTCTCCTGCATTGGGGAGGTTTGACTTCCTGTTTTATTCTTGTCTGTTTTTCTTTGTTTCTATACCGCACCTTGCAGTTCTGTTCGTGTTCGGACTCTTTGGTCTTCAGCTTTGTATCTTTTGTTCGGTTGGGTTTTAATAAATTGTTGCCTTCAAAAAAAAAGTTACTATAACTTACATATCCAAATCTTATGCTCTTTGTTTATTTTTGGGGAAATTACGTATATTCGTATCATACGTTTTAATAGAATTTAAGTAGACATGACTAAGTACAAAATTGCTTACCTTCTAGAAATGTAGAGTTTTACAAGGATTTGATTGCTTGTTTAAATAAACATACAAGTGACAACAGTTTAAAAATTGAAGAAGAAACAAACCATCATGTTTTATACTTACACGAAAATACCAAAATGGGTAGACAAAATAAATAAACATTATTATTTTTGTTTATTTTATGTTCATTTTCCTTGAACATATCAATTACTTTATCTTTGTCTACATATAAATAAAAATGTTAATACAATTCATCAATAATGTCAACATTCTAATTAGGGAAATTAATTAAAATGTCCTAAGTTGACACCCTCTTAATTAAAATGCCCTTTCTCTCTTCCATCTTATCAAAATACCCTGAAAATCTGTGGGCTAAGATGTGGCCTACGGATTATCCCTCATGATCCGTGTGCCTTTTAAAAAGATCCGTGGGCAATGTAAATTTACACTTTCAACCCCTATACTTATTTACTTACTTTACTTTATACCTTTTACTTTCATAATTTTAATTTTACATTTAACACATATAATCGTTTATTAACTAAACACGTTAAAAAAATATGTTTTAATTTTAACAAGTTACACCATTATAATCGTCTATTCGATACGTTCGAAATGAGCCCAATATTAAATATTTTTTTATTTATATATTTTAATATATATCATATATACTACATAAAAATATTTTTAATATTTATAATTCATACCCTTATAGTTAATTATTTAATTTATGGTACATCTCTTATTTTTTTCAATTTTGTTTTACACTCCTATTGCATTAACATAATAATCATATATTAACTAATTAATTAAATCGTTTTAAATTATTATTATTTGTATGTGTTTATAGATATCGTAAATGGCAATAGGACAAAGTTTCACGAGAAGAATATAAAATGGGGTATCAAAACGTATAATGATGTAACTTGTTAAAATTAAAACGTATTTTCGATACGTTTGAAACTTTAAGAAGTTGTATCTCAGTATATATATACATCACTAATATGAAATATTGAATGTTAAATAATACTTTTTGATTAACGATATTTAATGCATTAAAGATGATTTTTAAGACTTTGCCCCAAATTTTTTTTAACATAGTATGATATTAATGATAATTATCGATAAATAGTTAAATAAATAAGTCACGATAGCCTGGTTAAAAATTGAAAAAAATGATCAATATCTATACAAATTAAAAACAAATAAAATATTTTATTTGATACAATTCGTTCTACTAAACTATTAATTAAAAATCTTAGCTACTTTAAATGTTTATATATATATGGAAAACCCAAGAGGAATGAGATGACAATAGAGGTCGCCAAAAAATCGGGCCAGGCCTCGAGAAGGACCGGGCCAAAACACTATTCCAAGGCTCGGGCTTTGGTCGGGCCCGGGCCGGATCGGGCTTGAGCATAAATATTCGGGCCCGTTTAGGCTTTTTATAAGCCCGGGCTTTCGGGTCGGGACCTAAACCGGGCCTTCCCGGAAAAAATATTTTTAAATTTTTTTATAAATGTTATTCTAATCATCTAATACTTAAAAATGCGTAATTGGGTCGCTCAAATATACTAAAAATACGTTTTATTATAATTTGTTCGTTTGATTCATCACTGACGGCCATTTTGAGCGAAAGAAGGAAGAATTGAGAGATTGAGAAATTGCGAAAAACGAACACGATGTAGCGAGAAATCGAGAATTGTGTTTTTTGCGTTTTGTAATTTGGTATGTAACCTCATACACCAACTTTCCTATTTATAGTGTTGAGGAACAATTAAAAACCAAAAAAAGGGTCACAAATCATAAAAAACGGTCATATATTCGTTATATAGCGGTCAGATTTTCAAATTCGAAACGGGTCGGGCCGGGCCGAACCGGACCGGGCTTGGGTCCGGGCCGCATCCGGGTTTCGGGTCGGGCCAGGTCCGGCCGACGAAACTTCCAAAAACTAGGCCTGGTTGGGCCCGGCGGGCCGGGCCAGGCCAGGCTTTATGCGGGTTGGGCTTCGGGCTTCTAGCGGGTCGGGCCGGAACCGGGCCTGTTTGGCCATCTCTAGGTGGGACCATGAGAATTAAGCATTCTCAAATGGTGGATTGTGGTTGAGTTATAACTATCCCACATTGGTGAGGAGTTTAAACATTATAACAAATAGGGAAATTAATTAAAATACCATAAGTTTGACCAAGTGTTACCAAAATGCCCTAAATCTCTCTCAGTTTGCCAAAATACCCTTTTTTCCGCGATGGAGCCCGCGATCGCGGGCTCAGGGACCATTTCTGACACTTTTTTAAACTTGCAGGGACCATTTTTGAAAAATTCAATCCCGCGATCGCGAAGAAATCCCGCGATGGTTTATTTTTGAGACTTTTCAATTGCAAATGACCATTTTTGAAAAATTCCAGGGACCGTTTTTGAAAATTTGACCCGCGTTGACCCCGCGTTCGACCAAATTTTATTTTTAAATTAAAATATTACATTTTCAACCCCTATACTTATTTACTAAATTTACTTTATACCTTTTACTTTCATAATTTAATTTTACATTTAACACATATAATCGTTTATTAACTAAAATACGTTAAAAAAATACGTTTTAATTTTAACAAATTACATCATTGTAATCGTCTCTTCGATACGTTCGAAATGAGCCCAATCTTGATTTTTTTTGGATTTATATATTTTAATATATATCATATACACTACATAAAAAATATTTTATATTTAAAATTCATAACGTTTGGTACGCATACTAGATGGGACGGGATGAAACTGGACGGGACTGAACTGAATGGGACGGGATGGGACTGAACTGAAGGAGATAATTTTAATCTAAGTTACGTTGGAAATACATCGATCCTTTTGTGCATACTCTGTAACTGCAAATACTTCAGCTCCAAACACACATGAATCATCATTCGCCAAATACCCATTTTCACAATTCTTAAATGAGTCCAGTGATACCAACTTGTCAAAACCCCATTTAATATTCTTCTCGTGAAACCTTCTCCTATTGCCATTCACGATATCTATAAACACATTCAAATAATAATAATTTAAAACGATTTAATGAATTAGTTAATATATGATTATTATGTTAATGCGATAGGAGTGTAAAAAAAAATTGAAAAAAAAAATAAGAGATGTACCATAAATTAAATAATTAACTATAATGGTATGAATTTTAAATATATAAAATATTTTTTATGTATTGTATATGATATATATTAAAATATATAAATTCAAAAAAATTCAAGATTGGGCTCATTTCGAACGTATCGAAAAGACGATTATAATGGTGTAACTTGTTAAAATTAAAACGTATTTTTTAACGTATTTTAGTTAATAAACGATTATATGTGTTAAATGTAAAATTAAAATAATGAAAGTAAAAGGTATAAAATAAACTTAGTAAATAAGTATAGGGGTTGAAAGTGTAACATTTCATTTTAAATTCATAAAATTGGTCGAACGCGGGGTGAACAGTGGTCGACGCGGGCCAAAAGTTTCAAAATTGGTCCCTACAAGTTTCAAAAAGTGTCAAAAATGGTCCCTGGGCCCGCGATCGCAGGATCCCATCGCGGAAAAAATGGCATTTTTGCAAACTGGGAGAGATTTGTGGCATTTTGATAACTTGAAGTTGGACTTTTGGCATTTTAATTAATTTCCCTAACAAATATGTGTGTATAGAAAGATGGATGTGATGACTTTGTTTTCATTCTCATAGAGTTATCTTATTTTTTATGACCTTTATTTTTCATCATGAGAGTATTTTCAAATGATAGATTGTGGTTGAGCTTTAGCTCTCCTACATTGGTGAAAAGTTTAAAATATTAAATAAAGAGGTGTATAAAAAGGTGGATGTGATGCTTTTGTGTCCATTCTCATAGAATTGTCTTATTTTGGATGACCTTTTTTTGCATCATGAAAATTGAGTATTCTCAAATGGTGAATAGTAGTTTACTTTTAGTTATCCCACATTGGTGACAGGTTGAAAAATAGAATAAAGATGTGTGTAAGAAAAGTGAATGTGATGCATTTGTGTCTATTCGTGGGTTTTGACACATAAGATTGTATTATTTTAGATGACATTTTTTACAAAAAAAATATCATCACTTGTCAATATATTTATATATATATATATAGAGAGAGGAGGGTTCAAACGAGGAGCGTACCTATTTACGAGAACGCGATGAGCACTCTCATGCTTCTGATCACATATGATTTACAACGCTAAAAAATCGGATGGTTTTCGAAAATTCGCGCAAAAGTGGCGCGACCTGGTTCGCGACGCGTGCAAGTCGCGGATCATTAATGATCCACAACTGCCAATCACATGTGATCCATAACTGTCGATTCTCATCCAGATCAGTTGTGAATCACATGTGATCCACAACTGTCAATCACATGTGATTCATAACTATCAATTGCTCCTCACGTTCTCTTAAATTGGTACGTTGTGTGTGTGTGTGTGTGTGTGTGTGTGTGTGCGTGTGTGTGTATTAAAAGAACCAAAACGTTATGAGATGACACCATGAGATATGAGTATTCTCAAGTGGTGAATTGTGTGGCTGAGTTATTGTCTATCTCATATTGATGAATAGTTGAAAAATTAGAATAAATGTGAATGTGATACCTTTGTGCCCATCTATGATCCATAGGTTTATGATTTATATATTGTTTTATTTTCGATGAATTTTTTGCAACAAAAAAATTCTTATTATATAAAAAAATCAATCGATTAATATATCAATCAATAAAAATGTTAAAAACCAATAATTGAGCTAAATGTCATTAAGTGACATCGTGAAATTGGAGTATTTTACAAATGGTGTGGTGACTGGTTTTTAGCAATCTCACATTGTTGAGAAGTTAAAAGAAAATTGATAGGTGATGTGACACATCTAAATTTGAAATTTTTATGGTTTGATTTAGGTTATTCCCCGTTGTTATGAAAAGTGTAAATTAGAAAAATGGGTACTGTATAAATGAGTAGAAAATGGACTGAAAATTAAAAAGTGGGTTGATTATATATGAATTTTTTTCAACCGTTATTTTCAAAATATATAACTATACTTCTATAAAAATATTTATTAAAGCGTCAATATGTCAACATCAATCAATATATATAATAGTAAAAACCAATGATAGTTGAGATGATATATATATATATATATATATATATATATATATATATATATATATATATATATATATATAGGGAGATGTTCAATTGAGAAGTGCTAAATATATGAGAAGTAATGAAGTGATCTTAGTCATTTATTCGGTCAAGATCGACGACTTTGACCGAGAAGCAGCGAATAATTTTTTGCATGGTCTGCACAAGATAGAGGGGTAGTTTTGTAAAAAATACACGGGACGGGTTCATATATGAATCTGTGTGATTCACATATGAACTATACGTTCATATATGAACCTTTGTAATTCACATATGAACTCTTTTTAACTAATTCATATATGAACATTTGTGATTCATATATGAATCAATTAATTAGTTCATATGAGAATTAGTTAAAAAAGTTCATATATGAATCACAAAGGTTCATATATGAATCAGTTAATTGGTTCAACTGATTCATATATGAACCTACAGGTAATTAGTTTCATATATGAAACACAAAGGTTCATATATGAATCAGTTAATTGGTTCACTGATTCATATACAAACCTACAGTTAATTAGTTTCATATATGAAACACAAATGTTCATATATGAATCACAAAGTTCATATATGAATTAGTTAAAAAAAGTCCATATGTAAATTACATGGGTTCATATATGAACATATAGTTCATATGTGAATCACACAGGTTCATATATGAACTCGTCTCGTGTTTTTGTAAAAGTTATGAAATTACCCTTTTATTTTTGGAACAGTCGCAACTTTTGACCGATCAAAGCCGCAACTTTTGACCAATTAAAACTGATCTTGACCGAATAAATGGCCAAAATTACTTATCTACTTCTCATATATTTAGCACATCTCATTTGAACTTGTGGCTATATATATATATATAATAACGAACATGCAAAGATATTTATTTACGTGATATTGTGATAATTGAGTATTTTCAAATGCTATATTGTGGTTGAGTTTAAATTGTCCCATGTTGCCGATACATCTCAAATTCTTCACAACAACAAACGGTTATCAATACATGAAAATGTACCACTTATGAAAATACATTCTTTTTTAAAAATTGTATCTCATTAACTATTAACGAAAAAGTTATGTCTTATCTTAACTTGGTCAAATACTTAAAAAATTTATCGCTGCCGCGCAACGCGCGGGGCTCACACTAGTTTAAAGATAAAGCCATTACCAGTCCGTATCGTCGATCCGGATCTTCCGTCGGTTTTAAACCGGGCCAATTTAGTGATATATATAACTTTTAGAGTAAATTATGTTTTTAGTCCCTGTAGTTTGTTGAAAATTTCTAATTTCTTCTTTATGGTTTTGAAATTACAATTTTCATCCCTATGGTTTATAATTCATTACCTTTTTCGTCCCTATGACTTAAATTTAATTGTTTTTTTCATCTATATGGTTTACAATTCATTTCTATTTTAGTCCTTCATACTTAAAAGTAGTGTTTTGGCCTCAGGGACGAAAATAAAAATGACTTACAAACCATAAGGACTAAAACCGAAATTTCGAAACCATAGGGATTAAATTCGTAATTTTTAACAAACCACAGGGACGAAAAAAGTAATTTACTCTAATTTTTATTTAATGTTTTGGCCCATAAAGCCCAATAAGAAGAAACAAAGCCCAAAATGTTACCAAAAGGCGGCGTATACGTAAAACGCAGTTGTTGCTTCTTGCAAAGGAACAGACAAAGGCAGCCTTTCGGAGATATCAAGGGACTCCATCTCGACCTCTCCGAACTTCCTTTTAAACTCCCCTCTTCTCCTTTTCAACTCCTAAATCCATCGATCCATAGATACCGTCAACACACACCCACACTAACCCCTACACTGTGTGTTACAGTCCACGACAATGATGGCGGCGTATTCTCCATCGACACATTGTCCATCATCATCCGCTTATTCCAATAATTCGTCTCTCATTCATGGGACTAATCGCCGTCATCATCGTACAACCCTATCATCGATTCCTCGTAAAGGATTTCGTCTCACAAAGCTCTATCTACATCAATCATCTAATGGAGTCTCACTATCAAACGCTCTCCATGTGCAAGATGGTTAGTTTGTTTCCATTATTCCTCTTACCAAATTCTTGATATTGACTAAAATTCAATTCTCAATTTGTGTGATATTTAGGTTGCATTTTATTATAAGTTTTAGGGGAAAGATTAATGCTTAACTGTAAAAAAAATACTGATTTTGAAGCATATTGGGGGATTTTGAAATTAATAATCTTTGTGTCAATCTTGAATTCGGAATCACAAGTGGCTAATTTTTGAAAGGATGTTGTGTTATTTGTGGATTTTAAGATGGTTTTGTGCATTTGTTTTAATGATATGGATGGTCAATTACCCATGCATCTTTATGTTGTCAATTATGTGTTCCTAATCTTGAACTTACATTGGAAATTGAAAATGAATTTGTTCAGGAGAAAAAATGGGATGCACTTTTCTATGTCAACATACAACATCCGAGGTTTGGATGTTGACAAAGTTGTTTGCTAAAGGAACAACATCAAAACTATGTGTAAGACTAGGGTCCAAGAGACATCACAAAGATTTGTTAGCTGCCAGAAAACTAGGAAGAATTGGTGATCCGACCCTTTGCCGAACCCTTTATAGGGTGCTTTTTGGGTGGAATTCTTTGGGGTGTAGGTTTGACCATTTCGTCAAATTGTTGACCTCGAGAGCACAAGAATGTGGGATTTGGGGTATGTGAGGGATGCTATTGGTCTTCACAACTTATACTTAGGGTCAAGTATGTGCTTAATCTATACCTATTTTGTCCCATGAAATCACACCACCTTTTGCGGGAGGCTCATTGAATTCTTTCAATGTTTTCTTTTTCTTTTTTTGAAAGTTTCTTTATAACATCATTTATTTGCTCCTTTTCATCATTATGATTTTGGGTCGACATTTATCCTATTTTCAAATATCATATCTTAGCTCCATTTCCTAATTAGAGTTTGCTTTTGATTTTTAATTATGCAACGAATGAGTAATAATGATTATATGCGTGTTATATTCTAATTTATCTTTTGAATGTAATTTCATTTTTTTTGGTTGTGGCACTCAAGTGCACAAACTTATGGCAATCTTTGATTATTTATTGACCTTTTGATTAGTGGAAATAGGGATTTTCTTTATTTTTTGGCTCTTATGTGCATATTGATCATATTTAGGTGCTAAAAGCAAGAAAGAATCTCCTATTGAAAGCGATGGTCCTGTTAAGATATTGAAAGATGGAATATTATCCATGCCACCTGTCACACCTCCAGAAGAAAGCATAGACAATGCTAGTTTTGATTTCAACAAAGACAAATCTACTGTTAGTATAACCGTGGTTGGAGCCTCAGGTGACCTTGCCAAAAAGAAGATATTTCCCGCACTTTTTGCACTTTATTACGAAGGTTGCCTCCCTGAGGTTAGTGCTCTTTCATACTTATAAAAGTTAAGCTCAACAAATTGTGCATTAGCATAAGATTGTTTTATTTTTGGCAATTGTTGACAGCATTTCACCATATATGGATATGCACGAAGTAAGATGACTGATGCTGAACTTAGAACCATGGTTAGCAAGACACTTACTTGCAGAATTGATCAAAGGTGAAGGCAGTTTTATTTTATGTTAAGGTTTATTTGATTCCCATATTGGTTGTTTTATGCAAGTTAAGGGTGTTTATTGGGTTTGTTTGAATGCCCACTTTTAGGGAGAACTGTGGTGAAAAAATGGATCAGTTTCTTGAAAGATGTTTTTACCACCCAGGTCAATACGACTCTCAAGAAAACTTCTTGGAGCTGGACAAAAAGCTCAAGGAACACGAGGTAATATATATATATATATATGCAGTTTGAGGATTTACAGGTTTTATCTTTTAGAAATACTTCTAAGTTACTACTTTGAGTCAATTCTAAAGATTGCAAAATGGGTAACTGAATTAGATCCTTGCCGATCTTTTGAAGTGTATCATTTTAAGACATTTGCTAATCAAGGGTTCTATTTAACACCCTTTGCAAACAAGTTGTTCACTGTTTTAAACCATTGTATACGATTTCTTTTTGCAGACTTTTTTTTTGTGAAAATGCCAAAATGACACTATAGTTTGCAGGAATAAGTGTAGTAATGTAGATGCAAAGAAAACCATTGTACATTTGTACTACACTTTTCTGTGTAGAATCGTTTATTCTTGAAAAGTTTTGTCTATTTATTGTTTTTGCACTCGCTAGAAAGATTGTTAGTTTGTAACCGAAAAAGATGCAAGTATGATTGTTATGAAAGCTAGTCTACCCTTAGATGATTAATTGAAATGGTTTGCTGTAGTTGGCTAAACAACCGACTTTTAGGAATTATTTATATGACAACAATTAATTTCGATGTAGGCTGGAAGGGCTGCAAACCGTCTTTTCTATTTATCAATTCCGCCAAATATTTTCATAGACGCAGTTAAATGTGCCAGCAGCTCTGCGTCTTCTGCAAAAGGTTGGACACGGGTCATCGTGGAAAAGCCTTTTGGTCGGGATTTTGAATCCTCTGCTGCATTAACAAGGTCCCTCAAGCAATACTTGGACGAAGATCAAATTTTCAGGTAGGTTTAGTTAATTTTTAGCATATTTGGTGAAAAAATTGTAACAAGATTTAAATTTAATTAAATTTTATAATATTTTGCAGGATAGATCATTATCTTGGAAAAGAGCTAGTGGAAAATCTTTCGGTCCTTCGCTTTTCCAACCTAATTTTTGAACCATTGTGGTCAAGACAATACATAAAGAATGTACAATTCATATTCGCTGAAGATTTTGGTACTGAAGGACGAGGAGGGTAATCATTCTTTTCCTTTCTTTTTATTATAGCAAATTCATTTGGGTATGCTTGAGGGACGTTTGTTTATCTTGTTCATTTGCTTTTCTTTTAGATACTTCGACAATTATGGAATAGTTAGAGACATTATGCAAAACCATCTGCTTCAGATATTAGCCCTTTTTGCCATGGAAACCCCTGTCAGCTTGGATGCAGAAGATATCAGAAACGAAAAGGTTTTAACTTTCAGCAAGAACACACTAAACTGAATCAATTATATATGTATTTATAATATTGAAACTTTTGATGGTTTACAGGTGAAAGTTTTACGTTCCATGAGACCTTTGCGGCTTGATGATGTGGTAACGGGGCAGTACAAGAGTCACACAAGAGGGGGCGTAAAGTACCCGGCTTATATTGATGACAAGACTGTACCTAACGACAGTCTAACACCAACTTTTGCTGCTGCGGCTCTTTTTATCGATAACGCTAGATGGGATGGAGTGCCCTTTTTGATGAAGGCTGGGAAGGCTTTGCATGATCGTAGGTTCGTTCGTATTTATTTAATAATCTTTTGCTTATATTAACATTATAATTAAAGAAAGGATTAGAATTTAACAAATAGTCAATTCAGATCACTTGGAGCATGTCCAAAAGATTCCCTAAAATTTCTCCAAAATGGAGGGCCAAAAGTCAAAATCGTAAAAAAAAATACATTCATCTCCAACAGGTTCCCCATTTTGGAGAATCCAACATTAATTAAAATATTCCATTCATCCATTAAAATATTATTTCTCTCTCTACATATTTATTTTCAAAGTTTCCTATTGGTCCTCTCACTTGGTAATCATTTTTAGGGTGATCTCCATATTTGGAGAAAAGACCATTCTTTCTCCTACTTTCTCCATTTTAGAGATAGTTTTGGGGAAGCTGTTGGAGCACAATATTAGCTCAAAATCCTCATTTTCTCCATTTTGAAGAAGCTGTTGGAGATGCTCTTACGTTTTCTTTTGGTGGTTTGATTTAAACAGGACTGAGATAAGAGTGCAATTCAGACACGTACCTGGTAATTTGTATAACAAGAAAAATGGGACGGATCTTGATGTAGCAACGAATGAGCTTGTGATTCGTGTGCAGCCTGATGAAGCTATATATCTCAAGATCAACAACAAAGTCCCTGGTTTGGGGATGAGAATTGACCAAAGTAACCTTAATCTTCTGTATGCAGCAAGGTAATCAATCTTATACCCATTTTAGGAAAATCACTTGTATATATATTTATATATTCATATGGTATAAGGATGAAATGTGATTTGTTTGAATAGGTATTCGAAGGAGATTCCTGATGCATACGAGAGACTTCTTCTTGATGCTATCGAAGGAGAAAGAAGACTTTTCATAAGGAGCGATGAATTAGATGCAGCCTGGTCGTTATTCTCTCCGGTACTCAAGGAGCTGGAAGACAAGAAGATTGTACCTGAATACTACCCGTATGGCAGTCGGGGTCCTGTTGGGTCCCACTATCTTGCGGCTAGATACAAGGTTCGATGGGGCGATGTTGGTTCCGACTTCTGAGCAGTAATCGACCGTATTTTTTTTTTCTTTTTTTTTATGGATAATTTGGAATTCGTTGGTTGGTTGGTTATTTTAGGGATGAATGGTGTAAGGAAATAAATAGTAACAAACCAACAAGATTTGATGTCATGTCTCTAATGTTGTATACTGTTTTTGCCCTTCAGAACTCTAATGAGTAACTTTGTTTTCATTGTGGTCTTTAAAATCTGATATTGGTTTTTAAATATTTGATTCGTCGTAATTACAGGTGACATTTGGTTCATAAAAAGTTTTTTATAAAGTAAGGTTTGTAAAATAAATTTAACTTTGAATGAATTAGAATAAAATATTATTATTGCGAAAATTTAACATTAGT
Organism: Saussurea involucrata; assembly: GCA_033807775.1. Taxonomy (NCBI): domain Eukaryota; kingdom Viridiplantae; phylum Streptophyta; class Magnoliopsida; order Asterales; family Asteraceae; genus Saussurea; species Saussurea involucrata. The sequence continues at coordinate 207,517,879 of CM066320.1, forward strand.
TAACAGTATTATTACCTCTTCCCCTTGTAAACCAATAATACAATATTAATAGAAAAATAAAACATTTATATAGAGATAATGGCAACGAGCCAACCAACCTAATTAATAGACAAATTGTTACTTTTATAATTAAAGTAAAAGTAAGCACAAGTTGTAATATTTTCAAATATCGCTGCATTCCTTGGCTTTGGGTTGCTGAAGAGAATACCGTTCCGAAACACCATATAGACTACAAAGTGGTAAGTGTAACTATCTCAAAGCACAAAAAACCTACCTCTTCACCTGAATTGAAGTTGCAAGTGTAATGTAATCTTTAATGTTCAGAAATTATGTCTTTATAAATGATATTCAATAATAATAATAATAATAATAGGGTTGGGTTCACGTGAGACCAACCTTTTTCGTGAGACCGTAAAACTAAAAAATTAACACTAAACCTTCACAAGGTAAGAAAAACAACAAACCTTCACAACAAAAACACTGTGAAGGTTTACTATCATAGTACCTTCATTCTTTTGGTCTCACATAAATAATCTGGTCTCACATGGTCTCAAGTCAATAATAATAAACAACTGTTTTTTAAGAAATTTTACAAAAGATATGATACAAGTTATTGGTTTGAACTTGGATTATATCCACCATTAATAAAATCCAAAAGAATTTGGATAAAGAGAAAAATAAAAAACAAAAAGAATTTTTTTTCTTCCTATTTCTTTAGCTCTATTCAAAACGGCCATCCTCCCTCCCTGTCTGTCTCCTTCAAAGGCGTTTCTTTCTCCGGTGACATTTCTCCGTCTCTGTGTACATAGAAGAAGATCATACGCACGAAATCATCGCCATTTCTCTCTGCGTCGTTATTCTCTCTCTCTCTCTCTCATATGTACAAATATCCGTTTTTTCGTTGATTTAATTGTTAATTCAGGCGCCTAAATATGAGGAATGAAGATATGGAAGGAGGCTCTGACAATGACGACATGCCGTCGGCGGCACGACCAGGAGATCGGAGTTACGGCCCAGTCGTCGCCCACGATAATGATCCCGTCGTCCTCGAGATGTCCTCATTTGATCCTGGATCTTCATCTAAGCCCAATCATTCCTTGAAGTTAGTTTCCTCCTTTTTTCCCCTTCTCTCTCATGTGATTTAAGGTTTAATTTGTTGCAATATACATTTACATTACTTGAGAAGAATCAAATAGAAATTGAGGAGGAAGAAAATCAGCAAATCGAAGTTGTATTTGTATTTGTATAGTTTTGACATTAAGAAATGTGCATAACTAGTAGCTACTACTATTACTACTACTTATTGCAAAATGTAAGAATCCTGTAGACAAATTTTTGTAGTAGAAATGTAAATCTGCTTAACATGTGTTTCTTTCAGCAAACTGCTACTTAATATCTGGATGATGTGGCAACAAAGCTCTTAAAATGGAACTCTTTTTGATGTAGTTACTTATAAATCCATATGCTGAGCTAATAGCTTGAAATTGATTTATGTATGCCAGGAGAGTGAAAACTAGGCAGACAAACGGTGGTAGAGAAGAGTCGGTAGGAGCCAATGGTGCTCGCGGAGAATCTAAACTGGAATTATTTGGATTTGATTCTCTTGTAAATATTCTTGGTCTTAAAAGGTACACCGAATGCTTCTATTTTCTTCGTTGGTGTCATTATTTGAAATTCTTAACGCCTAACTAAAGCCAATGGGTGTAGTAATCTTTAAAAAAAATTGCACTTAGGTTGCTTATTGTATTATTACCCTGTTTCTATGTTATTTTTGACAATTTCTTGTATTTTTTTTACCTCATTTCTATGTATTTTTGACACTGTAAGTTACAAAACTGATGGCCCTGAGCTTCAAATCTTAGCATGACAGGAGAGCAGAGCCTTGTGTCTAATAGTCCTAGAAGCGGTGAGCATCGTTCTACTCCTGAACAGCATCCAAAGGTACCAAACTAGAACTAGAAATATCCTTTTTTATATGATGAATTGCATTTTATAGCCAGCCTACCCAAAGCAGTTAGAAAGACTTTTATAGGTTCTCACACTAAGAGTTAATGTAATTCTCTTTTGTGGCCATGATTTCACAGTCTATGCGATGACGTTTATTTGGACTTTACTAGATTCAGGTTCGTAACGAAGTCAAATTTGGGACGATGATGGGAGTCTTTATCCCATGCTTGCAAAACATTCTGGGAATCATCTACTATATCAGATTTTCTTGGTACATCTTTTTATGGCTTATTGTATTATGTAATTATTTACCATCGTTCAAATGTTGAATGGGGTTAGAAATATCAAAATTCCACGTAGTTTTATTTGAATCTACTGTGAATTTGAAGGAATTCTGAATATACTAATTTGAAACTTTGCAGGATTGTTGGAATCGCTGGCATAAGTCAAGCCCTAACGTTAGTGTCCTTATGCGGTTTGTGTACTTTTTTGACTGCTGTATCATTGAGTGCAATTGCAACTAATGGTGCAATGAAGGTCGGTATTTATTCCCTTTACTTTTTCGTTGTTTTCCCATGGTCCAAGGTCACAAAGCTTTCCTAATACCTGTATAAGGGCATGTTTATTGTACATAGTTTGCGTATGTATTGCGTTCTTCAAGATATCCGTGAGAAAACAAAGTTCTATGCTTAATTTGTTTTACATGTGTCTGTGTTCGTTAGGGTGGGGGACCTTACTATCTCATTGGTCGTGCTTTGGGGCCCGAAGTTGGAGTCAGCATAGGACTGTGTTTCTTTTTAGGGAATGCAATTGCCGGTGCTATGTGAGCATATATATATATATGTATATATTGAGTTGCTTAATGTAAGCGGCAATGTGTTTGCTGTACTAACATGTAGTCAACTTTTGTAGGTATGTGCTGGGAGCAGTGGAGACATTTCTAGATGCTGTGCCAAAAGCTGGGTTCTTTAGAGGTAATTAACTAACAAGTTGCAGTGAACTTGTAAAAACTAAACCTAAGCTTTCTACATATTAATGTGGTGGCTTCATATTTGTGTTTTTGATGCAGAGACTGTGACAAGAGTAAATGGTTCAGAAGTTGCTAGGAGTCCAAATTTACATGACCTGCAAATTTATGGGATTGTTGTGACCATCATTTTAGTTTTTATAGTTTTTGGTGGTGTAAAAACAATTAACAAGGTCGCACCAGCGTTTCTTATACCTGTTGTAGTCTCGCTGCTCTGCATCATCGTTGGAATACTTCTGGCAAGGAGTGATAATTCAAGTATGGTTTCTTTGCAGATCTTTGAGCTTCGTCAAGTATAATAATAATTAACCATACTTTCTTCTTCGCAATTGTTGATGTAGCTGGAGTCACGGGGTTGAGTTTGAATTCTCTTAGAGATAACTGGGGTTCTGATTATCAAACAACAAACGAAGGCGGGGTACCTGATCCTGATGGAGAAAGATACTGGACCTTCAAGTAAGTTTCCGATTTATGATTAACAAATAATACTCTCTTTTGTTGGGTTTAATAAACTTTTGATACTTTCTCGACCAGTACATTGGTAGGGCTTTTTTTCCCTGCTGTAACGGGGATTATGGCTGGCTCTAATCGCTCGGCTTCATTGAAGGACACCCAGCACTCGATTCCTATTGGGACGCTATCTGCAACACTAACAACAACTACCTTGTACATAATATCTGCACTTCTTTTTGGATCAGTTGCTAACAGGGACAAGCTTTTAACCGACAGGTGACTGTGTTATGACCAACTTCCTTTTTTTCAAGAAAAAAAATAAAACATATTAACCAGTTTGTGGAATGGGCACTTTTTATACAGATTACTGACAGCTGCCATTGCTTGGCCATCGTCAACGATGATATACGTAGGGATTATTCTTTCAACTTTGGGTGCGGCTCTACAAAGCCTTACGGGTGCACCACGTCTGCTTGCAGCAATCGCTAATGATAACATTTTACCTGTTCTTAACTACTTTAAGGTTCCAGATGGCGATGAACCTCATGTTGCAACCTTGTTTACAGCATTTCTATGTATTGGATGTGTCGTGATTGGGAATCTGGATCTTATCTCCCCGACCACAACCATGTTTTATCTTCTGTGTTACGCGGGTGTCAACTTATCCTGCTTTCTTCTCGATCTCTTAGATGCTCCTAGCTGGCGTCCTCGCTGGAAATTTCATCACTGGAGCGCCTCTCTATTTGGAGCATGTCTTTGTATTGGTATTATTTTCTAATAATAAGCTGCTTTTTGTTTTTTTCCTAGTGAATTTTCTATATTGTAACCTTGATTTAAATTTGGTTGGTTTTGGTTGCAGTAATCATGTTTTTGATTTCCTGGTTATTCACTGTGGTGTCACTAACTCTTGCTAGCCTAATATACTATTATGTGAGCATCAAGGGAAAAGCTGGTGACTGGGGAGATGGTTTCAAGAGTGCATATTTTCAACTAGCTCTTCGCAGTCTTCGATCTTTAGGAGGTTAGTTCAACGTTTTTTTTGGAAGGGTGTCCTAGACCAAGCTTAGACTAATCCCAATTATTACTGCAAGACATCAGCCTAATTAAACTCAATGGCCACAATTGTTGTGTACGCCTGGATTCGAACCCTTGACAGATGGGATATTACACCACATCCCCCAGGGCCTTTAACCACTAATCCACAATGTTAGTTCGATTGCCTTTTAACGTCATATAATCTTTATTTCATACATAAATTGGATTTTGGTTGGTTTTAAATGGTGTTACAGCAAACCAAGTTCATCCAAAGAACTGGTACCCGATACCCCTCATTTTCTGTCGACCATGGGGTAAGCTACCAGAAAATGTACCATGTCATCCGAAGCTTGCTGATTTCGCCAACTGCATGAAGAAAAAAGGCAGGGGAATGTCTATATTTGTGTCCATCTTAGATGGGAACTACCATGAGTGTGCTGAAGATGCCAAAACTGCCTGCAAGCAGCTTGCTGCATACACGGATTACAGACGATGTGAAGGTGTGGCGGAGATAATAGTCGCCCCCACCATGTCGGATGGTTTCAGGGGCATCGTTCAAACCATGGGACTTGGTAATCTTAAACCAAATATAGTTGTGATTCGGTATCCTGAGATTTGGCGTCGGGAAAACTTGATGGAGATCCCAGCTACTTTCGTGTCGATAATCAATGATTGTGTTGTTGCTAACAAAGCGGTTGTAATAGTGAAGGGGCTTGACGAATGGCCAAACGAGTATCAACGACAGTATGGGATGATTGATTTGTATTGGATTGTTAGAGATGGCGGTTTAATGCTGCTTTTATCTCAGCTTCTGTTAACGAAAGAGATATTCGAGAGCTGCAAGGTTAGGGTTTTTTGTGCGGCGGAGGAGGATTCCGATGCGGAGGAGCTCAAGGCGGACGTGAAGAAGTTTCTTTACGATCTGCGAATGCAAGCGGATGTGATTGTGATTTCGATGAAGTCGTGGGACCATAAAAGCGGAGGATCGTTGGCTCAGGATGAATCGTTGGATGCGTTTACAGCAGCTCAAGGACGGATAAAGGATTATTTGAAGGAGATGAAGGAGAAGAATGTGGATGTGAATGAACAGCAGGTGGATAAGTTTCTTTACACATGTCTCAAGTTGAACTCTGCTATCATGAGCCACTCGAGAATGGCGGCGGTGGTGCTCGTCAGCCTCCCGCCGCCGCCACTAAACCACCCGTCGTATTTCTACATGGAGTATATGGATTTGTTGGTGGAAAATGTTCCTAGGATTTTGATTGTTCGAGGTTATCGTAGAGATGTCGTCACCCTCTTCACGTAGAGATAGTTTCGTTCTTTGCATCATAGACCTCTGTTGTAAATTTCTAATTTTCAAATGTTTATATGATGACACCTTGTAAATCGTTAAATACGTACATTGAAATACACCAAGTGCAATGAAAATACGAGATTAATTTCAAATGTTTGTTGCCTGAAAAGCTTTAGAGCGTTCGAAGTTCACCAGAATCGGTGATAACGACTCTTTTTCTTGGGCGATCGCCTCTATCAGTCTCTTGCGACTCGATCAACCTAACTATGTCCAAACACGACATGCCTCTCATCCAACCAAGATGTCTGCCCACCGCATAATAAAAACAGAGGTGATATGAGTATTTGTTGTATATAAATATCGTATATTATCACATTTCAGTGCAACAATTGTCACATATGGTTCAAGGCGAAGGATAGTGTGAGAAGCATGAGAAGTGGATCTGAACCATTGATCACTTTTAATCTCATGCTCTCCCATGAATTGCGCTTTAGAAGGGAATTGATCTGGTACATCTCATCCTTATGTGCGTCCATTTCTCATCCAAACAGTTGATAACCACTTTTCACACTTGTCACGTTAACCTCAACTTCTCACCAGAACCCCACCCTATCCTATGGTTCAAATCGCTTAGATTGCTACTCTTAATATGTGGAGGAAGTATCTATCAATATCATATCTATCTAATAACACCAGGAAATAAAACTTTAACGGGTTTTAATTTTCCCAACTCTAACCACATTATGAACTCATTGATAGCATAATATATATAGTACAGAATGATGTCCAGTTTTCCACGTCTCCAAACTGAAAATGAAAATTAATAATGGAAAGAAGCATACCGGTGTGGCGCATATGAAGAATTGGCTTTCCGTTAGTATTGGGGCCTGCATTTGCCATGCTAACAATTCCAGGTCCAGTATGAGTTACTGCAAGATTTTGACAGTAGGATGTATAAATACACTGCTTTTAGAACACGATTTGAATTCCACAATGGAAGTCCTAATAAATTTATAAATTTAATTACTTGTTCTACTGAATCCCTGATAAGTATGTCCAAATAATTAATCTACAAAAAGGTTGACTAACTCACGTTTGAAGTTCTCGTCTTTAAATGTCCTGCCGTAAATGCTCTTACCACTCATTCCCTGCAAGTATCAAAGCAAGGCACAGTAATTACTTGACAAATATAACGAAAAGGTAGTTGGAAATTCTGCAGATTAGTTGGATGACTTGCATCTTAATCATAACAAGCAACATTGTAGTAATACTAACGGGCTGTTTGTTTACCATTCAATAGTTCCATTAAGAGGCAACCTCTGAATCGCTAAGAGGTGAATCTTGTTTGGCAAAAAAAAGTCCGTCTCTTCATGGTTCTAAAACCCTCTGAATGAGTTTGTATCTTAATGCCCTAATATCATTCTAAACCATTACTAAACAACCATATTTCATTTTGCACTATATCATTAGAGCGTCTTAATCTTTCTGACCACTTAATCGCACCAAACTATTCTGCAACCGCCAAACAGCTACATTTCGCTTGTCAAAATCTCCTCCTTGAATCATGAAATCCTGATGAAATGCAGAACCCTTGTAACCAAAACCTTTCTCTCCTGATAGAAACAAATGGCAAAAGATTCACAACCATACTTGGTATGATCATGATGCATAAACTGGTACATCATCTGTATGTATCAGCAAACATACAGATACAACACTCAACCTGTACACAGGGCACAGAAGTTTTCAGCTGTTTGTGGTACATCATCACCGTAAAGTCCAATCACACTCCTCCCTGCAAGTTTTCCAATTGAGTTCCCAATGCTTATATCGAAGAACACTTTGTTGGTCACTTTTGACTGTAAAATAACCTCCTGGATATGAAAGAAATATGAATTGTGTAAAGCTTTATAACAATCTAAAAGTCTCACTTAAGCCACAAAGATAGAGAACTAAATATAATTAATCGATGTGAACACATATGAAGATAGTTGTGTAAATTAACATTGTAAGAGCATCTCCAAGACTCCAACGGCTTCATTTTTTATTCAATTCCACCAATAAGATTAAACTATCATTATTTTATATTTCTTTTAAAAAGTGCATTGGGATAATAAACTTATATAATATTTTAATAATATAATTGATGTTGAAATCTCTAAAATAGCAAATCTATTGGAGTGAAATGTAATTTTATTTAGAGATTTTGACTTTTTATTCTCTATATCATTGAGTTATTATTAGAATTGCGTAAAAAGTACCTAATGAGAGGCTAAGGGCATCTCCAATGGGTCACACTATATTTTACACCATATCAAAAGTAGTGTAAAATTTAGTGTTAATAGCAAATCTTCTCCAATGGGTAACACTACCTTTTACACCAAATCCTAATATTGTAGACACATTACTTTTTTTATTAATTGAAGGACCAAAAATGTAATTGAAAAAGTAGTGTAAATGAATAGTGTTAGATAGTGTAATACTATTCATTACACTAAATTTAGTGCGAAAAATAGAGACCCCAAAAATAGAGACCCATGTCACCAGTGTCATCTACACCAAATTCAGTGTTTAGTGTAAGATTTAGTGACCCTACTAGATTTTCTCTCTAGGGAGCGAGAAGCTAGCCGCAGTGATCCTGAGTGAAAGCTTGATGATAACAATAATGTAGATTTACCGAGCTTTTTAGGAATCAAAGACGAAGGATTAAGGGTTCCAGCCTGATATGTGCTTGGAGGAGCTGATGACGAACCAACATTTTGCTGAAACGAATTCAATACATTAATTAAGAAAAATCATACGACAGAAGCAGAGAAATTGAGAATTAGAAGACGAAGGAAGCTTAGGGTTGTGCTGCATTACTTTTATTACCAGAGATGTGATTGAGGCCGCCATCTTCTCGAAATGTGTAATGTTGATCGGAAAACAGTTCCGTTTCCGGTGAAGGAAACGCCGACGTTTCGAGAAGATCCCCACCAATGTTCAAACCTGTAATGGAGCTCTTTCCATTTCCATTTCCATTTCCATTCCAATACCACTCCTGTATAGTCAGTCCTATTACTCAAATAACCATTTTGACTTTTGAGGGTCTCAACTCTCAAACAAATGACCAAAAATGGATATAAATAGTTATTTCAGTCTATTAAAATGTGTATCTTTTAATCATTTTTGCTCTTATGTTTTTAAAAAAAGTTAATACCTTTACAATTAATTATTTCTTAACTTACATATGGCTAAAAAGTTTTTAAAAAAAATATGAACATTGTTCGCAAATAGCCAAATACAGGAACAAATCTGTAAATTAATTTAAGAGTAAACTCTACTTTTCGTCCCTGAGGTTTAGTCATTTCTTTGAAAACAACACCTGTGGTTTCATAAGTCGAGTTCTTGTCCTCATGGTTTTGATTTTACGCTAGATTTGGGACCTGGTCACTAACGGTGTTAAAAGGCTTCGTTAGTGTCAGGGGCAATTTTGTCACTTCACTATTTCCCTCAAATTATAACGACAATGAACTCTTCGTCTTCACTAACACTTCACACACTCCACACTTCAAACTTCAAACCACACTTCACACACACAGAACACTGAGCTAAAAACCCTTTTATCGACCAAACATCTTCCCTGCTCAAGAAACAATGGCAGAACCAAGATGGATTTTAAGGAGGGATATAGCCGAAGGATTTGACCCAAGTGATGTATATGGTAAGCAAACATTCATCTATGTTTTTCCATTTTTGAAGCAAACATTCTTCATAGCTCTGATAGTGAAATGATTTTCTATACAGAGCTTTACCCAACATTGATAACAATAAGGATGAACCATGGAGGTTGCTTTACAAGCTTTCCTGGAAGGAGATACGAGAATGGTAAGACTGATTATGTTGATTTGGTTAACACAGAAGGATTAAATGTAGAGGAGTTTCATTTAATGGTGTTAGCATTAGGGTATGATAGACATGAAATCAAATTTTACCATTTCTTGATTCCTGAAGGTGATATGGATACTGGATTAAGAGGGTTAGGTAGTAACCAGGATGTGTTAAACCTGTTACATTATGCCCCTGCTATTAAACTCATTAATGTGTTTATGGAACATGGTAGGACTAACTTGTCAACCCCGAATCAAAGCATGGAACATATAATTCATAGCTTTAATCCTTTCATTGGGGTGGACTCAGAGATACCAGAACAGGAAGAGGAAGTAAGGTTAGACAATGGCTTAGACTTGAACCAGGCCTTGGACTTCAACCAGGATTTGGACTTGAACCAGGGGTTGGACTTGATTCAGGGAAGTGACAACCATGATGATATAAAGAGCCATAATAGTAATGAGTATGATGATGTATTTGGTATAGATGATGACTTGGAGGATTATGTAGATGGTTATGTGGACTGGTTTGGTGTAAATGGAGAGGGAAGTGAAAGTGTGAATGTGGAGGGTGATATTGATCCCTTTGAGATTGATAATTTTGAATCAGGGGATGACAATGGCAGTTTGTGCAAAGGCAGGTCCCAAACACAGTGTAAGGAGATTAACTTCTATTTAGGCCAGACTTTTGGTAGTAAAACAACCATTATCAACCTAATCAAGCAGCATTCAATTGAGACTAGAAGGGACATAGTGGTGATAAAAAATGATGCTGCAAGACTTAGGGCCGTTTGTAGGGGATCAGTGCCAAACTTAAAGGAGTCCAGTGGGCCTAGTAAGGGAAGAAAGAGTGCTTGGAGAAAGTCCAATGGGCCCAGTTGTCCATGGGTTTTGTACGCATCATGTTCACAAAATGAAGAAACCTGGACTGTGAAAACCTATCTTGTCACCCATAAATGCTTCCAAACCAGGGAGGTTGGTATGGCCACTGCACAATTCCTCTCAAAGCACATAACAGAGCAGATCAAGGTAGATCCAAATATGCCATTGAAGGCAATTCAATCCCACTTATCAGAGAAATTTGAGATCTTTGTGTCACCTGGCAAGGCAATGAGGGCAAAACATATGGCCATGAAGAAGATCTGGAGAGACTATGGGGCACAGTACCAACACCTGAGGGATTACCTATGTGAGGTAAAAAGATGCAACCCTGACACCACAGTTAAGATGGAAGTTGAGGAAGAACCCAATCCAGCTAGTCAAACAAGGAAATTCAAAAGGGTATACATATGTTTAGGTTCTTTGAAGAGAGGATTCAGGGCAGGTAGAAGGGATCTGTTGGGACTAGATGGTACTTTTATGAAAGGTCCATTTACGGGGCAAATTCTAACAGCAGTGGGCATTGACCCAAATCAGGGCATATATCCAGTGGCATATGCCATAGTAGAGGCTGAGAATACAACTTCATGGATGTGGTTCTTAGAATGCCTTGGAGATGACCTTGATCTTCAAAGAAATTCCAACTTCACTTTCATTAGTGACAGACAAAAGGTATGAACTTATTTCCTCTGTTTTTGGTATTTAACCTCTGTTTTTGTAATTGAATTGTATTATGATTGTTACACTATTTTGAAAATAGGGCATTCTTCCAGCAATTGCCAATTTGTTCCCTTCTGCTGAGCATAGATACTGCCTCAGGCATATTCATGATAACATGAAACAGCAGTGGAAAGGGAAAGCATACAAGGATCACTTGTGGCAATGTGCAACAGCCCCCACTGTCCCACAGTTTAAGACTGCAATGGAAAGTTTGAGAATGTTCAATTCAGACTGCTATGAATATTTGAACAAGATCCCCCCTCAATCCTGGAGCAGATCACACTTCACAGGTATATTTCAACCTATTTTTACTTTGGTAAGTATATATGTCAACTTGTTTTTACTTTGGTAACATATTTCAACCTGTTTATACTTTGGTAACAGGCAGGTGTCACTCTGATGTGTTATTGAATAACATGTGTGAGGTATTCAATAGACAAATTGTTGATGCTAGGGATAAACCAATTTATTCATGTCTGGAATACATTAGAGTGTATCTAATGAAGAGGATAGTGAATGTATGCAAAGTGATAGAGAGTTGTGATGGCCCACTTACCCCAACTGCAAACAAAATCTTGGAGACTGCCAAGAAAGAGGCATCCAAATATCAAGTCTTGTTTAGTGGAGGAGATAGGTACCAGGTGTGTATACTAAATTACAGGTTATTATGCTTTGTTTAAATGGTATTTATTGGATATGGACTTATTTCTTTCCTATATAATAGGTTTCTAGCCCTTGGAATGACCAATGCATAGTAGATGTGAGAGCAAGGACATGTTCATGTAGGAGGTGGGAGTTAACTGGAATTCCATGCAAGCATGATGTGGCTACAAACTGGAACATGGGAGCAAATGGTAACAATGTGTTACCTGAAGATTGGGTTGAGCATGTATACAGACTAAGCACATGGAGGTAAATGTATAGCTTCAAGATAGAGCCAATCAATGGAAGCCTGCTATGGGAGAAAGGTGACTGGGCAACAACTTTAATCCCACCAACTCACCATAAACAGATTGGGAGACCAAAGAAGAAGAGAAGGAAGACACATGAGGAGTTGTCTCAGAGGAGTGGGGACACTGGTAAACTTCCTAGGAAAGGGAAGACTGTGACTTGTGATAAGTGTAAGAATCAAGGACACAATTCCAGGACTTGTAAAGGACAAGGAGGGCAAGGAGGGAAAGCAGGGCCTTCACAGGAAAGCAGGGCCTTCACAGGAAAGAATTAGACAAATTAATGGTTTGGTTGGTATATATGGTAGTTATGGTTTGGTTGTATGGTTGAAACAGTTAGTTTGGTGTTGGTTGAAAACAGTTAGTTTATTTGTTTATGTCTTAGGTTGGTATGTATGGTATTATGGTTGAAACAATACCTTTGTTTTGGTATTTACTGGTATGGTATTGAAATCACTTAGTTTTGTGTTTACTCTTGTGTTATGGTGTGTCCCAAAACATCATGGAATTGTATGTGTTATCTTGTTTTTTGTGTTATCAACAAAGGTACCAAAACAAGTTAGAGTTCTCTTATGTTGTGTACCAAAACATCATGGAATTGTATGGGTTATCTTGTTTTTGTGTTATCAACAAAGGTACCAAAACAAGTTAGAGTTCTGTTATGTTGTGTACCAAAACAGGTTTGGTTTTGTGACCAAAACAAGGCATATATTTGTGTCTTGCAGATTTTAATAACAGGTTTGGTTTTGTGTTATCAACAAAGGTACCAAAAACAGTTGGATCAAACCACCAAAACATTCAAATAGGATATCTTTATAACAAACAGGAGATGATTTCACAAAAGTAGTGCATACATTGTTCACCAAATATAGCATCCCCTAAATGTTCCCCAAAAGCTAACCCATACACAAAAAACAGATCATGTCAAGGCTAAATGCATGAAATACACAAATAAACTCCAAGTGATGACCAAGAGCAGATTCAACTTCAAAATTTCCTTGTCTTTCTCTCTGACACATTCTTCAGCTCTGTTTTTGGCTTTGAGTAGCCCAGGAATGACATCAATGGACCTTGAACAAATAGGTGGATCAAACCACCCAAAAAAGGAACATTGGCCCTGTTAACAGAAAAACTAACTTTTATTAGCTAAACATCATTACTTGCAGAAAATGTAGAAAATCGTAACATTGTACCAGTCTTCCACATGTATAGAACCTTCAACCAGGATTTGCGGTGGTCCATGATGTTTTCACAGCTGCTTCACATCCACAATAACATAGCACCATGATTGTTAAAGATGAAGAAGTCTTGAATCGACAAAGGATGAGGAAGGAGGAAGATGAAGTTAACAGAAGGAATGAAGTGAAGAAGAAGAAGAATTAAGGCGGGTTAAAAACTAGAGGGAAATAGTGAAGTGACAAAATTGCCCCTGACACTAACGAAGCCTTTTAACCCCGTTAGTGACCAGGTCCCAAATCTAGCGTAAAATCAAAACCATGAGGACAAGAACTCGACTTATGAAACCACAGGTGTTGCTTTCAAAGAAATGACTAAACCTCAGGGACGAAAAGTAGAGTTTACTCTTAATTTAAATACTTTACGGATTTAGATTAGTTTAGAGATTTGGTCTCTGTACTTACGCCTTTTTTTCTTATTCTTTTATACTTTTTACCCCTCCTCAAGTTGATGAGTGATTATTTATAGAAGTGATGACTTTTTTAAAAACTTGAAAGAAAAATGATTAATACGTGAATTTGGTCAACAAAAATGACTATTTCTGTTAATTTCCAAAAAATCCCCATCAATATTCAAACCTGTAATGGATGGAGCTCTTTCCATGCCCATTCCAAGAATAATAATAATACTACTATTACTCATATAACCATTTTGGGGGTCTGAAACAAAATAACCAAATAATTCATGGATTGTATATGGAAATATAAGTTTAAAATGTTTCGCATGTTGCAAGTTGTAACACAATAATATATGGTTTATTAAAAGAAAAATGACATAAATAATTATTTCAGACGATTAAATATATCTTTTAGTCATTTTTCCCTCTCAAGTTTTCAGAAAAAGTTAATACACATGCAATTAACCATTCCTCAACTTGGGGATGGCTAAATAGTTTAAAAAAAATCTGAACATTGTCCCCAAGTACATGGAACAAATATGTAAATTAATCTAAACTTTTCAAACCTGGACTAATTTACAGATTTGGTCCTTGAACTTGCGGACCATGTTCATGTTTATTATCTTTTTCTTTTTTTCTTTTGACCCCTCCGCAAGTTGATGAATGGTTACTTGCGGAGACAGTGACTTTCAGTGACCCTCTGAACAGAAGTTGAGGCTGTTGAATGAGTATCCGACAAAGGCGGCTTTTTAACATTGCTTTTAAGCATGTCATTGAAAGAAGTTGTCTCTGATACATCAACGTCCGTCACCAAACGACAATGTTCTCCTAAACCGAACATCATTCTTCCCACCAATCATGTTTTCAGAGACTTGGCTTCCCACGCTGTCATATTATTGCATTCAGGAGATCAAGAACAAAGCTTCACAATATAAATAGCACCCACAACCAGAAACTCCCAACTTAAAGCAATAAAAACACCATGCATATATATGACCTAGCTAAGAAGATGAGATATTGTATTTTAACGACTAGAAAATAAAGAATTTCATAGTAGGATAAAATATATATATATATATATATATATATATATATATATATATATTGGTACGACCTGGTCACTTCTCGTATACATTTTCAAAGGTATATACATGGCGAATCAACATAATTAATGGATGTGAACATATATATATATGAAGATAGGTGTATAAATTAACATTGTAAGTTACTATTAGAAATATCATTGAGTTATTATTAAAAAGGCATAAAAAATACAGAAGATCCTCATCAATGTTCAAACCTGCAATGGAGCTCTTTCCATTTCCATTCCAAGAATAATAATACTACCAGTACCCATGCATATTACTCAAATAACCATTTGGGGTGTCTCAAACAAATATTATGTGGATTGTATACAGAAAATATAAGCTTAAAATGTTTCACATGTTGCAAGTTGTAACACATTAATTTGATGGTTTACTAGAGGGAAAATAGTCATTTCAGCCAACTAAATATACTTTTTTGTCATTTTTCTCTCAAGTTTTCAAAAAAACTTAATACCTTTGCAATTAATCGATCCTCAACTTGCGGAAGACTAAAAAGTTAAAAAAAAAAAATCTTAACATTGTCCGCAAGCACAGGGAACAAATCTGTAAATTAATCTAAATACTTTGCGGATCTAGACTAATTTACAGATTTGGTCCGTGTACTTGCGAACCATGTTCAGATCTTTTCTTTTTGCTTTTGACCCCTCCGCAAGTTGATGAATGATTATTTGCGGAGATAGTGAATTTTTTAAAAACTCGGGAGAGATGATTCATAGATAAAGTTGGTCGATCAAAATGACTATTTCTGTTAATTTCCCTTTACCAAATCGTGAAACCATATTAGTTTTTTGTTGCGACAAGAAATGATTGAAAAATAGGGAACACCACATATTTGTTGTTAGTGTAGCTGTCTCTTCGAAGTTATTTATGCTTGAGTTTTCATTCACAAAACATATTCCTAGGATAGCAAAGCATTCACAAGTGTGTTGGAAATAGAATGTTGTCTCACTTCAATGTTCATTGCGACATGACTTGATAGTTGATTAACAACAATATTTACGAGAACACTACATTTGACTGAATAAAAATCCTCGTCTCTATGAAGTTATTTGTTGATTCGCCATGTACATACTTTTCGACAATGTATACGAAAAGTGACCAAGTCGTTCCAAGACTTTGTTGCCCTCTATATTACCCTAATATAAAATTCCTTGTTTTCTGGTTGTTAAAATACAATATTTAATCTTCTAAGGTCACGTACATGGTGTTTTTTATTTCTTTAATTTCGGAGTTCTTTTGTTGTCTATGCTATTTATATTGTGAAGCTTTGTTCTCGATCTCCATAATGCAATAATACAACAATGGAAGAGAAAATGTGGCAAGTCAAGTCTATGAAAACATGATAGGTGGCAAGAATGATGCTCGATTTAAGAGACAACTTCTTTCTGTGACATGCTTAAAAGCAATGTTAAGAAGCCGTATTTTCCAGTTACTCGGCTTCAGCTTCTGGCTCAGAGGGGGGTAATGTAGATGGACATGGGGGCATAATTGTCAAAAAGAAAGGCAAATTGACCCAACCCTGCTTGGTTTTAAGGTTACTAGTAATCGAATTATAATGGGTATAGAGGATTGACATGTTTGTATCATTTGTATAACCCCATAAGTAGTGAAAACATGTGAGGCTTTGCGAGCCCTAAATAGTGCTAAAATCCAAGGTAGAGGTCAATATTCATATAACAAGTGTTAAATTCCAAGAAATATGTGTAACACTTGATACAATTTTAGTGGACCATATTAAAAATACATGTTTTTAATGGGTAACAAAAAATAAACCTAAAAAGACCAAATTTATGTTGAATTCTCTTAAGCACTTCAAAATTCAATAAGAGTGGTGTTGTCACTCAGATAAGCAATGAAAATGGAGAAATATACAAGTACATATTTAAATCAGAAATAAGGCCCTATACAAGCAAAACTCTATGCAACATATCACAAGGACGCAAAAATACTACTTGGAATCCATCAAGAAAAAACAATGGGGAGGGTCTGTCTGTACAAGCCAACAAATTATACAAACATGTCAATCCTCTATCCGTTGGATCTCACCCATCATAATTCGATTGCTTGTAACCTTAAAACCAAGCAGAGCTGGGTCAATTTGTCTTCCTTTTCTACCTTTCTTTTTGCCAGTTTTGCCCCCATGTCCATCTACAGCAACCCCCTCTGAACCAGATGTTGAATGAGTATCAGGCAAAGGTGGCTTCTTAACATTGCTTTTAAGCATGTCACTGAATGAAGTTGTCTCTGATACATCAACGTCACCAAACGACGATGTTCTCCTAAACCGAACATCATTCTTCCCACCAATCATATTTTCAGAGACTTGGCTTCCCACACTTTCTCTTCCACCTGTTATATTATTGCATTCAGGGGATCAAGAACAAAGCTTCACAATATAAATAGCACCAACAACCAAAAACTCCGAATTTAAAGCACCATGCATATGACCTATGAAGATGAGATTTTGTATTTTAACTAGAAAACAAACAATTTCATACTAGGATAAAGTAGAGGGCAACAATATATATATTGGTACGACCTGGCCACTTCTCGTATACATTTTCAAAGGTATACACATGGCGAATCAACATATAACTTCATAGAGACGAAGATGAATATTCCGTCAAACGTAATGATCTCCTATAAATTATCGTTAATCAATTATAAACCATGTCAAGTTAAAAGCGAAACTTTTCACTCGACATTGAATTGAGAGACAACCTTCTGTTCCACAA
This sequence comes from Saussurea involucrata, assembly GCA_033807775.1. Lineage (NCBI taxonomy): Eukaryota > Viridiplantae > Streptophyta > Magnoliopsida > Asterales > Asteraceae > Saussurea > Saussurea involucrata. The sequence goes on from CM066320.1 coordinate 207,535,527, forward strand.
ACACACATGGGGATGTTTTGCTACCCTGAGAATATGTTCCGTGAACGACAACTCAAGCATAAACATATATGTTTAGAAACTACAGAGATAACAAACTCACGTTTCAAACTTCGAAGAGACAACTACACTAATAAAAGATAACTGGTGTTCCCTATTTTTCAGCCATTTCTTGTCACGACAAAACCCAATAATGCTTCACGACTTTGCCAGTCAAATGTGTTGCAATTTGCAGCATAATGAAACATTTTAAGTTAATATATCAATAGAAAAAACCAATCCATGAGTTATACTATTCCTGTTAATGTTGTGTCTGGTTTGCTTGAACGGAATAAGACGAGTGGAATGAGAAAGGTAACTATTTATTAGACTATTAGAATACCAAATCCAATGTTTATTTTATTTCATCATACCAAATGCAGCATAAGATTTCTACTGCTGCTAGGTCAAAGTCATATTGACATAACTATGTGCTCATGTATATAATAAATTTGAACATTTGCAATATAAAGTACCTTCAGGAACAGACATACTGGAGCCATTCTTCCCTCTAAAAGTCGAATCAGATGCCAGCTCGCATAACCCTTCATGGGATGATGATGCCCGTGAGACTGGTGGTCGTTTCAGCAAAATATTATCAGACCTTTTGGACACCCTGCAAACATAACTCAGTAAGAAACCAATACCTGTACGAAAGGATATGTTTTATATGCCAAACACCATAGTTTGCTAAGCATTCAGTTGCACACAGCTTCGCATATAAAAACCAACGAGATACAATGACTATAGGAGCCAGAAAGAAGCCAGTAATTCAAGCCAGACTATATCGCTACAATATAAAAGGTATGCTTTCTTACCGATCTTTAGCCTCTGCAAAAGACTCGAGAGGCCCAACCTTGTCATTGTACAAGCTTTTATTCCCGCCTGGAATAGTGTCAAAAATTACTCCACATGAAAATCAAAGCTACCAGAAGAGAAAAACAGACAGAAAATTACCAATGGCAGGTGAGGCATGCCTGCCAATATTATTTGGCATTTCAGCATGGTCTAAAGCAGTATCACCACACTGCTGAATGATAGCATCTTGAGTTTCTGCAGCTACACCCTTCACCATGCTACCTTCGCTTTTAAGTAATCTCCTTTTGCCCTCCACATCAAATAAGCCTCGTTCTATAGACGACATTCCCATCATGTTAGAGTTTGTATATGCTGCCTGAGAGGATTCATTGACGTCAGAAAAGAATGGACTCCCCTCCTGTATTGCTCCAGAACTAGATCTAGAAAGCATTCTATCCTTTCCTTCCAAACCTAAAACTGTCTCATCCACCAACCGTACTTGTTGGCCGGTGCCTGAGTTAGGGCCATAAGATGCAACACCAAATGGGTGATTGAGCCCTACTTCTTGATTTAAGAGGTTGAATGAATTATTGGAGTTCATTGCAGAATAAGATCCAAAGGATTCGGTACTTTCAAATGGTACAACATTCTTTACACCCAACATTTCATTCGACTGATTGTCTGGCTTCTGATGAAGTAGTTCCATAAGCAACCTCTTTGAGGGGTCGTCATTGGTTCCAGCAGACATCCATTGACTTGGATCTTCTGAAATCCTTCTCATTTCCATATCTCGTTTTTGCCTTCCGTTATCGATATGCAGCTGCTGAATCCTCGACTTGATCCAGTCATTTGGCATTTGTCCATTAGGACCATTACTTTCGGACCAATGTCCTTCCATAGCATTTAAATGTGAGGGATGGAAGTGATTGGAGGCCAAGGGATGCTGAGACTGATGAGAGAGGATACCTGAAGAGAACCCACCTACTTGGTTAGCATGGTGCAACGGAGCATTAAAATCCTGCATATCTAACTTCTGGGCTTGAGCCATAGAATTAACATCAAAATTCATCACTGGACCACCACCAGGCATCGGGCGTTCAAATGGTAGTAAGCTAGGATCGTAAACACCTTGCTGAAGTCGCTCTTGTAATGAAAGATTCCGCTCAAGATGATTCAACTCATCTGCAGATAGTCTCTGTTGCTGGTAAAGATCTAAAGGACTGAGGCCAGCAGAATTAGCTCGGTGAAGACCACCAGAATTTCTTAGGAACTGGCTCGTTTCATCTAAAGGCCATGCAGAACCAAGCCGTCTCTCTTCTTCCATCTCGATTCTCTGCCTTAAACCCATAGGCAACTGCCTTCCATGAAACTGCTCATGCTGAAGCATATGATGTTCCAACGATGGCATCTGTCCATGCTTTGCATGTGCTATGAGCTCCAGGAGATCATTTGGATGCCCTTGATGAGGCAGCTGACCAAACTTTGCTTGTTGAACCAGATGCTCTATCGATTGGTCAACATTTTGTGGGTGGCGTTGTGATCGCTGGTGCAGCTCGTTTAAAATCTGATGCTTCAGAATAATCTGATCAAGCGCATTATTGGATCTTGCAACTTCGGCACGTAATTGTCCACGCCCATCACGCATCTGATTTTGGGCCAACTGTTCAAGAAGCAACTGTCGAGATTGCTGCTCCTTAAGTAGCATTTGTTGTTGGTTTAACTGATGTGACTGCAATTGATGCTGCTGGTGAAGTTCAACTCGCCTCTGCTGCTGTTGCAACTGAAGTGCCAAAAGGTGATCTAGATCTTGCCCTGTTTGACCGGCTAAATGGTGTGGGTTTATAGGCCCTCGACCTTGAACTTGGTCCAGCATCATTTCATTCAAGTGAGGATGAGAACTGAGCAGATTATGCTGTTGGAGCAGCTGTTGTTGAATTTGGTGAGACCTAAGTTTCTCTGATAAATCAAAATCACTAGCATCTTGATCCATGTGTGCCAACTGGCGAGCATCCATCACGTCTTTATACAAATTGGGATCAGACATTGCATTCCTTCTATAAATATCAGGCCATGATTCAGCAGCATGAGTAGAATCAGGCATTGTGTTGAAAGGGGAGACCCTCTGACTTAGGGGGTTCACAAGTTGCTGCTGAACACCACCACTGAAAGGTGCTTTAGATGGCTTATCATTCCTTAAACTTGATCCTTCAAGCTCAGACCATAACAACCCCAGAGGATGCGATCTGTTGTCGCTCTTATTCTGTATGCCTGGTTCAGCGAAATCAGCGGGAACAGTGTGGTTATTCATATAACTTACTGAAGAATCACCGCTACCAGGCCTCCCAGGAAAAACAATTTCTGCAAGGAAAGAACATCAGAAGACATATAATATAAAAAATTAAATTCGGGAAACAGATAGAAGAGACATTTAACCTTCATCATGGAAGTTTTGACCCTCATATGAAAGCTGCAAACGGCCTTCATGCTCGGGTATTCTTGCTTGAGCATGCTTTATTGGCAAACTATTAAACTCAGGCAGCTGCCATTGCTGATTATCTAATGCAGATTGTCCCGTTTCAGATACAGGAGCAGGCACAGAAACACTAGCATCCAAGTTTCCTTCGAAACCATCAGATATATCCAAGCTGGGACTCGGATCATTGCTGGTGGTGTAGTCATGCCTAGCATTTAAGTGCGGCATGACATCACCTAATTCCAAGAAAGGAGCTTCATCTGGCGCATCCGCCACTCGAACCGGCAAATCTGCCCCAAAGAATCCTTGCTCAAACCATGAAATGATGTCTACGCCAAGAAATGGTCCCTGGATCTCTCCTTGAGGATCACGATAGTAGAGACTTAACTCCTCTGGTTGGATACCCCTGGTTAAATGTTCATTCAAAGTATTCTCCAAGGGCTGCATATTTCTTGTCCAATATTGCTCTGAAGATGAGTTAGCAAATAAAGAGTTTGAATCGTTAAGAAGCTTTGAACTGATATCAAATGATGACGGCTGGACATTATCAAATTGTTGATGCCCCATAGAAACCGAATTGGCAACATCATGATTAGAAGCTTCATCATGACTGCTACCAGTAAAACTGCTGTTTGACCTTGTTTTCAGTGCATATGAATCCATTTGTGCAACCATCTCAGAGAGTCTTTGCTCTTGATCCCGATTAACATCTCGTCCTAAAATATTGTTAAATAAATTTAGTCCATAAACGATAACCGACAACCAGTAGAGTTCATATATTACAGCTAACCAGTTACTCACCCTCTCTCGGTTTTGTTCTTTGACCATCAAGGCGTGAAGTGCTATCAGCAACTGTTTGACTGGGATTCTGATTTTGATCAAACATATCCTCCACCGGAAGAAGAGCACCTTCTTTCCCATTGGTGGATGTTAAATGCCAGACATCTAGATATGGATATATCAAACTTCTTAGATACAGAAAACCCTCAAAAGAAATGAACTAAAGCATTTTCATATCCATAAGCTCCACTTACCTGCAATATTCTCAGATGACCCAACATTTCTCATTGAATCGTCCACCACCTCGCTACTGCGGACTTTTCCTTTCAATATATCACCAAGGATAGCCTAAGAACATTGAATGTACTTTACAATTTAGTACAACCATCGAGTTGATGACAAAAATATTAACATTCAGGCAGATAAAAAAGACCTGGACTTGATAACGATAGTAAATATAGGATCTTACCTCCTCTTCTTCGTCAGGAGCAACAAAAGCAAGGGGTTCCATGGCAGTTATTTGTGTAATAGAAGGTATTTCTTCGATCTTTTCAGGCATTTTAGCAAAAGAAGGGTCAAGCTTCTGCCTACGGTATATATCAAGAAGCTTTCCCCTTGGATAGAAGAACACATCCACATCAATACCTGGCTTGCCAGGGACACCTTCATTTTTCTCAATGGAACTTGAACTACTAGATCGACCTCGTCCAACAGTAAAGCCCATATTTGAACTCTCGGCCCGTCCTTTCTCAAGCCCAAATCCAGGTGCTGCACGAAAAGAACCTGGTCCACTGGAATTTGCCTCCATCCTATGACGCGGCCTCCATTTATCACGGGAGTCTGGATCACGATCAGAAACTACTCTAGTGCTACTTGCATGTGCTTGAGTGTCACCATGAGCATCTTCCTTCTCTGCATCTGTCCTCTTCTCAGTCCGTGCTTCCTTTTCTATCTCGTCTGGACCCCACCTAGATGACCATTTGCTGTCACGTCGTGCCTCATGCCCAGCACTGCGGTTACCAACATCAAGCCACCTATCAGAGGCAGGTGCTCTATTATCAGAGGTATCTCTACCCACATCAACACGGCGATCGGTTTTCCTGCGCTCTCTTCTACCAAGTAAACCTGTTTCTCTTTCTTCTTCACGCCAGCGGCGACCACTTTCTGTTTCAATTCCAGTTTTCCTCCAATCTTTCTTGTCCTCAGAACCATCTGAACGCCAAGCCTCCTTCAAATTCGAATCAGCAGAATTTCCAAGAGAGAGAGAACTTGGTGCACGCATTTCCTATATTCATAGTAACAGAGAATATAAACTTAACCATCCGTGCAATTATAATATTCCAAAACACAGCTGTGATACAAAAAAATAGTTATGGTATTTGTTGCAATTTAACCAAAATTAATATCAAGGGAGCTGCTAATATAACATATAAAAAGTTCATGAGGAATAACTGATAGATAATTCTAGTTCATGAGGAATAACTTATTAGAGCAAACACCGGGAAGCAGCGGCGGATTCAGGGAGGTGCCAGTGGGCAGACATGCAACCACTAAATTTTTCCGACGTAGTGTAATTTTTTTACGGCCGTTAAGGATACTACCATTTTATTTCATTGTATGCTACAAAGCAACCACAAAAAAACCTTCTGGGTCCGCCCCTGCTGGGAGCCCATGAAGGCAATTCAACATCATTTCATGTGTCTAGCAAAATTTATAGACCATGAGACATTACCATGCCTACTGAAAAAGGTAGTTCATTAGAATTTGAGAACTATATTCCTCCGAATGATTTGTAGCAGCCAACTAAAGTATAGAGTACACATCATTGATATCATGTTCGTAGATATATCTAGAAGTAAATTCTGAAGTGACTTAAATACTCACCATCTTACTCTCGCCTGGTTTAGCATAGAGCCACTGTGGAGACAAGGGGATGCTGCTGTCCAGAGCTGCTTGATCTAATAAAACAAGCAAAGCACAAAAATTTGTGAAGGTCAAAAAAATTACTTGACGGAGAAGAGTATTGTAGTAAAAAGCATTCCCCAAACTATTCACTTATTGATCAAATCCTACAATACTACAAACCATGGATAAAAGCTACCTTTGGAATCATATCCCGTCATCTTATCTTCACCATTGCCTCCAGAAACTTCCACTGTCATGACACAATTGCATGTTAAAGAAAGAAAATGAGGGCAGTAGTATGGCAATTTTTTAAACCAGAGTAATATATACATACTATATGTATCAGAAACTGACAAAACTTCATGGGTAATTAAAACACAATTTGCATTGCTGAAATAACTTACAGGCATTGTAAGACCAAATGGGCAACTATCTACCATACGTAACATGAGTCATGGTTGAAACAAAAACAAATAGATCTCTTTTATATGTGTTGCATTGAAGTTATTATCAATTTAAGAAACAGGTTTTTCCTTGTTTCGTTCCTAGATCATCACAGTGATACAACATCCAACTATCAAATTCAGGCTTTTTCCCCTTTCCAAAACACAGCAACTAGATTGTTCTTATTGCAACCCTCCACATCAAATGGCAAAGAGTACTGAACCATTTCTGCTATAACAAGTATAAAGTTTATGAAGCACCACGTATTACTATACTTTATAAAAATTAATGAGACAAAAACAACTAGGTGTAGGCACTGCAAGAGGATGACAAATCAGAGTGTTAGATCTAAGACATGAGCGGTGGAATAGAGCTTAAATTTTCTGATCACGCTTGGAAATGAAGAGGGCTAGAAGACTCGAGAGACTGAGACCATGATTCAAACGAGCATGAAGTTATCAAATAGTTTGAAACTCATATCACCTTCCCAGATAGCTGATTTTTATCTATGATTAAGAAGCAATTTCATCTTATGAGCGTAGATGAATGCCGGAAATGAAACTCAGCTACAACAGGATCACACATACGTCCAACTACTAAATTGTAGATGCAATCAAACAGAACCGAATTGAAAATAACTTTTACGTCCAGACAGATTGCAAATCTAGATTCGCTTTTCAACATTTTTGAAGGAAAAAAATGAATAGATAGCACAAATCAATGCGTCCAACTGTAGGAAAATAGTAGACACATAAAATCTGAAGAAAAAAAGTCATCAATCCAAAGAGAAGAATAAGACAGATACAGCCAAATTGGAGTAGCATCACATACTCGATTAGATACAGATCAGTAAACCCTAACTTACATGAACCAGAAAAAATACAAATCCACAATATACAAAAAAATGCCTTAAAAAGGTTGACCGATAGTAGATTACCTTTAGATGTCCAAGAATGATCAGAGGGTTTCGAGGAGAGAAGATCGTCGGGAAGATCAAGCTTGCCTTCAGCCATCGGTCGGTCAGGAGAGAGGATCCGTTTAGAGAGAAAGAGATGAAAGAGAGCTAAGAGGTATTCAAGCGAACGAAAAATCGAGAGAGATTCGGTGTTAGGGTTTCAAAATCGAAAAGCTTCGATAGACACTGGAGAGAGCGAGATAGAGAGAGAAGGGAGAAATGGGGCGAGGGTTTGTATGGTCGTAGTAACAAATCAAGATTAAATAAATTCTTACGTCTTCAAATAAATTTATTTTGAGTAACTACAATTTTGGTCCCTGTAGTTTATAACTTGTTGTGTCCATGTACTTTTGAAACTATTTGGCCATTGTGGTTTGCAAAAACACTTGGATTCGGTCCCTCTCTATTATAAACGTTAGCTTTTAACCGTTAAGTAAGAGATATTTTTAGTATTTTTTTTAGGGAAATTAATTAAAATACCCTAAGTCAAACCAAGTGTTATCAAAATACCACAAATCTCTCCCACTTTGCAAAAATACCCCTTTTTTCTGCGATGGGAGCCCGCGATCGCGGGTCATGGACCATTTCTGACACTTTTTTAAACTTGCAGGACCATTTTTGAAAAATGGAATCCCGCGATCGCGGGCTCATCCCGCGATGGGATACTTTTAGTGACTTTTCAATTTCAAGGGACCATTTTTGAAAATTCCAGGGACCATTTTTGAAAATATGACCCGCGTAGACACTGTAGCACCCCGCGTAGTCCACTGTAGCACCCGCGTTCGTCCAATTTGATGAATTTGATTTGGAATGTTACACTTTCAACCCCTATACTTATTTACTAAATTTACTTTATATCTTTTACTTTCATTATTTTAATTTTACATTTAACACATATAATCGTTTATTAACTAAAATACGTTAAAAAATACGTTTTAATTTTAACAAATTACACCATTATAATCGTCTCTTTTATACGTTCGAAATGAGCCAAATCTTGAATTTTTTGGATTTATATATTTTAATATATATCATATACAGTTATACACTACATAAAAAAATATTTTTTATATTTAAAATTCATACCCTTATAGTTAATTATTTAATTTATGGTACATCTCTTATTTTTTTTTCAATTTTTTTTTACACTCCTATCGCATTAACATAATAATCATATATTAACTAATTCATTAAATCGTTTTAAATTATTATTATTTGAATGTGTTTATAGATATCGTGAATGACAATAGGAGAAGGTTTCACAAGAAGAATATGAAATGGGGTTTTGACAAGTTGGTATCACTGGACTCATTTAAGAATTGTGAAAATGGGTATTTGACGAATGATGATTCATGTGTGTTTGGAGCTGAAGTATTTGCAGTTACAGAGTATGCACAAAATGGTCGATGTATTTCCAGCGTAACTTAGATTAAAATTATCTCCTTCAGTTCAGTCCCGTCCCGTCCCATCTAGTTCAGTCCCGTCCAGTTTCGTCCCGTCCCATCTAGTATGCGTACCAAACGCTACATAAGAGTATCGTAAATTAAATAATTAACTATAAAGGTATAAATTGTAAATATTAAAAATATTTTGATGTAGTGTATAACTGTATATGATATATATTAAAATATATAAATCAAAAAAATTCAAGATTGGGCTCATTTCGAACGTATCGAATAAACGATTATAATGGTGTAACTTGTTAAAATTAAAACGTATTTTTTTAACGTATTTTTGTTGATAAACGATTATATGTGTTAAATGTAAAATTAAATTATGAAAGTAAAAGGTATAAAGTAAAGTTAGTAAATAAGTATAGGGTTGAAAGTGTAAATTTCAATTCGAAATTGAAATTTTGATTTGGAATGTTACACTTTCAACCTCTATACTTATTTACTAAATTTACTTTATACCTTTTACTTTCATTATTTTAATTTTACATTTAACACATATAATCGTTTATTAACTAAAATACGTTAAAAAATACGTTTTAATTTTAACAAATTACACCATTATAATCGTCTATTCGATACGTTCGAAATGAGTCCAATCTTGAATTTTTTTGATTTATATATTTTAATATATATCATATACACTACATAAAAAATATTTTATATTTAAAATTATACCCTTATAGTTAATTATTTAATTTATGGTACTCTTAGGTAGCGTTTGGTATGCATACTAGATGGGACGGGACGAAACTAGACGAGACTGAACTGGATGGGACGGGACGGGACTAAACTGAAGGAGATAATTTTAATCTAAGTTACGTTGGAAATACATCGATTCTTTTGTGCATACTCTGTAACTGCAAATACTTCAGCTCCAAACACACATGAATCATCATTCGTCAAATACCCATTTTCACAATTCTTAAATGAGTCCAGTGATACCAACTTGTCAAAACCCCATTTCATATTCTTCTCGTGAAACCTTCTCCTATTGCCATTCACGATATCTATAAACACATTCAAATAATAATAGTTTAAAACGATTTAATGAATTAGTTAATATATGATTATTATGTTAATGCGATAGAAGTGTAAAACAAAATTGAAAAAAAAATAAGAGATGTACCATAAATTAAATAATTAACTATAAGGGTATGAATTTTAAATATAAAAAATATTTTTTATGTAGTGTATAACTGTATATGATATATATTAAAATATATAAATCCAAAAAAATTCAAGATTGGACTCATTTCGAACGTATCGAAGAGACGATTATAATGGTGTAATTTGTTAAAATTAAAACGTATTTTTTTAACGTATTTTAGTTAATAAACGATTATATTTGTTAAATGTAAAATTAAAATAATGAAAGTAAAAGGTATAAAGTAAATTTAGTAAATAAGTATAGGGGTTGAAAGTGTAACATTCCAAATCAAATTCATCAAATTGGACGAACGCGGGTGCTACAGTAGACTACGCGGGGTGCTATAGTGTCTACGCGGGTCATATTTTCAAAAATGGTCCCTGGAATTTTTCAAAAATGGTCCCTTGAAATTGAAAAGTCACAAAAAGTATCCCATCGCGGGATGAGCCCGCGATCGCGGGATTCCATTTTTCAAAAATGGTCCCTGCAAGTTTAAAAAAGTGTCAGAAATGGTCCCTGGCCCGCGATCGCGTGCTCCCATCGCGGAAAAAAAAAGGGTATTTTTGCAAAGTGAGAGAGATTTGTGGTATTTTGGTAACACTTGGTCAAACTTGGGGTATTTTAATTAATTTCCCTTTTTTTATACTTTATTTTCTAATAAAAAATAATTTCCCTATAAGTTCCCTCACCTCCCTCTGAAACTCTTCTTGTCAATCGGTCATCGTCTGTGAACCTAAATCCAAATCGCAAATACATAATCTATATATAAACCTCGAATCCAAATCCAAAATCAACATCTGATTTCAAGTACCTAAGTGAACCAACAACCGATAAACCGCAATTCAAAATAAAATGCAAATTCAAGCCTTAATCGATGTTTGCAGATATAAGGAGCATTGGATACTTAGGGGTCATTTACCGAATCACTTGCCCGGGTAAGTGCTTACCGGTAAAATTCAACACTATCACTTACTTCTCGCGTAAGATTTTAATCCACCAAAATGACATTGTATGCAACAATTTGGCCGGTATGCGCTAACCGTGATAAGAGTCGTCGCACTCACTTACCGGGTAAGAATCTCGGTCCTTGCTTCCACTCTTACCGGGTAAGATTCTTGGTCCTTGCCATATTCATCCGGTAAGCTAAGGTGACTTGATAAATACTTACCCGGGTAAGCGTTTTGTAAACGGCCCCTTATATCAGAGATGGTGTAGGAAACTTTGTTGGAGACTTTGTGGAAGTAGGGTAGATGCTTGGAAGTGTGGAGGTCATTGATGCGTTTATGAAGTGGGGGAGGTGTGCTAGTTCATCGGAGATGGAGGAGAGTGCATACAGTGAAAACAACTATCATTGGAACTAAAGGAATTAAGTTTGAGGTTGGGAGATGCATTTATATATACATGTGTGTGTAAATATATACAAAAGGTTCAGTTCAAATCGCCTTCTTCCACGGCAACGTCTCCCTCGACACACAGGTACTTCTCCATTCTTTTTGTCGATTTCTTGTTGATTTCTTGATTTGCATCTCACTTTTCCATGTACTGGTTTGCTGCTATTGCCGACTCCTCTTTACTCATATTATCTTTCTTCTCAACTTGCTGTTATTGTCGATATTTTTTCTTGTTACTAGTTGTTGGTTGCTAAACAAACAACCCTTGGTTTGCTACTATTGGTTGTTAAAAAAACAGCCCCATTTGATTCCTTTGTCTTTGACTATATGCATCTATTAAAGAACAACATTGCTGATTCGTTTGATTTGAAATTTTAGGGGGGCGATTAAGAGGGGGAATTCATTCAAAGGTGTTCGAAGGAACATTAGAGGAGGTGGGTCTTGGATGTCACTTGTGATTCTTGTGTTATTTCTATTTCTTGCTCCTGGTTTCTTCATTGGGTGTAGGATTACCTCAAATGGTTAGTAATTTTATGTAATCCTACTGATTTCCGTGTTGGTAATGTGAGTTTCTTTGAAATGTGCTGTTTAGATTTGGGATTTTTAGTGAATTTAGCCGTGTGTGGTTGATACTTGCCTTGTATACACAAACAACCGCATTTGCTACTCATTTTTTAATAAAAACTTGTTTGATTGATTTTGTTGGGTTTTCATGGTTGCTTGCAACTTGTTTGATTGATATTGTTGGGTTTTCATGCTCGATTGCAACTTGTTTGATTGAGAACTAAATCATACATAGAGTTAAAATGGTAATTAGTTGTCATTTAGACGGGCCATCCAGTGCAGTTACCAAACAACCAAATTTCATTATGCTCTCAACCATACAGAGTCTCAACCATTCTGCTCCAAACCATTCAGCAACCGCCAAACATCCCTAAATTTCAAGCAACTAAAACTTCAAAGAAGGCAACTAACACCAAATTAAATAAGCTAAGATAGATTATTCAAATCCAAAACAAGAACCTGGAAGTTTCGAACAAACTGGAACCAACATTTACAACCCCAATACTCGAGCCCATCAACCCTGTAAGAAAAGATTATAACCAGTTCTTGTTAATAATCTTGAATACATTGATCATCATATCCAAGGCCAACAAGAACAAGAACAAGACTTTTTGCAAAAGGTAATAACTATACATTGGTGTTTGGGAGTGCTTATATTTTTAACTTATCTCCTTATAGCTTTTCCTCACCACTGATAAGCTGTTTAGAGTGTTTGGATGGCAAAAATATAAAACAGCTTATGACGTTTCCTCACCACTGATAAGTCATTTTTGAGAAGTCACTACTGAGCTACTTATTTCCATCTGCTTATTTTCTTGTCTTTCCAAATTACTTTGTTACCCTCATACCCTAGCAGCGATCAGTTCATTTCCACAGGATCGACACCACCATCCTTTCACCATCGCCTCCATCTCCGCCATTTCTCGTCTTCACAGGAGCGACACCACCATCCTCCATCGCCTCCACTCGACATCACCACCATCCTCCATCTTCTCCACAGGATCGACATCACCACCATCCTCCATCCTTTCTCCACAGTCTCTCTGCACAATCGGCTTGTTCATCCTGCTCTCGAAATCGTCAAAACAGGTATATCTGTGATTTTATTGATCAATTTGGTGTTTATTGGTGTTGTGCTCTCGAAAATTACCATCGATTTCAAGTTGTGTTTAACAACCAGATTTGGTTATGTGCTCTCGAAAAATTCTTAAAATTTTAAGAAACTGATTTGGTGAAGTGGGCTATATTGGAGAAATGATGTAGAATAGCTTTCTACTCTAAGGAAAATGCATTAGAGATGAAGAAAATGGATTTTGTTTTGATTGCCAGTTGTTTGATACCATGAAATGTGAACCCAAGAGTGTAATTGTGGTTATGTTATGTGAATATTCTGTTGGACATTGGATTATATGTTTGAACTTATATCGTGGTTTAAGTTATTGTTCATTTCAGATTTTACCCTTTTCATGCCAATATTCATAGCTGTGTATGAACAGTCCTGGTTAGTACTTTAAAAGAACATATGCACCACTCTTTTTAAGGTTATAGTTCTGAAATTTTGTAAATTGTTTATCTCTGACTGTGATTGAAGAGCGATAATGATCTTGATTTTAGTGAGACATGGAAAAACAGGAGTGCTGAATAGAATAAGGCACACCATTCCTCCTCTAGTATTTGTCTGTTTTCCCTTTTTTATTGGTCAGTGGAGTTCATGTTGATCATAAATTACCATTTCATTAACTAATAGTTTAAGAGTGTCATTGTACATTATTTTATTCAATTTCCAGCATTATGCACAAGAACATTTACTAATTTACCTTGTTTTAGATGGACTGTTCATGCTAATTTTCCTGTACTTTGTGTTTTATGCTATATTTCATTTAAGATCTAAATGGTTTGTGTTAGATTCCTTGTATCTTACGCATGGTTATGTTAACATATGCTATGTCCATTCAATCAGTGTTAAGAAATGCTGCTGAATCAAGATGTCAAATCATATCTGTTTATATGGTTACTGAATACAGTATAAAATGTGAATTTACATATTCAGAAAAAAAATATAATGAATACAGATTGATGTTCAGATTAACAGATACCTTTTATTGGAAGTTCTGAAGAGGGGCTTGAAATATCATTTAGATAAACGAAAAAATAGGAAAAGAATGGTTTGGTAATGGTACTGCTAGACAAGAAACTAGTATCTTATCACCCCTTGACTAATTACTGTAGAGCATTAATCTAAAAAGCCTTCACATAATCCGCTCCATGTTAGTGCACTTGCTTTTGTTGTTGAGTCAGTTGTGGGGTTCTTTGGAACTAATTACTGTATTCAAGAGTTCTAAAATTGCTTTCCATGAAACTATGATACCATCGGTCCATGAATGTGACACCTTTTAATGATGGGATTTTTCTTATTAGATGCATCCATTTTTATTTTTTCAATTTTTAAACGCAAATGAGTTATTTGTCAGCATTCTCGTCAATGCATAGTCATATACATGTTTATGCACATGCTTTACTCGATTCAACTTTTGTGGTAAAGATTTAGGGCCGTTTACCAAACGCTTACTTGGGTAAGCGCTAACTGGTAAAATTCAACACCATCACTTAGTTACCGGGTAAGATTTTAGTCCACTAAAACAGTATGGTATGCAATTTGATGTTAAGCTCATTAAGCCGAGTCCCATTAAGCTAATTTAGCTGAGTCCCATTAAGGTTTGAACCCCTAAACTGCTTGTTTGGTTTTATAATGGGTTAAGCCGCAATTTGATGCAATTTGATGTTGTTTTAAACGATTGATTTGGTGAAGTAGGCATATTGGTTAATCCAATTAGAATAACTTTGTTATTCAGGTTATGGAGGCGAACAATGATAATGTTGTTGCTAGTGATACATCTAAAAAGAATAAGGTAAGAACTCTTTGAGATCATAATACCTGCATGGTGTTTATTGATTTGTGCATGAATGAGGTAAAAAATGGGAATAGACCCGGTAGTCACTTCAATAAGGTTGGGTGGGGGAACATAGAGAAGGCCATTAAGGATCGAACGGGAAAATCTGTTGACAAGAAGCAACTTAAAAACAAATGGGACAATATGAAAAAAGAATGGAAGTTGTATGATCGTTTAATGAGGATTGAATCTGGCATTGGATGGGATGCCGCGAGAAAGACATTCGATGCACCGGATGAGTGGTGGGACGAAAAAATAAAGGTAATTCTTACTATTATGTATATATATTCAATTATTTTCGACTACTTTTTATTTAATTAGCTACTAAAGAACCATTAAAACACAGGGAAATAAAGATATTGCCAAGTTTAGGGACTTAAATCTGGAGATATTTCAATTGTATTATGAACCTTTATTCCGAGATTCCGTTGCGGTTGGAGATAAGACTAAGGCTCCTGTTGAATGTCAAAATGATAGCAGTCCAACTAATGTAGAACATGATGAGAGGAGAGGGGATAGTGACGAAGTTAATTTAGTTGACAATGATGAACCTCTTTTCCCTCAAAGTAGTTTGAGTAAACGAAAGAATTCGACTAAATTAACTCCTACCCGTTCAACCAAGGGAAAATCTCCTGCAAATTCCTCATATGAGGATAAACTTGATACTGTATTAGAGGCACTATCATCACGAAGCACACAAACGTTTCCACCACAAAAGTCATCACCAACAACACAAGAATGCATGGATATCGTGACATGTTTTCCAGGTTTTGAAGAAGGTTCAAGGATGTATAGCCAGGCACTATGTGTTTTCCTTAAAGCACAAGTCCGTGAAAATTTTATGGTTCCAACGAGTCACATGGCAAGGATGGAGTTTCTTAAGTTGCTTATGGAGAAGAATTGATATCGTGTTTCCCCGTCTCATGTTCTATCGTTTATTATTTTCGTTGACATTATGTATCGTTTATTATTTTCGTTGACATTATGTATCGTTTATTATTTTCGTTGGCATTATGTATCGTTTATTACTTCCGTTGACATTATGTATCGTTTATTATTTTCGTTGGCATTATGTATCGTTTATTACTTCCGTTGACATTATGTATCGTTTATTAATAGGATGGATAGTGATTCTTCTGATTCGAATGACGATAATGAAGTAAATTACGTGGAAGAGGAGAACGAATGGCTAATGTTATGTGCAGTAGCTGTCAAAGGAATAATAATGTCTCATAGATTGAATAACACACGTACACCTTTTCGCACATCTTCACACACCGGAAACATATTTATTAACGAAATGCTTAACGGTCATCCAAGACGTTGTTACGAAGTTTTCAGACTACATGTCCCAGTTTTCAGAATGTTATGTTCCGATCTTGCTACACGTTACGGGTTCAAGGAAACACGTAATATACGTATTGAGGAGTCTGTTGCGATTTTCTTGATGATTTTAGCACATGGATGTGGAAATAGGTTAATTCAAGAATCGTTTAATCATTCTGCGGAAACTATTAGTAGACATTTTCATGCTGTTTTGAAAGTTGTGCTTAAGTTGAGTGCAGACGTCATAAAGCCAAGTGCAACTTACAATCAAGATGTACCCCAACAAATTTTGAACAACCCTCGTTATTATCCAATGTTCAAGGTACTTCTTAAATTTTGCTTCGTAACATTTTAATAGATTAATAAATTATGTTTTTTTATATGTGTAGGATTGTATTGGCGCTATCGATGGGACGCACGTAAGGGCATCAGTTCGAGAACATGAGCAACCGAAATATATTGGTAGAAAAGGGTACCCGACTCAGAATATAATGGCGGTTTGTGATTTTAATATGTGCTTTACGTTTGCATGGGCTGGATGGGAGGGATCTGCGCATGACACAAGAATATTCTATGAAGCGTTACGTAGGCGTGAACTTAAATTTCCACATCCAACCGGTGGTTAGTATTTTGTTTACCGTTATAGCAACTTTTATGTTTTCATACCATTAGAAATGAATAATAATAGTTGGTTTATTTATCATGACAGACAAGTATTATGTTGTTGATGCCGGATATCCAAATACGAGAGGGTATCTTGGTCCATACAAAGGAATAGATATTCGTTATCACATACCGGATTTTCGTCGTGGACAAACCGCCGCAATACGGGCTCCAAGAGGAGGAAAAGAGACATTTAACTATTATCACTCGTCGTTGAGAAATGTTATCGAACGAACGTTTGGAGTATGGAAGGCTAGATGGGCCATACTAAAACATATGCATGTCAATTACACCTATGAGACACAAGTAAATATTGTGCTAGCGTCGATGGCACTTCACAATTATATAAGAATGAACGGTAATTTTGACGAAACATTTGACAGGGCGCAACAAGAATCATACAACCCTCGTATTGATGTTGATGATGAAGGAAGTGGTAGCAATAACGAAGCACATGAAGGCACAAGTTCAAGTCGTATTAGGACTGACACTGATTATATGATTGCAATAAGAGATGCGATTGCAGAAGAAATATTCAGTCGAAACAGATGAAGAACTATTAAAAATTATTGACGTTAATTTGTTATTTAAGTTACTATTATTTTCTTTAAATTATGAAATGTTTATAAGTTATTATTTTTATTTTTAAATTATTAATGTTATTTAAGGTAATATTATTTTTTTTAAAATTATTGACGTTAATTTTTTTTTTGCCAAATATATAAATATAAATGTTGAAAAAATCAATGGTTGTATATTAAAAAGCAAATAAATAACTAAGATAGAACAATGTCCTTTTTGGTCATTTTACATAAATAAGCAAAAATTTGCCAAACACTAAAAAACTCCTTATTTGCTTATCATGTTTCCACACCACAATAAGCTAATCCAAACACTTTTTAAAAAACTCCTTCTCCTCACCACATAAGCAAATAAGCACTTTTAATTATAAGCATAAGTTAAAAATATAAGCACTCCCAAACACCCCCTTAGACGAAAAACAAACACTCACAAAATAACAATAATTTAGAAACTGGTCAATTTCTATATGCATTTTATGCCATGAAGCATGTGGCAACAATTATGTGATCGTTCATAGAAAAATAAAGTTTCATTTAACTATGAGCCAACTGAACGAAGTAGTGGGAAAATATTCTCATTCAAGTCAAAATGGTCAAGATTCAAAACACCGGGGACTTTTTCATTGATGTTGTTTTGTTAAACCAATTAATAAAAAAATATTTTATATAATATATTTAATACAACCAAACATGAATAAGATTTCCATTCCCCCAATTTTATCAGAAATGGAAATTAATAAATTTGGAATAAATGGATCCATTGTATTATATCAAACCAAACAACAGTTTTCATTATCATTCTCATCCCTTACCATCAATACATCAAACCGAACACCCACTCTAAAAAAACAAAATGGTTCTTTAAATCAAATAAAAAATAAAGCTTTGTTACTACACCAAAAATTGAAACAGAGAAACTGAAATTAACTACAAGTCTTATTTCTAAAAATGAGAACAAGCATTTGAAACCAAATAGGGATATATCAGCTTGATTAGCAGAAAACATTATCAGAGAATGGAACATCACAGATTCAGAACCTTCGAGAAACGTTTCCACTAAACTCTCAAGTATCGATACTATCTCTCCTCCTCAAAGCAACACGTGTCTTCTTCTTCCTCCTCAGATTCTCAGCCATGAATGCCTTCTCCAACTGCTCCACTCTTCGACTTAACGAATTAATCATCCGTGTCTGCATCTCATTCCTCTCGGAAATCTGCATCATTAGTTTCATCATCTTCTCATTATCAGCCATCAGCTTCACTATCAGTTCTCTGCTTCCGTTGTCACAATTTCCTCCATTACACACTTCCATTGAAGCTTCAACAGGCGTATGATCCTCTTTCTCATCTTCACCCAAATCCTCAACGTTATCAAGATTACTTTCGGTGATCTGTTCTGAGGCACTTGTACAAACATTATAAATGTTACTTACGGCAGAATCCTTATTAGGTGAATCTAGGGTTTGGTTAGCAATTGAGTCCACCTTCTCTTGCAATGCAATTGCCTTCTTAGTAACCGCTTTCCTCAACTCCCTAACGCCACAATCAAAACCACGGATCGAGTCCAATTTGAAAAGCAAAGACATTAGGGTTTCGTTCACCTTCAATCGCTCCTTGGCATCTCTCCGAATCAAATCAGCAACTTCAATATCGTCAATTCTCCGTTCAATTTCACTAACCTCGTTTCTAATTGATGCGATCTTCTTCACGCTCTTTCTCACCAGAAAACCTCTGAAGAGTCTTTGAATCTTAAGCGCCGCTGAAGCCTTCGATGTCGCCGGTGGTTGCTCAGATGAAATGAAGTGTACTGGTACAGAAATAACCTTTGGCGACGATCTGACTTGCGTTTGCTGAACTGGCAGGGATCGGGCAGAGCGTGATTGGTGTTGGTTTCTGAAAAAGGGACTGTTCATCATGAAGTTGAATTGAATACAATGAAAGGGATTTGGTTTGTAGAATTGTGATGCCTATGAACAGGTTTCATGTTTATTTATACGAGAAGAATGGAAGAAGCGGAGGAATGGTCTAGAGCATTCTGGGCCTGGTGGACAGTCTAGACGGATGTAGAATCTTCCCTACCTACAATCTTCTAACTTCCAAATTATAATCTCGTCATATGGTAGCTATGATTTAAGAATTACAATTTTAGTCCTTATAAAACTTTCAAATAATACAAGGGCTTCGTTTTAGTGAAAAGTTGAAGTTAATGTGAGTCGTGAGAAGCTGAGGATTGGTTTTTACCTCTATGATGAAAAATGGATGCATATTAGAATAAATCCTCTGATACGCAGCAAATCAATTCCATTATAAACCGCAATTTATAAAAAGACATTTGATTAAAAGTAATAGTTCATATTCGTTTCCTACATTTTCTTACGTTAACTTCAACTTCTTATATAATCCTTCACGAGAATACAATCCCTATTTATATTCAAGAGTAAATTATAATTCTCATCATATGGTAGTAGCGATTTTAGAATTACAGTTTTAGTCTTTATAGTTTATAATTTATTGTATTTTCGTCTATGAGTTAATTCCAACCTTCAAATATAAGGGTCTAAGACAATATAAAATTGTAAGCTATATGAACTCAGACAATAATAAATTGTAAATCATAAAGACGACAAATAGTAATAAATATAGCGACGAAAAATATAATTTATTAAACCATATAGAAAAAAAATCACAACTTTTTAACAAAAACGAGTATGAAAAAACATAATTTACTCTTAAGAAGTTAAGGGGCCGTTTACAAAACGCTTATCCGGGTAAGTGCTTACCAAGTCACATTAGCTTACCGGATGAATATGGCAAGGACTAAAAATCTTACCCGGTAAGAACGGAAGCAAGGACTGCGAGTCTTACCCGATAAGTAGCGTTTACCGGCTAAATTGTTGCATACGATGTCATTTTGGTGGACTAAAATCTTACCCGGGAAGTAAGTGATAGTGTTGAATTTTACCGGAAAGCACTTACCCAGGTAAGTGATTAGGTAAATGGCCTCTTAGATTCATATATAAAAAGAGTAAAATATGGTTTTGTTAACCTTAGTGGCTTTCTTCCTTCAGCTTCATTTGTATAGCCTCTTATTGAATAAAGTTCGCTTAGCGGAATAGAAGTTAAAAGTGTTCATCAAAGAAAAATATATTTATTAGCTTTCACATGAGACAAAAAAAATTACAAATATTTCTTACCTTAGTCAAGGACTGAGTTTTCCTTTAACCCTCTTCAAAACCCCGATCCCTACACTGTCTTCTTCCCCATCACCAACCACTTCCCTAACGTCGCCAACCATGAAGAAGGTACTGACCCCTTCCCCGTCGCACATTAATCTTTATCCTCTTCTCCTTTGAGATTTGACTAAATAGTAATAAAGACGACTTTAAAAACCCATCGTCCCTTTGCCAATTAATAAGCAACCATCATCTTCCATGATGTCCCTGGAATCTTCTTCGTACTTTGCTCCTCTTTCTCGTTCCCACCACCTCCTCGCTACAAGACGCTACAAATATAAACGTTTTTGTATCTTCTACTTCATTTGTATCGCTTGATTTTTAGCGTTTTTGTGGTTTTCCCTTGAACATCCCTCTATGATATTAATATACAAAATCATTAATTAAATTTAAAGTTTGAAATTCCTTTTTATCCATCCTAATTTACACTCTTTAAGAACAAAATGATGATGATTTGGTTTCTATAAGACGTTGAGATTAATGTCAAAGGAGTGAGAAACAATTATCAATCGTTTGATGAGACTTATCTATACTATCTTATAAAGCATTTAGGATGAAAGTCTTAAAGTCTTAAATACAACTTAAAATGCACAAGATACTACTTCTTTATACACAAAGTCTTAAAGTCTTAAAAATTTAATTTTAATTTTAAAAACTAACCATTTAATTATCCCCTACTATTTTGTTTCAAAATTCAAATGGGTTTCGTAATAGCTGGCGATTCTTCGGCTCCTGCTTCCCCCATCTAAAAAACGATTGATGCCCTCCAAAGCCTCTCTCCAGGAAAACAATCGTATCTTGCCCTTTTCGTCGCCGCCCTGCCTCTGTTGGCGTCTGCCTCTCCGTCACCACCCCTACGTGAATCTCCTCTTCTAATTGATTTGAATCAGGTAAGTAATCTTAGGGTTTATTATGTATTTTGAACTTTGATTTTGTATACTTTTTCTATTAAGAGGTTCAATCCTCAAGTATATGCTCGCCTGGTTTTAGATTAAGCTTTTTTGTTCCTGACTATTTGTTTGAACCTACGTGCTTACCTGGTTTCATATTTCTACGGGTACCTTGTTCGATCCTGGTCTTGAGTCTTTTTCCCTCTTCTAATTTTGTTTCTTATGCTCCTATTTTCCCTCCCTTGGGTTTATGTAAGATTGTATATGTTTCTTTTTGTATTGACAGGTTTTGGATTCCATTTCCGTATACAACTCGAAATTGATAGCAACAAACCATTTTCGGATGTGGCTTTTCCCGCTTTCCATCAGGTGTTAGCTTTTCTAACCATCTACTTTTTGATTCTGTTATTTCACCATTGTCTTGCACCAACCTAATATTATCTGGTTTTGTTTCACGAGCATGTGAAATACATTTTAAGGTTGGTCATGCTTGGAATCACTCTTGGTGTAGCTCTAAGTGTTGTTTCCCCCTATTAGCTAATCACTCTTCTCAGGTAAGCCTCCCACCCACTTTAAATTTCGTATCAATTATCATTAAAGATTCAACTTTTATTTATGGGTTTATTACAAGAATTAATACCCAATAAATATTTTTATGGTACCACTATTTTTCATTTGGGAATATTCTTGCAGTTGGATTCCATACTTCAAGTCTGTTAATTTGGTTTTATGCTTCATAATGAATACTTATCTGAGTTCTTTATGATTTGTAAATTGTTGAGGCTTTTAGATTCCTATGGAGTTCTATGGGTTGTAGATAGATCATTGTTGTTAGTTGATCTTAGCTTATTGACTGTTTTATCCGAAAGCTTGTTTGTTTTCCTTCTTAATGAACCACTTATTGGTTTTCTTTTTTTATCCATTCAACTATTCTCCACTTATTCATTCAGTTTTGCTGGAAAGTACTGACAAGTTTTTTTTTCTTCTTCTAATGATTCATTGTTAATAGGGACATATAAGAACTTTCTTTAAAGTTATTCAAATGTGGAAGGAAGAGACAATTATGAAGGTGAAAATCATTTTATTCACTTAGCATCTATATATAAAAGATAAAAATATTTTAACTAATGATTACCTTTTTTCTGTTGATATTATGACAAAAGAAATGGAAAGGCCACAAGAGTCATTTGTCAATTCTCGAGGGGAATGTGAGTCTCACTGATATCACATGAATCGTTTTAGTTCTATAGTGCAAAATTTCGAACTTGGATTGTTTCGATAACTTGTGTTCTTCGTTTGTATGCTTTTCGTTCTTAGTGTTGATTGACACAGAACCACCGATTTAGTAAGAGGAGAAAATACCAATGGTGATCATCGTCTATTTTAATTCTTTGCTTTTTCAATCAAGTCATTTTCTTAATGTCTGAATATTTTTCTACGAGAATTGCAGCAAAATTTTCAGTTGAAGACAAGAGAAAAGATGGGTAGGCAATTCCAGTGGTCTATTACACTTGGTTTGTCGTATTTACGACTACATTTTGTTTACCTTCCTTATGTGATTTACAGAATTTACGACTATGCTTGGTGTATGTGAAGGTAATTTCTAGCATCTTAAGTTGATCTATTTGGTGAGTTCACATCTATTTCTCCTTCTGTATTTTTCTTGATCTCCAAATAGTTGTGCAAATATTGTGCTTATAATCCTCATCAAGGAATGTACAACCATCATTCTAATATTCGTTGCTTCCGTGGAGTCTTAAAAAGTTATGGTCTAACCGGCAACCCCAACCGCCTCTGTTTGATCATATGTTTTGGGAGTTGAGAGTGTTATTAATTAATAATTATTGAATTCCAACTTGAGATGATCACTCAGGAGTGTTAATTAATTATGAACTTCGTAGGATCCAAAACAAATTGTTTATATTAGAGCCTCATGGACATGCAGGTTCCTTTAATTCTGCAGATTTTTGATCGTAGGTTTGACAAATTCTTTTCAGTTTCAATTAATGCTCAATGATGCTTCAATTTGCTTTAACCACACTAAAGAGATGGGTTAGAACATAGATGGATTTCATCCAAAAGTTTTGGTTTGCTTTTTGTATCTGTTATATTATTGATACTTTAAAGTGGAAGCTGTTTTACTTATGAATCAAATCCACTTAGGGTTCAATCTATAGAGTTTCTCATGTGGAAAACTTTGGCCTTTATATGAGAGCAAATTTTATTTTATTCTTGTATTTATGAGTTTTGGGATGTTGGCGCTGGTGATGATAGTTTTTAAGGCTTGTTTCGTAGTGGCTGCCTAATATCTTTCGTCATTCACCGGGCTTGAGAGATTATGTTTTTTTTATCCTTCCTTGGATGCTTGAGGCACTGATTCGTATAATTAAACATTTCTTTTCTTCATTTTTATTATTGTTAATTGGTTTTTCGGCATCGAATTCATTTGTAAAGTACAAGGAGCTATGGCTACAGTTCTCAAACTTATCTTTTATTGCTTTGCTGCTAGATTTTATGAATCACTGGAAGCATGTTCCTTCATTTGGAATGCATTAACAGTCATAAGGGTAATGCTTGGGCTGTGTTTGTAATTAGCCTTTCATGAAGCCCCAGCTTTTCAAAGCTATGAGATTGAAAGCATTAAGTGGATTTCTTGGTATGATTTTTGTAAAGGCCTAAATTGCATATGGATAGGTTACATCTCCTTTAATTGCACCCCTCATTTGGGTAAGATTCTTGGTCTTTATTATGTTCACCTGGTGAGGTGATTGAACCGGTAAGCGTTTAATCGAATAGCCTCCTCTCAAACATTATTAAATCCCTTTGTTTGAAGGGATTTTGTTGCTTATTTTTTTCTGTGTGTCGTTCTTAGTTTTTAACAGTTTAGGACTATTAGTTATTTAACTAGGGTGTAGAGATTTGTTAGAATGTCGGATGTTTTCTATTATGTCTCATATTTGGGCTCAAGGTCATTTTCAAGATTCCCTAAAACAACGGTTTAGTTTTGTTTGTAAGTTAATTTTACAGGATGAACTTGGTTTTGAGGTTCATTTTTTCTCTCCTTTCTCCTGCTGCTAAAATTAAGATATCAAACCATATTTTACATGTTCAATTGATTCATAAGACTGATAGTTGTTTGGCCAACTAATATATATCGGACCAACTTTTTCTTGGCAACCATCATAAGTTATAGATTATCAATATGTATACAGTTAGCTTGGTTGGATTCTATTTATTTTATATTTTGTACTATATAATGCAGACGAGTATGCAGATGGATCGAAGGTAACATTGTACATAAAAGCCATCCAAGCCTTCTTTTGGTTTGTTGAATAACTTTTAACAACAAATAGACCAAAGTTCCAAGTTTTTTAACAAGTTGTGGCAACTTAAGTGTAACAACTTAACTTTGGCATTACGTCACTCTTCTTTGCATTTCTTTATAGTTTTAATTAATTTATAGTGTTTCATCTTTCTTGCTACTAGAATAGTAGCAGTTTATTTGTATTTTTGCTACTGCTTGTGGTACATTTTTCTTTGGCTTGGACTAAAGATAACATGCATAGGTTGAATAATCTGAAAGATATGATAAAAACAATGATTTGAGGACGTGAAAACACCATGATTTGTTTGCTAACCTCATCTCTTTCACACGTTGATGCAATTATGTTTGTGATGACATTTAATTATACGTCATGTCCTAGATTTAATTGTATGTCTACATATATGTTTCCTTGAAAAAGTCACGATTGTGAAATCTTACTCAATAAATCATATGCATGTGTAGGTAATCGTTTGTAGTCTTTTTTTGGTAGGCAATTTGTACTTCTCTGGTAAGAATCACGAATCTGTTCTCTCGCTATATTGATAACAAAATTCAATGCCTACAAAGTACAGGAACTCTGTTCTTCAGCTACCGACTGCCAAACTACGCAAGGAGAGATCGTCGTCAGTTAAGATCATCACCGGTGAATAGTTTCTTTTTTATTTTATTTTTGTAATTGATCACTTCTTACTATAAAATCATCTGCTCTTTTGCACCTGATTTGGTTACCTGACATCTCAAAATCAATGACATCTCAAAAATCAATGAAAAAATTGAGGGTGTGGGATGCAGTCATGCGGTATTTGTGTTAACAAAGACAATCTTTTTAGAATATGGCAGTACAGTTTGATGACAGTTTCATGCATGGGAGATATGTTTTTATACCAATTTGTAAAAGTTAGTATTTATTTCTTAAATGTATTCATTAGAATTCTTTTTTGTTCGTCGTACAATAATTTGAGAAACACATTGCATTTCCTTGGCTGTGTGTTGATAAACTTTGAATAGTAATTGAGATTCAAAGTGGCTTATAGTGTTATGATGAATGACCTAATCCATGGAATCTGGTATTTGGTGCTTAATTAAAATGGGATGAACATCAATATTCTTCATTTGGTGGTTGTTGTCGAGGGGCTCTCAACAGTTTTTAAATGATAATTGCATTAGGCCTATGATGATTTTTGAAAGCAAATTAGATTGTTTATATGTTAGCAATATGGGTTGTTTAACATTACTATGGTTACTTATTAATGGTTCTTCAAATCAATATAGGAGTGAATAGTCTCAATTTGGTGGTTTCATATTCTTGCAAATGGGATTAAATGTTTTTTAAGTGGTTTTTTGGGTTTTTTTTACATTGATTTTGGGCATATAAGGAGGTCAAGTTTTGGAGTTTAGTTTTAGAAATGGCAAGAGTGGTTTCCTCCCTTATCACGTAAGACCATCATTATCATCATATTTACCAGGTAAGATTCTTGGTCTTTCTCGTATTCAAAATCGTTTACATTTGTGACTCCCGCCGCATTGCGCGGGTACACTGCTAGTGGATGTACATTTGTACGAGAGAAGATATACCAAAATGAATCCGATGATGAATTCCTTTTATCACCCGCAATTCAAGTGAATTGGGAGAGATTTTTAGCAAGGGGTGTGTGGAATTGTTTATTTAAAAACTTATGCTTTGTGTTTATCAACTTAAGTGGAAAAATAAAGGGAAAAGTCTAAAAAAAACCCAACAAACTATCATGTTTTGCATGGTTAAGTCCCTAAACTATTTTTTTGAATGAAAAAATCATTAAATTTTATCATTTTGAATGATTAAGTTCTTAAACTATTTTTTGGATGAAAACCCATTAAACTTTCTCATCTTGAATGATCAAGTCCCTGAACATTTTTCTTAAAAATATAAATCACCGAACTTTTAAAAAATTTCTATAACCGACTAAAAATGTTTTAAAATTAAAAAAAACTAAATCAAATTTACCGTTCCCAAACCTTACGTCATTCAGACCCCACGCAATAACCGAGAGTGGCGAGGGGGAGCGGTATCGTTGTTTGAATGACGTACAGTTTAAAAACGGTAAAACATATTTAGATTTTATTTTGCTTTAAAAAATTTATAGTCGGTTATATGTAATTTTTTTTGTTAAAACGATGCACATAACCAACTTTGAAAGTTCGATGATTTATTTATTAAAAATGTTGAAGGACTTAATCATCCAAGATGAGAAAGTTTAATGGTTTTTTCATTCAAAGTAAGAAGTTTTAATGGTTTTTTCATTCAAAAAAATAGTTTAGGGACTTAATCATTCAAAATGAGAAAGTTTAATGGGTTTTTTATTCAAAAAAATAGTTTAAGAACTTAACCATTCAAAATGAGATAGTTTGTTGGGTTTTTTTAAACTTTTCCCAAAAATAAATGAGTTTTATAAAAAGTGTTTGGATTAGCTTATTGTGGTACACAAACGTAATAAACTAATAAGTTGTTATTTAGAAAGTATTTGGGATTGGCTATACATGTGAAATAACCAAAAAAATCGTAAGTTGTTTCAAATAAGTTGATAAATCAGTATAGACTAAGAAGATGTTTCAAATTGCTTATTTAAAATGTATATTAACTTTTTTCAATGTAGTACCTTTAATAAGCAGTTTTTAGTCTTTTGATGGTTAAAAAAGAAAAATATTTATAGCGCTTTTGATAAATCATTCCATTATAACTTATTGATTTATTTGAAACAACTTGCTTTTTAAATAACAACTTATTAGCTAATTACGTTTTAGTACCACCATATGATAATTCAAACACTTTATAAAATCCGATTTGATATCATATTACCTATACTATGGACCCAGTTGAGTCCAACCAACTTTGGATTAATCTGGGCCGTATAAACTCATTCCAACTTTTGATCTCCACCGTTTAAATTCATTAAGCCCTCCATTCAGCCATTAAGCCATCTCCCTCCAGCCCGGTTAACCGGCCCACTCCCTCTCCCTGATTTCTCTCCACGACTCCGCTTCAACCTCCAGTCCTCCGCATGGTTCTCTCACACGAACTCTCCAATGTTGCAGGTTTTTCTCCCCCTCTGTTTCGCACCCTCTTCTTCAACCTCCTTCCACGTTCTGAGTCTCCCACTAATCCCACTATCCCCTCTTGAGTAAAGCTTTTTCCTATAAATATCAAACCTGGAGAAGTAAGAAGACGATGGAGCTGTTTATTAATCTTAAAAATCGAACCCCTCAAAATATATATTTTTTGTTTATTCTGAGTTTCTCTAGAACTCAGAACGTGGGAGGAGGTTGAAGAAGAGGGTTTGATGTGTGGGTTCCAAGAATCAGCTTCTAAACAGAGCAGTCTTTTTCGGCGGGCTCATCACGGTCGGGGAGCCATTCCACGGTGAGTACTTTTTCCAAATTTTGTACTCTTCGTTGATGAGTCTCTCCTCGATCCCCCCTCTCATATCGTATTCATCTTTCCTCATAATATGGTTAAAATTGCAGTTTATTTTGGCCTGCAATAAGCGTCAATCGAATCTGAAAGATTTAATTTTGGGGCTTCTTTGAAGGTCCCAGAATCGGAGGGAAGGGGAGAGAGAGGATTGTGATTGTCCCTTTTGGTAAACGAGTGAAGGGTTTTACCGTAGACTTGTGTTGGGTCGCTGGAATTTGGGCCCAAAAAGATATTCCATGGAGCGAGTAGTGGGATTGGGAATTCCTCACGGCTCTTCCGCTCTTTAGTTATTGAGTACGCCTTTTGATTATTGTTCTCGCTTTTCGTTTTTCTGTAGAATTTAGGGATTTAATAAAGTAAATTAGGTTAAATCAAGTAGGTGAAGTTGGATCGGAGGTTGGTGAGATTCTGAAAACGGTGCACAGATCTTCGTCGGCACCGTTTCTGACAAAGATGTATGAATTGGTGGACGACGACGGATGAGATGATTTCGTGGAATGAAAGCGGTGGTGGTTTTGTGGTTTGGAAAACTGCAGAATTTGCAAGGGATTTGCTTCATGATTCCTTCAAACACACCAATTTCTCCAGCTTTGTTCGTCAGCTTAATACTTACGTAAGTGATCTCACTTGCTTCTTTTAATTACTCATTTATTCCTTGAATCAAAATCATTATTATGCAAAACACTAGTGGAATATAATCATTAATTTGTTTGACTCCAGTTTTAATTTTATTTCATACATTTCCAGTTAAAAACGCGTTTCGTGGAGGGGTGATGATGAAATATAATGTTTTAACAACTTCAAATCTAATTGTCATGATGATAAAACCAATTTGTTATGCAGGTATGGAAATTACGCAGTGATTTCTAATCATATCGGAATCAGGTATATATCCAACTTACATAACAATAATTGCATTTTGAAGGTGACTTAGTAATCTAACCTCGAATGAAATTGAAATTTTCATGAATTTTTTGAATGCTTGTATATTTAACTTATTGCTATTTGATTTTTACATCGAAAAAAACTGTCCGCTTGTACTATTTTAGATTGAAGCACGTAGAATCCCTTTAACCCCATAATAATTGGATTCTCTTCCACCATTCACATCAATTATCTTCAATGTTGGAGAATCGGATGTAAAAAAGTGCAAGGTTTAAGTGATTTTTTTTCTTTCAATTTTTCTAAGTTTTCCCTCCTTGGATGAGAAATGTGGATATAGTAACTCTCTTTAGATGAACACTCGATCCTGAATTTAAAGAACAAGTTGGGTCTTTGACACTTGGGATACAATCGTGATGGTGGGTATGTGTTAACTTTAATAATGATACGTGTGTGGAAGCCGACTACAATGGTGGAATTTGGGCTTTGATGTTTTTATGGGTCATTATGGTCTTCATATTTGTAAAATCCTTTTCAGTCACGACTTTACTAAGGTGACAAAAATGTAGAAAAGGGTGGGCAATGGGGCATATCCATGGGCTGGAGTCAATGGTGGTAACTGGTAAAACCCATTACATTCTTCTCGCAATTGTTAAAATCGAGTATTATGATTATTGTGGAAAGTCACCAAGTTCATCACAATTTTGAAGTTGAAAAGTGGCTCCTTTTGACATTAAGAGCCAAAGTTTATATTTTTTTCATGTAACAAAGCATTTTGCCAAGGCTGCAACCTAGAATTTTTGGATGCAAGTTGAGTTATTTAATCTTAACATGATTTGATTGCTTCTATGGTCCCATAGTACTTTTGATTTGTTTTCCCGGCTATTTGTTGTGAACAAATACTCTTTTTTTCAATGATAGTCTTCTGCAGCAAATCTGAGAAATTGCACATGATGTTACCTTTTTCCGGTTTTAGATGGGAGCAAAGAGCCATTTAGTTTTCATAGAATAGCAGATGTTGAAGTAAAGAGAAATAGAGAGAAAACTGAAGGTAATTTGTCTTTTTATGAAGATATTTGTTTTAGGTACGTTGGCTTTTACTATGTAGCATGACACTTCTTTTAAGATTCAAAAAGCGGCATTTTGATAGTGAATTGTTTCTTAACTATATATCGCATTACAAATTTAGGTTATAAGTGATTGTTCAGGAAAGAAACACTGATCAAACTTCAAGTAGAAGACACGGACCTAAGTTTCGGCACTGAATCACATCATATGATACGAACATATGTTTATCTGCTATTTTTAATGATCGCTTAACTGTTGTTTTATTTATTTTACTTCCTTAGGTTTTTTATTTTTATTAATCTGCATGTTTAAAGTGTTAGAAAGTTAACTGATGATAGGTTGGTTAGGAGAGTTTTTAGGAGCAATTAATGGTTAGTGGTGCTAAAGTGATGTAATGGGTCTTTATATATCCTTGTACGGTTTTTTATTTGGTTTAAGGCAGAAAAGGTTTAGTTTCATCTTCTTCCTCCCTTCTCTTTGTTCTTTGGAGACCACCCATCTCGAATCGGGTTATATCATCATATATAAATACATGGTTTCGCACCAGCACAACGATTGTTTCTGGTATGCTTCAATTTGTTGATCTTGAGAAAAGTTTTCAGTCTAAAATCACATTTCCAAAGTCAAATTACAAAGTTATGTGCACTCGGAAATGAGAGGTTAGCATGCATGGCGTCCAGGAGTCTATCAAATAGTGAACCTTAAACTCCAGTATAATGTGTGCAATTTCTATATAAACACACTAAAAGAAAATGTAATTTGCATTTTTTAAGTGTCAGAAAACTTTCTAGGTGAAAATGTGAATTTGACACAAGAACAATTCCTATATTTATCATTTATGGAAGACGGTTGTTTTGGTGATCGAGTTAACCTGACAAATCAATTACAATTCATGTGAGTTGACTTTTATCCTAATGCGTTCTAGGAGTTTATCTAACAGCAAGTTTACCACATATTTTATGGTATGATTTTTTTATAGGTTAGTGCTCATACATGGAACAAATGTATGCGGCTACTACAAATAATAACAACCATTCAATTGAGCACAAAAGTTTGTTCAATTGCATAGTTTATTGTTTATGTTCACTTGTCAAAAAAAAAATCCAATTATTTAAAGAAACATAATTTTTCTGTAATGGTCTCTAAATGTGGCTATTTTAGTTTGATCAACGACAGAAGCAAATGGTCTACCATCAAGTGATGAGATGCAGAAACAGGGCATTCTGAAGAAATTCATGGCTGAGGTGAATTTGTATCTCTCATACTTGCACACAATTACTTCTTTGTCGAGATTGCTGATACTGCCCAAATAGCTATTTGTTTAATATTATGACTTGAATCACTTTCTAAAAGTTTATATATGCCTTCTTTCTCCTTTGTTTCAAATTAATTGATGTATATGATCATTTACAGTCCAACTAACAATTTACAAATGCCTATTACATCAACAAAATTGTCAACACCCATTATGTGTCCTCTTCTCGATCTAATTAGATATGCCTCCACCTTTGAGATTTTTGTTTCTCTTTCGACATTTTTTTGTAACTATATTTGTTAATTTCTTTGGTTGGGGTCCAAATGGACGACATATTTGTGTCGGAGTATATCTTAATCTACTAGCTCCTTACAACCTATGTTACTTGAATTAAATTAGAAAATTTTGCAACACTCAGAGGGTTTGGAGGCTGTTGCCTAAGGTGATTATTCAACAATGATGCATGGTTTCATTGGAAAACATTAGTTCTCGATGTTTTATTTGTTTTTATACCGTGTTTGTAGTTTAATTCATCATAAATAACTCTTGCCCATGGTAGGAACGGAGACATGATGAGTGCTGTTAAGATATTTGTTGGCTACATATAGAGAAATTTACTGTTAGATTCCTGGGAGCCGTTTAATGGTTCCGAGTTTCAGGTATACGACAGTTTGGTTTCTGCCTTCACCTGTGTGCAAAGAAATATTGGTGATTTTGGGTTACTATTTAAATGTGATGGATTTGATAAGGCATCGCTAAGAAGAATCAACTTGCCACTACAAATAAGAAAGAACCAAACATTCAAATGTTTGTGATCCAATCACATCGTCCACGCAGACCAAGAATTACGAACCATTGAGGATGACAAGTAAGTGATAATCCAGAATCGAAACCACATTCTTTAGTTTTTTCCCCACTTTGTGATTTAAATTAGATTAACCTTATATATTTTACTCAATTGTGTGCTTTTGTGTACTCTGCAAGACAGATGAATCAACTCTGATCATAGTTCGACACGGAGAATCAATGTGGAATGAAAAGAATCTGTTTACTGGCTGTGTTGATGTGCCCCTAACAAGAAAAGGTGTGGAAGAAGCAATAGAAGCTGGCAAGAGAATCAGTACAATACCGTTCGACATTATATACACATCAGCATTGGTTCGTTCTCAAATGACAGCCATGCTTGCTCTTACCCAACACTGCTGCAGGAAGGTAGTTCTGATATATATTTATATATATATATATATATATACACATAGGCGAAGGATTGTGTGAGAAGTTGAGGTTAACGTGAGAATAAGTGGATCTGAACCGTTGGATCACTTCTAATCAAATGCCCTCCCATGAACTGTGGCTTAGAAGGAAATTGATCAGATGCATCTCGGTGCATCTCGTCCTAATGTGCATCCATTTCTCATCCAACGGTTGATAACCACTTCTCATGCTTCTCACGTTGACCTCAACTTCTCACCGGAACACAACCCTACAAGATTATATGCTACATTTGCTGTGGCAGTAAATTTAATTTAAAGCACGATTCACTTGAAATACTGGGCTACTCCTAATCTCTCTGTTCTTTTTTCTTCAGGATATAAATGTGAGATTTCTCGACAAGTATGATGAATCTCTCTCACATTTGATCTTTGTTGGCTCTGATATTATCTTGTGCACTTTCAACGATCCAATGATCCAAGTACCGGTATTCACAATTTCACATTCATGCCAATTTTCTTTTTAATAAGCTTTGTTTCTTGTATGGTTCATTGCATCGATCGTGCTTTTCAATGTTTGTTGTTCAACTATCTATTTACTGATACGATATCACCATTAAAAGTTTTTAGTTAAAAACTTTTAATGGTGTTTATGGCCGTCATCACCACAATTTTACACAAAACATCGCTTTTAAAAGTCGAATTCCGAGATGGACATGCAAACTGTCGGTGTCCAGGTTCACCACATAATCTACAATACTCTTCATCTCTTATGGTTCCATTAAGAGCTGCAAGTTCTCTAAGGTGTTGTCTCTTATGCTCATTAAGCCCTTCATCAACCGGTTGTAAGAGCTTCTCCACCATCCCTGCAGCAGCATCAACCTCTTCCGTTTCAGCCTCCACCAAAACATGCAAATCCTCATTTTCCAAAGGATCAGGTTTCAAGTCACGTTTCTGCTGCATCCTACCTTCATTCACAAATCCTAACAACTTTAAGGGTGCGTTTGGTTTGTAGATGAGAGACATTGCAACATAGCTATCTGCTAACTTTAGTGATGTTAAAGAGAGCTTGGACTACTAAATTACTTATTAAATATGTTGATAAGCAACCAAATGGAGCTCAAAGTATATACTGAACTCTCATTAGCCTCATCATTTTTTTTAGCTTCAATTGTTCTTATACATTTGACATAATTGTATATTGGTGCTTTAATCAGTTACAACGAGATTTATGCCTATAGGTGGGTACATGGAACTTTGAGGTCCTTCTCTGTAACATATATAAATCTAAAATTCTAAATGATTCATAAGCCATTTGTTGAAATCTTAAAATAAGGGCGTACATAGGATGACACTCCATGTGGCCTCTATCACACTTTGTTTAGTGCTAAGCTGTAAAAAAAAACCATGTCCAAAATGAAAGACAACCAACTACACTTGTATGTAATTTGTAAAGACATAATTCAAACCAAATACCTCACACCCTTTAGCTTGATAAATGAAGCCTTCTACTAACTTCATTAAGGGGTCGTTTACTAAAAGTTTGCTCGCTAAGTGCTTACAAACTCACTTTACCATATTGGATGAGTATGACAATGGTTGAGAATCTTACCCGGTAAAAGGATAACAAAGACCGTAAGTGAGAGTGACGACTCTTACCCGGTAATGCAACCGTTCGAGTGGTGGGACTACTGTTATGATTGGGCTTTTTGTTCCAGACTTCTTATTTTGATTGATCTATGGTTTCTACTCCAATTTTTTGTGCTTTCGTAGTCTTTTGGATTAGAGTTAGACTTTTGTTTCCCGGTTGTTGCAAACTTTGATTTCTATTTTTTGTTCAACCCTGTTTGGACTTTTGTTTGCCATTGTTCTTATGTTGGATTTAAAAACAGCATTCGCGAATGTTGAAATAATTGACCAATCTATGATGTTTTCTTGTCTTTTGGTTTCTTGTCTTTTGGTTTCTGGAGATGCCTACTAGGTTAATAGTTCAAAGTTTCATGAGAGATATCACCCAACTTTGTTTTTACATTTACTAGAATTTTACGTCATGTTGTATACCCGGCCACCGGACGGGTATAGCACTAGTAAGTTAATAAACAATTTTAGGGCCGCCGAGTTCGACAAGAATTAGAGCCTCCACGGGAATAGATCGAACGAGGAATAGATCTTGGTGTTTCGGTTAAAGAGACAGAGAGTGTGTGTGTGTGTGTGCAGTCGCCGAATTAGACGAGAAACAGAGCCGCCGCGGGAATGGATCGAATAAGGAATATATCTTAGGGTTTCTATTGATGAGAGAGAGTGTGTGCACCGGAGTTTGATCGGAAATGAAGGCGTTAGTCGATAATGAGTGGATGGAAAACTAGGGTTTCTTCAGGGTTGTCGAGTTCAATGAGAAAGAAAGCCGTTGTGCGAGGGGAACGAAATAGGAATAGATCTTAGGGTTTCGGTTGATGAGAGAGTGTTGTGTGCAGTCGCCGTGGTCCGAGAGATCCGTCGTTAAAGAGGGATAGAGAGAGACGTTGACTGATCGCCGGCGGTAGTCGATGAGGAGGGGAAACCTAGGGTTTCTATCGGGGTGGGAGGAGGAGGAATGATTCGAATGACGAATTTTGGGGATGCGAGGGATTTAAATACCCTAAGTCGCGGGCGGGTCGACCCGAAAGTGGGATCCGTGCGTTTTTTAAAAGAGGTTTGGGGTTTTGGCTGCGCCAGTCCCTGAGTTTTTGAAAGTTTATATTTTTACCATAAAGTTAATTGCAATGTAGTTTTTCTTTTTTTTGTTTACAAAATAATGTTTTGATACCGAAGTTAAAAAATGTACGAGGATGCTTTGTCATAAATTAGTCTTATCCGTTTTACATTTTGTTTATAAACGTCTTTAAGGGTGCGTTTGATGTGCAGACAGGATAGAACAGAATAACACGGAACATTACAGAACAGAATAGAACAGAACAGTTGTTCAGCGTTTGGTAGACATAACTGGATAGAACAGAACAGATAACATTAGATAAAATATAATAAGAATGAATAAAATATAAAATAGAATTTGTATATGATGTTTTAGAAGATAATTAAAAAAATATTTTGAGGTTATATTGGTAAAACATAAGTCTATTTCATCTTGTTCCAGCTTGTTCCATGGGGTGGAGGTAGAACAGGCATGTTCCAGCTTGTTCCACTTTGTTCCTATCTGTTCCACATAAAAGTCTTGCCAAACATGAGACAATGATCTCTATTTTGTTCTGTTCTGTCATGTCCAGTGTACCAAACGCACCCTAATTAAATAGAAAAACAATTAGAGATATAAAATTGCAATGTATTGTCTATTTTTATCACTATTTAAAAAAAACTTGTTGCAATGTCCAACACCACGTTAAGCTTGTGGCACGTCATTACCTAATGCACACTTTTTGTAGTATGATATTTGTTTTTTCTTTACGTTTTTAATGTTTTATTTGTTAAATTTTTTAAATATAACCTAATATAACTTGTTTATTACTATTGACTCATTGGTTAACACTACAAAAAAATATTTTTTATAAATAATATTATATGTGGATTAGAAATTTGAGTCTATAAACAACATCTTAAAAACATATGACTTCACCGTGGCTCCTAAGGCTTGAGATTTAGCATCGCCGCAATATCACGCCATTTATAACCTTGATTTTCATTATAGCAAATTATGGTTTTCGTCCCTGCAGTTTGTTAATAATTTCACATTTCGTTCATATAGTTTAGAAATTATGGTTTTCGTCCCTACCATTTGCAATTTATTTATATTTCCGTCTTTGGACTAATTCCTCTCTTTTAAGTAGAAGGGACCAAAGCAATATACATTTGTAAACTACGTGTACCATAACAACAATGAATTGTAACCATAAAAACAAAAATAACAATGAATTACAAATCATAGAAACGAAAATCACAATTTCTGAATCATATGGACACAAATCAAAATTATTAACAAACATGAACAAAAATCATAATTTAGCTTTTTATTATAAATTAATGTTTACCATTTATGTGTGATAGTATAACAATCTTTGTTCAAATGCGAATCTTTGGTGGAAGACCCGTCTTTTTTGGCTATTATTTGGTAATTGGGAATGTACGGAAGGCCTGATAGGACTGATTAATGTTTATGGTCAAAGGGATATCAAAACGCGAAAGGAACTTTGGGATAGACTTGATTCGATCGTCTCCAAGGATCATGTGAAGTGGTGTATTTTCGAGGATTTCAACGAAGTTAGAGGGACTTTTGACAGACTGAACTCGGTAGCAAATCAGCGGGGCATGGATGACTTTAATGATTTTAACAGAAGGAATACTTTGGTGGATGTACCTATGTCGGGTAGGAAATTCACTCGTATTAGTGACGATGGGCTTAAATTCAGCAAGCTTGGTCGGTTCCTAATTACGAATGAATTCGGTTTGGCTTTTCACAACGTGGGCGTCAAAGCCTTGGAGCGGAGATGGTCGGATCACGTCCCGATCTTGCTATATGAAGGTAGGAACGATTTTGGACCCAAGCCTTTTAAATTTTTTGACTCTTGGATTAAGGAAGAGGGGCTCGAATGTGAGGTTCTAAAAGCATGGAATGTGGAGGTCCGATCCTTTAGACCGGATTGTGTTTTTCGTGACAGGTTGAAAATGTAAAGGAGGCGATAAAGGTGTGGAGGAAAGCAAGATTTGGAAATTTAGAGAAAGATCTAGAAGCCACGAAGGAAGAGACGTCAAAAATAGAAAAAGAAGCGGAAATCAATGAGTGGAGTGAAGAAATGAGAAGAAAGTGGGTTAGCTCGAGGAGTAAATGGCTAGAGTTGGAAGATAAAAAACTTAATATGGTGAAACAAAAAGCGAAATTAAATTGGATTGTGGATGGAGATGAGAACTCGAATTTACTCCATGCGACTATAAAATACAGAGAAAGAAAGAATGCGATTAGACGTCTAGAAACTAATCGGGGTGGTCGGAGGATGCAAATGAAATCAAAAGTCATGCTTTTGAATTT
This sequence comes from Saussurea involucrata, assembly GCA_033807775.1. Taxonomy (NCBI): domain Eukaryota; kingdom Viridiplantae; phylum Streptophyta; class Magnoliopsida; order Asterales; family Asteraceae; genus Saussurea; species Saussurea involucrata. The sequence goes on from CM066320.1 coordinate 207,573,327, forward strand.
TTCAAAAGCAAGTTTTCCTCACATAAGGTAGATGGGTCGGGCATACGTGGGGATTTGTTCAAAAAACTTTCTCATGAAGATGCGGTTAGATTGGAACGACCTTTTGAAGAAGACGAGATTTGGGAGGCTATTAAGAGTTGTGGCAATAATAAATCACCGGGACCGGACGACTTTACATTTGGGTTTATAAAGGCGTTTTGGGGAACGGTAAAAAATGACCTTGTTAAAGCGGTTAAATGGTTCGGGGATAGGGGTGAGATTAGTGAAGGATGCAACTCTTCCTTTCTTACCTTGATACCGAAAACTCCAAATCCGATTAATTTATGTGATTTTAGGCCTATTAGTCTAATCGGGGTTCTTTATAAGACTATTGCAAAAGTGATGGCGAAGAGGTTAAAAAAGGTAATGGGAAGAATTATCAGTGACACACAAAGTGCCTTTATTAAAGGAAGGTCAATTTTGGATGGAGTGCTTATTGCAAATGAGGTAGTAGATGTATGCAAGAAAAAGTAGAAAAATGCTTGGTTTTTAAGGTGGATTTTGAAAAAGCGTATGATAGCTTGGAATGGAGTTTCTTATTGGATTGCATGGTCAAAATGGGTTTCGGTAAAAAGTGGGTTCGATGGGTTAAGTCATGTCTCAATTCCGCGTCAATGTCGGTCCTAATAAATGGGAGCCCGACCAAAGATTTCTCGATGGACAAAGGTTTGCGTCAAAGGGATCCCCTTGCCCCGTTCCTATTTCTTATTGCGGCCGAAAGCTTCCATATTCTTATGAAGGAAGCCGGTGAGAAGGGTCTATTTGAAGGTTTGAAAGTTGGAGCGAATAATGTCCTAGTTTCGCATCTACAATACGCGGATGATGTAATCATCTTTGGGAAATGGTCGATAGGGAATATCAAGAACCTTTTGAAAAATTTTAATTGTTTCCAAGAGATGTCCGGCTTGAGAATAAACATGAGCAAAAGCAAAATGTACGGGGTGGGAGTTCCGGTGGAGGAGGTTCATAATTGGGCAAAAGGTGTAGGGGTGTAAGGATGGAAGATTACCATTTACATACTTGGGCCTTCCGGTCGGAGCTTTGATGAGTAGATTGGTTAATTGGAGAGAGGCTATCGATAAGTTAAAGAAGAGACTAGCGTCGTGGAAATCTAGATTTATATCGTTTGGTGGCCGATTAACCTTGGTAAAATCGGTACTAGGAAGCCTTCCATTGTACTTCTTTTCCTTATTTCGTGCCCCTAACAGAGTGTTAAAAGATATGGAGAGGGTGAGAAGACAATTTTTTTTTTTTGGGGGGGGGGGAAGGGTGAGAATGAGAGGAAAAGGGTATGTTGGGTAAATTGGGAAACTACTGTGAGGAATTGCTCAAAAGGGGGGCTTAATATTGGGTCTTTGAAATCCTTAAATCTGGTCTTATTGGGGAAATAGTGGTGGCGGTATAAAGTTGAAAAAATACGTTTTGGGTTCGGGTCATTGAGAGTATTTATGGAGAAGAGGGGGGTTATCGGGACCTTCTTACGTTGTTAATGGTGCAGGTTCGACTTGGAGGGGCATTGTCCGGTTACAAGAGGACCTGGACAGATTCGACATTGACTTTGCAAATTCGTTCGGCAAAAGGATAGATGAAGGGAAGGACACAAAATTCTGGACAGACCGCTGGACTGGACATGAGACCCTCGAAGCCAAATTCCCGAGGCTTTTTAGACTCGAGACATACCAGAATGCACATGTTGCGGAACAAGGATCATGGGTTGATGGCAATTGGCGCTGGGAGATGAAATGGAGAAGACCACCGCGTGGAAGAGAGTTGGGGGAAGTGGAGGAACTATCTACGGTGTTGGAGGGCTGTCAACCGGAAAGGGACCGCGAGGACAAGGTAGAATAGAAGTTAGACGCTTCAAATTTGTTCACAGTTAAGAGAGTTCGGGAACTAATCGAAGATGGCAACTCGTTATCAACCAGGTCGGGAGAAGCCACGAAATGGATTAAATTCGTTCCAAGGAAAATTTGCATCCTTATGTGGCGGGTCAAAAAAGGACGGATACCATGCCGACCGGTGCTTGATAAAATGTGAATCGATATGGATTCTGTCCTTTGTCCGAGATGCGGGAATTTACCGGAGACTTTGGATCATGCTCTTGTTAAGTGTCCGGAGGTTAAGCTAATCTGGAAAAAGGTATGGCAATGGTGGAGCAAGAATCTAGACAATGTGGAGTCGATTCAAGACATTCTACAAGACGAGTCGGATTCCGGTAATGCTACGGTAAGATCCAAAGCTTGGAGAGGTGTCAAATGGGCTCTTATTTACCTAATTTGGGCTCACCGAAATAAAGTTGTGTTTGAGAAAGACGGGAGTAAATTGGTAGATAAACTTTTCGAATTCCAAAGGGTAATATTCGAGTGGCTAAAAAATCGGTGGAAGGTGTTTACAATGGAATGGAAAAATTGGCTCGTAGACCCGAATGGTGCCTTGTAACGGATTTGTGGTCGCCACCGTAAAACGGGTGCTGTCGTTGGGAGGGCAGTGGCGATTCATGGTTGTTTACTTCTCGCAAGCAACCCCATATCGTTGTCAGCAGGACTTTGTCGCGTCGAGGCTTTTGTTGCGCTGTTTTGTTGGCCCTTTTGTTCGGTTTTCGATCTGGTTGTTTGTTGTCGCTTATTGTGTTTGTGGCTTTTTGGATTGTTTCGTTGCTTGCTGTGCTGGTTTTTCCAGTTTGTATTCTGTTTGGTGGGTTTTTTTATAAAATCTCTTTCTGCCTTTCCAAAAAAAAAACTTTATATTTTTTTAACAACTTATCAAATTTTCGTAATTTTAAAAATAATGAACAAATAATTTTTTTATAACACAAAACACTTGCATCTCATACTAATACACGAGACATACTAATATCAATGTCAATGTAAACCTTGGTCTTCAAACAACCGTTATATTCCAATTAACACATAACAGCATCTTCAACAACATTGCTAAAATAAAAAAATGAGTTTTTATTTACTATTCTTCTCCAACAGCATTGTATCTTGTTTGCTAAAATAGAGATTCTTGGAGAAATCTCTAAATATAGAGAATTCTCTATAATTCTCTAAATAGGAGAGAGAAATAATTATTTTATTAAATTCACCAATAACATAATATTTTTATCATTTTATATTAAGTTTTTATTTTAAAGTGTATTGGGAATATAAATTAGAGAATATTATATTAATATAATTTGTGTTAAAATCTCTAAAATATCAAAGCTGTTGGAGATGAATATAACTCTTTTTAGAGATTAACTTTTGATTCTCTATTTTAGAAAAATTATAACAAACCTGTTGAAGATGCTCTAAGGCCATCCGCAGCGCCCAGCGGGGCTCGAGCTCGGGCTCGTGCGGGCAGCGGTGGGGGGGGGGGGGGACGCGGGCTTCAGCCTCGGGCTCGCCAGCGGGCTTTCAAACCCGAGGAACCCGAAACTCCAACGGCTATTTGGTTTTTTTTTTTAAATCTTGAAAATAAATAACTCCCAACGGCTACTTTTATATAAAAAAAATTCAATTTAATCACACTATATATATTAACCCTCAACCTCTTATTTTTTCACACCAACAATCTCTCAAACTCTCTCAAATTCTCTCAAATTTCATCATGAATCCAAACAAAACACCTACATCCCGTCGTAACCGACCACATACACCGCAACCGCAAGAAGACCCGGAGCTTGGTTTCCAAGCGTTTACACAACCAGGTTATCGTCCACAATTTTCGCAACAAATTCCGCCACAAATTTCGCAACAATATCCGCCACAATGGTCGCAACAAAATCCGCCACAATATTTTTACAACTCATTAGGCCATCCGCAACAAATTCCTTACCAACTTACACGTCCCGGTTTGATTGAACAAGGTTTTACTCCGGCCAACTTCAATCCTCCTTCACCCTTCATCAATCTCGCCGACGACATTGTTCCGGAAACCCAACATTCTAGCCCGCACACACCACAATCCATCTACACTCAACCATCAAACCCTCAACCATCGAGAAAAGGAAAAAACAAACAATATGAAAATAGAGCCCCCAAACAGATGTGGACTAACGAGGAGGAACTCGCGTTAGTGTCGGATTGGGTTGACGTTTCGGAGGACCCCGTTATCGGTAACGCACAAATCCATGGTAATATTTTTATTGTTATTATTATTATTATTGTTATTTTTATTATTATTATTATTATTATTATTCTTGTTAATATTCTTATACTTGAATTTACATAAATGTAGAAAGTTTTTGGACCCGAATCGGGGAAGTGTTCTTTAGTGTGATGGGTCGCGGAAATTATAGAACAACTCATCAACTCAACACCAAGTTCAACGACCTCAATAAAAAAAATTCTCTTTTTGGCGGCATCTACAACAACTTGGTCAATAATAGATCAAGCGGAATGAGTGATGCCGACATTTCACGAGTGACACACGAACGGTACCAAGCACAACAAGGGTTTGCTTTCTCTAAAGAACAAGCTTGGGAAGTCCTAAAAAATGTCCAAAATGGGGAGCCGTTCCAACGATGACGACAACTTCATCGCGGGGTTCAAAACGTACCAAACCTTCCGATGATGACGATGACGACAACTTCATCGAGCAACTTCAACGACCCATCGAGAGAAACAAGGCAAAAAAAACATCAACGAGTAATACGTCCGGGACGAATACGAACGAAAGTGTTACTCAGTTGTTGACGACGTTCAACGACAAGATTGATGATACAATGGAATACAAAATGAAAAAACTCGATATCGAACTTCAAAGGTTGGAACACGAACGAGAAATCAAACGAGAAAAACGATTTGAGAAAGACTTCGCGTTTTTCATGGCCCCGCATGATCACCTTACGGGAGACCTTTTGAGAGTTACTTTAACGAGAAAAGAGCAAATTAAAAATTTTCATAATTGGTAGTGTTTTGTATTTTGTATTTTTTAATTTTTTAATGAATGATATGATTTTTTTTATTATTTATCTTATTTTTATTTATTAAAAAATATATAAATATTTTTATTTTGTTAAATAATTAAATGTATAAATAAAAGAATTAAAAAAATGAGGTGGCAAGAGGGCTTTTAGTTATGCGCTGCGGGTCTTTAGGGCTTGAGGGCTTAGCTGATGTGGCGCTGATGTGATGTTGAGGGCTTGAGGGCTTTTAGTTATGCACTGAGGATGGCCTAAGAAAGTTCTCTAAAATAAAAGTAACCCGTTTACTTTTGGGCCACAAAATCAATGCCAATATCTTAAAAAATATTAAGTAAATAATATAATTTAGAGTAAATTATGGATTTGGTCCATGTGGTTTTTTAAAAATTTGGATTGGGTCCCCCTAATGATTTAATTACAGATTAGATCACCGTGGTTTCAGTTTTATTTCGAATCAGGTCCCTCAAACTAATTGGGTTTAACTAAACACATGAGGGGTAATTCTGTCATTTTAAAAACCTTTTTATTCCTTTTTTTTATTAAAACCCTTATGCGATTATAATTTATACATATCATGTTTTCAATAACGGCCACATCTATGTTTTCCTGCAACAATAGGAGCTCTGTTTTCTATAAAATACAAGGAAGAACGAAGAAGCTAACTTTGATATCTACACACAACTGTCTTTAACTTTCTTCAGTTGTCTTTATCACTCATTGTGTACAGATTACGAACAGAAAGCAAATATAACTTGCCCCCTCAATACCCCCAACCAAACACCCCATTAGAATACGTCAAAATCAACAAAAAAACTTTAAAATTCCCTTGAAAGTGTTGAATTAGACTAAAAACATAGCGATCAATTTGTGGGCCTTTAATCTAACTTTAGAAGTGCCTCGCTAGACAAAATTTTTGGATTCGCCACCTTTTGTAACCATAAATAAATTATATTATATGATTGAAAACACAGGTAGATCCACCTTAGAAAACGTGGGGGGATGAACCTTTTCCTCTAGCCCCCAGTGTTTTTCTACCTATGCCCCCACCAACCAAAAAATACTTTCGAAATCAGCCAAAAAAATCGAAAAAACTCATCAAAATCGTCAAAAAAACCTTATAAATCCCTTTAAATCAACCAAAAAACTTACAAAAAAATCGAAACTGTGGAATTAGTCAATTAGGATTAAAGCATATCGGGCGACTTTATGGTCTTTAATCTACCTTAAATGTGTTACACTAGACAAAAATCCTAGATGTACCACTGATAAAAAAAAAAAACCTCATTTGATAAATAATAAGTTGACTTATAAGTTGATTTAAATAACAAAAATCTATTATAAAGTTTTAAAGATTTTTTATAGGGAAATTAATTAAAATACCCTAAGTCAAACCAAGTGTTACTGAAATACCCCAAATCTCTCCCATGTTACAAAAATACCCCAAACATCCGCGATAGAGCCCGCGATCGCGGGCTCCAGGCAACGTGTCACCAAAGTTTGCCCACTTTGCCCGCGTTGGTCCCTCAAGAATGCCCGCGGTCCAGCTTTCCCCCCTCAAGAATGCCCGCGTGTGCAGTTTTGGTCCCTGCCCGCGTTTGACTCTCGTTGACCCCCGCGATCGCGGGCTACACGTGTCCAAAGTTTGCCCACTTTGCCCGCGTTGGTCCCTCAAGAATGCCCGCGGTCCAACTTTCCCCCCTCAAGAATGCCCGTGTGTGCAGTTTTGGTCCCTGCCCGCGTTTGACTTTCTTTGACCCCCCGCGATCGCGGGCTCCTGTGCCACGTGTCGGCACAGGGTTAACCCTAAAATCACTTTGACGAACCCTAAACCCTAAATGTTACTTCGGCCGCACTATATAAGGGGGGGGGGGGGGGGACCAAAAACCGGCCACTCTCATTTTTTTAATCACTCTCTCAATTTTTAATCAAACTCTCTCAATTTTCTCCCACTCTCTCAATTTTTTCGTGTGGAATACGCGTTCGGGTTTTGTGAAGATGTCTCGTATTACCTCTGTGGTATGTTTTCCTTATGTTTTTTGTTATTTTTTGTATGTTATTTTAAGTTAAGATATATGATTTGTAGGTTGTTATAGTGTTTATAACTTATGTTTGAATATGTTGTATGTTTAACATGATATGTATGGTTTTATGTTTGAATGTGATATTTGTATGTTATAATGTGTATGTTGTTATAGTGTGTTTTTTCATAAAAAAATTTGTTAAGAGTGTTCTTTTATAAAAAAATTGTTAAGAGTGAGTTTTTTATAAAAAAAATTGTCCGTGTATGCTTGGTGGTGATCGTGGATATGGGCTTCTTGGGCCGTGAGTATAGCCAGTATGCTTCCGAGACGGTCCTTAGGGCCGTCGAGGACCTTGAGCTGTTTAACAGCTACCCGTGGGGTAGCCATATCTGGACACATTGCTACTCTATTCTGCACCGAGCCATAGCCAGACGCGTTGATCGACATGCAAAGATGAATCTTTGTGGTTTTACATACGCATTCAAGGTTAGATACGTAGTATAACAATTGTTAATAATACATACAAACTGTTTGGCTTTTCTTTTTACGTACTTGCTCTTCTTGTCTAATTCCAGATATGGATCTTGGAGATGTTTCCCGCATCAATCCGATATTTCGTCAAGCGCGACGATCGAGTACTTAGGGGAACCCGTTGGGACAAGCGTGTTACCCTAAGTAGGTCGCTTTGGTTTCAGTTCTTCAATGCGTCTAGAAATGTAAGTTCTTTTACTATGTTTACAATTTGCATACGTTAGTCCCGCTTATTAATTTCTTTTATGTTTTATCATATATTTAGCAGCCACTCTTGCCTTTCGATCGCCTTGTGCCTACTGTCGACGAGATGGGCACAGATTGGTACAGAGACAGCGTGGCCTTTATTGACGCAGAGGCGGAAAGGGCTCGACGTCCCCCTACTTCCGAAGATGAGGAAGACGACGACAGGCCCCCTTCCGGTGGATACCAGCCGCCCCCTTCCTCCTCCTACCAGCCGACCCGTTCCTCCTCCTACCAGCCGGCCCGTTCCTCCTCCAGACAGTTTAGCGCTGTCAATGTTAGTGTTTAACTTAATTTGTTGGCCACGTTTATTTAGTTTGTATATTAATATTACGTTCTAAATTTGTTTTAGCTGTCGAGTACGACACCGATCCCCGCTCCGTTCGGACAGGGGGCACATGCGACGTTTGCCACCACATCCCATCAGTCATTCCCTGAAAATGTAAGTGACATTGAGTAACCATTATAGTTATATGTTTGTTCCTAAGTTTGTAACTCTTATAATGATCAATGTCACGCAGGCCGGGATGTCAGGGGCCGGGATGTCCCAAACGCCGTTCGCCACCACATCCTATTCTACTATCCCGGAGAGTGTAAGTGACACTGAGTAACCATTATAGTTATATGTTTGTTCCTAATTTTGTAACTATTTTAATGATCAATGTCACGCAGGCCGGGATGTCGGGGGCATACACCTCGCAGATGCCGCCGCCGTTCGCCACCACATTACTTGTTGATTGAGCATCTAGGTCCCACCTCCGTGGTTAATTCATGCAATGGCGTGGAAGGGACCTCTTGGGCTCTCCTCGATGTGGTATGTAAATCGTTTTACTCTGATTTTATTTAACTTGTTTTGTTGCTAACTAAGTTGTCTAATATTGTAATATTTCAGGTGTACATCCCTATATGCCTTAATCCCCAACATTGGCTGCTTGGAGTGTTTGAACTTGACGCTATGACCATGACCATATATGATAGCGACAATGCCAGTCTCTTCAGACAGCAATTGGAAGAGCAAATGACAAAGTTTAAAGTTGTGCTGAATGACTTCTTTTGTCGGGTCAAGGATGTTAGACGTCGCGAAATGACAGGTGCCTTTCGCTATAAGTTCGCCAAGAATGCACCCCAGCAGGCCGGGATAAACTGCAGATTGCGGTGTCTGGGTATGCCGTAATGTCCAAATGTTGATAAATAAAAATGAGGTATAGGTACACCCTGACGAGGCCGAGGTTGTTGCCAAAGATTTCCGCATACATATGGCGGAGTCCATTTATGAACATTGTCAAATAGGGCCACGTTAGGTTGTTTATGTAACATTAAATAATTGTTATTTTTAGTATTAACTTATTTTGTTAAAGTATTGTGATTGACTTACTGTTTACTTCATTTGGTTTTTGCTAATTTCATCAATTTACTCAACTTTGAGTATCGATATCTCTTTCACACATACTCTATTTTGGACGCATTATATATCATTTCGAAGATCTCATATAGAAGAACATAAACCTACTAAAAGTTAGTTATATATAACACATATATATAAATTTAAATGCGTCCAAAGTTTAGTAAAACCCATATTTCCAACACCTAGTAAGTATGTTTATGAAACTTGCGATAATCCTAATACAGAGATTATTGGATGAACAAGCATTTATTTCTTGATTATTGGGGTATTGGTTCTTGTTGTCTGGAAGTGATTCATATGATGCAAAAATTGGTATCATGTAATGTAGAACAATATCTATATTATAGAAACTTGCATTTGATAGTACCATATAAATCTGATCTAAATTCTCATTAATTAGCTATGTTTGACTACTTAAAGACTAATTTTCTGCCTAATGAAAGACCTTTATTCAAGAGCAGACGAATATTGCAGTTACTTTTTCAGTGGAATCATGCAGACAACTTTTTCAGACGAAATCTATAAACACATTCAAATAATAATAATTTAAAACGATTTAATGAATTAGTTAATATATGATTATTATGTTAATGCGATAGGAGTGTAAAACAAAATTGAAAAAAAAAATAAGAGATGTACCATAAATTAAATAATTAACTATAAGAGTATGAATTTTAAATATAAAAAATATTTTTTTTATGTAGTGTATAACTGTATATGATATATATTAAAATATATAAATCCAAAAAAATTCAAGATTGGGCTCATTTCGAACGTATCGAAGAGACGATTATAATGGTGTAATTTGTTAAAATTAAAACGTATTTTTTAACGTATTTTAGTTAATAAACGATTATATGTGTTAAATGTAAAATTAAAATAATGAAAGTAAAGGGTATAAAGTAAATTTAGTAAATAAGTATAGGGGTTAAAAGTGTAACATTTCATTTTAAATTCGTAAAAATGGACGAAATGGGGTGAACAGTCCCAAAAATATCAAAATTTTCATAAATGGTCCCTTGCAATTGAAAAGTCACAAAAACAACCCCATCGCGGGATGAGCCCGCGATCGCGGGATTCCATTTTTCAAAAATGGTCCCTGCAAGTTTAAAAAAGTGTCAGAAAGGTCCCTGGCCCGCGATCGCGGGCTCCCATCGCGGATTTTTAGGGTATTTTTGCAAAGTGGGAGAGATTTTGGGTATTTCAGTAAAACATGGTCAAACTTAGGGTATTTTAATTAATTTCCCTTTTTTATATTTGGAGTTGTCTCTAGAGATTTATCTATTTTAAAAAATAATATAAAAAAGTTTATTAAAACAAGGGAAATTAATTAAAATACCCCAAGTTTGACCAAGTGTTACCAAAATACCACAAATCTCTCCCACTTTGCAAAAATACCCCTTTTTTCCGCGATGGGAGCCCGCGATCGCGGGCCAGGGACCATTTCTGACACTTTTTTAAACTTGCAGGGACCATTTTTGAAAAATGGAATCCCGCGATCGCGGGCTCATCCCGCGATGGGATTGTTTTTGTGACTTTTCAATTGCAAGGGACCATTTTTGAAAAATTCCAGGGACCATTTTTGAAAATTTGACCCGCGTAGACACTGTTCACCCCCGCGTAGTCTACTGTAGCACCCGCGTTCTTCCAATTTGATGAATTTGATTTGGAATGTTACACTTTCAACCCCTATACTTATTTACTAAATTTACTTTATACCTTTTACTTTCATTATTTTAATTTTACATTTAACACATATAATCGTTTATTAACTAAAATACGTTAAAAAAATACGTTTTAATTTTAACAAATTACACCATTATAATCGTCTCTTCGATACGTTCGAAATGAGCCAATCTTGAATTTTTTTGGATTTATATATTTTAATATATATCATATACAGTTATACACTACATAAAAAAATATTTTTTATAGTTAATTATTTAATTTATGGTACATCTCTTATTTTTTTTTCAATTTTGTTTTACACTCCTATCGCATTAACATAATAATCATATATTAATTAATTCATTAAATCGTTTTAAATTATTATTATTTGAATGTGTTTATATATATCGTGAATGGCAATAGGAGAAGGTTTCACGAGAAGAATATGAAATGGGGTTTTGACAAGTTGGTATCACTGGACTCATTTAAGAATTGTGAAAATGGGTATTTGACGAATGATGATTCATGTGTGTTTGGAGCTGGAGTATTTGCAGTTACAGAGTATGCACAAAAGAATCGATGTATTTCCAACGTAACTTAGATTAAAATTATCTCCTTCAGTTTAGTCCCGTCCCGTCCCATCCAGTTCAGTCTCGTCCAGTTCCGTCCCGTCCCATCTAGTATGCGTACCAAACGCTACCTAAGAGTACCATAAATTAAATAATTAACTATAAGGGTATTAATTTTAAATATAAAATATTTTTTATGTAGTGTATATGATATATATTAAAATATATAAATCAAAAAAATTCAAGATTGGACTCATTTCGAACGTATCGAAGAGACGATTATAATGGTGTAATTTGTTAAAATTAAAACGTATTTTTAACGTATTTTAGTTCATAAACGATTATATGTGTTAAATGTAAAATTAAAATAATGAAAGTAAAAGGTATAAAGTAAATTTAGTAAATAAGTATAGGGGTTGAAAGTGTAACATTCCAAATCAAAATCACAATTTCGAATTGAAATTTACACTTTCAACCCCTATACTTATTTACTAACTTTACTTTATACCTTTTACTTTCATAATTTAATTTAACATTTAACACATATAATCGTTTATCAACAAAAATACGTTAAAAAATACGTTTTAATTTTAACAAGTTACACCATTATAATCGTCTCTTCGATACGTTCGAAATGAGCCCAATCTTGAATTTTTTTGATTAATATATTTTAGAGTTAATTACTTTTTTCGTCCCTGTGGTTTGTTAAAAATTTCTGTTTTCGTCCCTAGTCTTCATATATTACGTTTTTGGTCATTGTGGTTTGTTTTTTATTTCTCTTTTCGTCCTTTGTCCTGACGCCATTAGATGCCTTCCGTTAAAACACAACATGTGCCTTACATGTGATGGGCAATTGTGTCTTTTCCAATCTTTTTTATTTTGACCCATTAAAATAAGAATCCATTCTCCACTTTTGACCTAACCCCTTTCAATTTCCTTCATTCCCTCAAGTTCTTCCCTCTTTTCTACTGCACCCTTCACCTTTTCCATATGTGTTAAGAAAACATTAAGAGTTTCCATGGTTGTATGCGATTGTGGTGCTATGGCAGTGATACGAACTTCGTGGACAAGGGAAAATCCTGGACGTCGCTTCTATTCATGTTCAAGAAAAGTAAGTTTCCCTTTTACAACACATTTGATTTGTTTTGACCTAATTTCCACATCTCCAACTTAAACAGGTATCTAGTTGTGGGTTTATTGATTGGGCTGACGTTCCTATGTGTCAACGAGCTATGGAAATCATTCCCGGATTACTGAGGTTGAAAAATACTCTTGAAGCCACTGTGAGAGCCAAGACCCTTGAAGTTCGCAAATGGAAAATGATTTCATTTGTTAGTTGGGTTGCATTGGCAATTCTTTTCTTTTATTAGTAAATTGTTAGCTCTTGTAATTCTTTTAGGTTAGTCTGCACTTTTTTGTTGGGTTGCTTTATGAAGAACCCAATTTGTGTATCAAAGCCACTAGCTTTGGCAATATATCTCTTTTTTTTCTTTGTTAATGAAGAAAAAAGTTGTTGTTATTCGGTTTTATTTATTTTCATAATATGAGATTGGCATACTTCATTTGGTCATTCATACAGCATACAACTTCATATGGAACCATGAACTGAAAATGATACCCACTGTTTGTAGAAAAATTCATTGAAATGGTAATAATGAATTGAAAAGGGTAAGTATGAATTGAAAATGGTACCATTAATTAAATATAGCATATTGAATTCAGAATGATAACCACGAATTAAGTATTGCAAAATGAATTGAAAATGGTTTCCATGAATCAAGTATGGCACCCACTGCATGTGGCAAAAGAATTGAAATGGCAACTATTAATTATATATATAGCAAAATGAATTCAACACAAAACCATGAGATTTTTTTTTTGAAAGAAAATCATACCAATATCATTACCAATAAAACAATACAGATACAAAAAAACTGGACCAAGGCTGAAAAGGTAATGCAACAAAACAAGTCCAAAACGAACTCAAACCACCTCCCAAAACAAGAACCACAACAGTTGAAAAGGAACAGCAAGCTGTGCAGCAACATCTAGCGCCTGTAACCAAGACAGCAGCTGCCAAACAGCAGCATAAAGCTGCTGACTGCATTAAGCCAACCGATACAGCACTTGCAGCAAAAAGGCACACACCGTTTCTGAATGTAAACAACCCCTCCAACGCGGATAGAAGCTGCAACTAAGTGACCGAGACCTCTAAACGGTAGAACCAAAAATAACCAAACAGATAAACCCTAACTGAGTTAGCAACACTAACAGAGTTAGCAGCACTAACTGAGTTAGCAGCACTAACAGAGTTAGCAGCACTAACAGAGTTAGCAGCACTAACAGAGTTAGCAGCACTAACAGAGTTAGCAGCACTAACTGAGTTAGCAGCACTAACACTGCTAGCAGCAGTATTGGCAGTAGTATTGCTTCTAGCAGCATTATTCTTGTCAGCAGTACTATCTGAAATATGTTCAGTTCCCAACAACCAAACAGAAACATAACAGATAAAAACCAAATACAGAACCTTAAAAAAACCAACACAGAACCATAATAGATAAAAACCAAACAACACAATTTCCAACTAACAAAAGACTTAAATTTGAACCAAGTACAAACAGTTTCAACAGTTTCCTCTGTTTGAACCTAGTACAAATTATCAACAGTTTTCAACTAACAAAAGACTTAAATTGTTTCCAAAAGAGCCAAACATTGAACATCTCTTTAAATTGTTTCCAAAAGAACATACACTACCAAAAAAGTCGAAAGTGAACTTCATTTATGTCTCCATGTCTTGACCTTTGCACGTTCTCTTATTGTGACCTTTCTTTTTACATTTCACACACGTAACGGTTTTCCCAAGCCTTGAGATTTTGCCTCCCTTTACCAATGGTTGAGTGAGCTCATCAGCAGCCCTCTTTCGTTTCTTCCTTGGTCTTCCAACTTGTTTGTGATGGGGAGGGGGGGTCAGTTTAAAAGGGCAATTTGACATGGGCCACATCTCAGGCCCATTGATTGGATTGATCTTGAAGCTATATACAACCTTCCAATTATCAAGCCAATAACATGGATGCACCCACATCTCAGGTTCTCCTACACTAATACCATTGGCTGCCATGTACCAGATAGTTGCAACCGCATGTTTACAGGGAATACCTGTCACTTCCCATTTTCCGCAAGTACAATTCCTCTCTTGAGCATCAACAACGCATTGTTCCATCCAAGGGCCAGACACCTGGTACTTTTGCCCTCCATTCCACGATACTCTTTGTTGGCCAGCTTGTGTCTTTATGATGTCGAACAGCTTTGTTGCAGTAGGTGTAAGGGGCCCTTTAGCTTTGGCTATCATCTTTTGAACATTTACTATTCGTTTCATTAAATACTCCCTTATATACTCCAAAGCAGTGACAATCGGCTTGTCCCTAGCATCTATGAGCTGTCTATTGAAAACCTCGCACATGTTGTTTAATAACACATCACAGTGACTTCTACCTGTAAATAAAATAATTAACAGATTTTAGTAGATATAATACAACTGAACATTAACAAAGAAATGGATAAGTACCAGTAAAATGTGCCTGAGACCAGTGTTGAGGTTGTATTTTGATTAGCCAATCATATGCCTTATCATTGAATTTTTTGAAGTCTTCCATCATTTTGTTAAATGCAGGGACATTGGTAGCCGTGGCACACTTCCAAAGATGATCTTTAAATGCTTTTCCCTTCCAAGTCTGTATTAGGTATCTTAAAATGGAAGAACATTGGTTTATTAAGCTGATAACCCAACTTTTGGACCATTGATTTCAACCCATGAACATAAAATTGATCACTGTCAATTAAGTCAACGTAATTTACCTTTCCATTGATGTATGCTCTGTCTGGAAACTTGGTAAAAGACCCACCATGGTTTATCTTCATGGAAAAAAAAGTGGGGATCTTATCTGTAAAATAGAACAAATAGTAGACTATGAATCAGATACAAGTTGTTTAACATTAACAACACTAGATTGGAAGAAAAGAAAAAGAAGAAGAAGAAAGATCAAAGTTGTAGCTTCTATTGGGTTACCATAAAGTTCTTGTGGGTTAAAGACTTCGTACGGAGACCGAAGTCGCCACATTGTTGGAGATTTATCGACTATAGTAGATTCTGTTGTAGTAGAACGTGGCTTCTGTTGTAGTAGAACGTGGGAGAAACGTTGGATTGGTGGGAGTTGTACTGGGTTTTTTTGGGGGGGGGAAAGTAAGGTTTCAAGAAACCCTAGTTTTTACCAGGATGAAAGTGAAAATAAAACAAGGGAGGGGTAGTTAAAAGCATGAAATATAAAAGGACTAAACTGCCCCCTCATGTGAGGGGCACATGTTGTGTTTTAACGGAAGGCATCTAATGGCGTCAGGGCAAAGGACGAAAAGAGAAATAAAAAACAAACCACAATGACCAAAAACGTAATATATGAAGACCAGGGACGAAAACAGAAATTTTTAACAAACCACAGGGACGAAAAAAGTAATTAACTCTATATTTTAATATATATCATATACACTACATAAAAAATATTTTATATTTAAAATTCATACTCTTATAGTTAATTATTTAATTTATGGTACTCTTAGGTAGCGTTTGGTACGCATACTAGATGGGACGGGACGGAACTAGACGAGACTGAACTGGATGGGACGGGACGGGACTAAACTGAAGGAGATAATTTTAATCTAAGTTACGTTGGAAATACATCGATTCTTTTGTGCATACCCTGTAACTGCAAATACTTCAGCTCCAAACACACATGAATCATCATTCGTCAAATACTCATTTTCACAATTCTTAAATGAGTCCAGTGATACCAACTTGTCAAAACCCCATTTTATTTTCTTCTCGTGAAACCTTCTCCTATTGCCATTCACGATATCTATAAACACATTCAAATAATAATAATTTAAAACGATTTAATGAATTAGTTAATATATGATTATTATGTTAATGCGATAGGAGTGTAAAACAAAATTGAAAAAAAATAAGAGATGTACCATAAATTAAATAATTAACTATAAGGGCATGAATTTTAAATATAAAAAATATTTTTTTATGTAGTGTATAACTGTATATGATATATATTAAAATATATAAATCCAAAAAAATTCAAGATTGGGCTCATTTCGAACGTATCGAAGAGACGATTATAATGGTGTAATTTGTTAAAATTAAAACGTATTTTTTAACGTATTTTAGTTAATAAACGATTATATGTGTTAAATGTAAAATTAAAATAATGAAAGTAAAAGGTATAAAGTAAATTTAGTAAATAAGTATAGGGGTTGAAAGTGTAACATTCCAAATCAAATTCATCAAATTGGAAGAACGTCGGGTGCTACAGTGGACTACGCGGGTCAAATTTTCAAAAATGGTCCCTGGAATTTTTCAAAAAATGGTCATTTGCAATTGAAAAGTCACAAAAACAATCCCATCGCGGGATGAGCCCGCGATCGCGGGATTCCATTTTTCAAAAATGGTTCCTGCAAGTTTAAAAAAGTGTCAGAAATGGCCCCTGGCCCGCGACCGCGGGCTCCCATCGCGAAAAAAGGGGTATTTTTGCAAAGTGAGAGAAATTTATGGTATTTTGATAACACTTGGTTTGACTTAGGGTATTTTAATTAATTTCCCTTAAAACAATATAACGAATACAAGTTTAACCTTCTCTATTTTAAAAAACACGTTAAAAATATTCTTAATGCTATTGATTGAAGTCTATTAAAGCATTTATAATAGACAACAACTTTGGTTTTATTATATTTATTTATCATGGAATAAAAGAAGGGAAAGAAACAACATAAAACTTTTTATAAGTATTATGTAAAAGAAGTCTTCGTTTTATTTTATTTTAAATCAAAGACATAAATTTATGTTCATTATAAACTTTAAAATTTGTAACTAAAATGCAATTACATATACAAAGCAATGGAACCTAAACATAAACATTATTTTAAATCCAAAAAAAACTCAAAGTAAAATATTTATTTTAAAGAACCAAAGTTATGATATTTTATAACATTATTCAATAAAAAAATATACAATATTGAGTTCATTTTAATGGTATTAATGAGATGATTATAACGATATAATTTATAAAAAAACACGATTTTAGTTAATTTATGATTATGTATTTTAATATAATAATGGTGTAAAGCAGAGACGAACCTATAAATTTTTTCTTACGATGACACCAAATTATTTCATACGGTTTTATCGAAGTGTCTTTCATCTTTTTACCAACGTTCAATATCGTCCGATGTGTTTTTAGCCAAATTCCGGCGTTTCGAGAGATTTTTTCGGTATTTTTTGTTGATTTCAAGAGATTTTTTTCGGGTTTTTTGGTTAAATGGGTATAAAATTTGAGTCTTTTTTCAGTTTAGGTGCACCCGTTGTAGTTTTCAAAATAATACGGTAGCACCTTCTAAATCGATACGGTGGCACATTCACAAAAACAAATTTTTTTACCCTTCGTTGGAGAATTAATACGGTGGCACATGCCACCGTGTGCCCACCTCACGTCCGTCCATGGTGTAAAGTAAAATAACGTAAAAGTAAAAGATATAAAATTAATTAAATAAAGAATAAACTCCAATTTTGGTCCCTGGAGTATGATGATTTCTTTGAAACGAGGACCTATGGTTTCATAATTCGACTTTACGTCTTCAGGGTTTTGATTTTGCTTTGAAACAGAGACCTGACCACTAACTCCGTTAAAATTGGCCATTAGTGACAGGGGCAAAATCGTCCAACCACGTTTTTGTCTTCTTTTTATAACTCTTTTTGCTTTTTCTTATGTTTGTAAAAATAATAATACTTTAGGGACCAAATAGGAAATTAGCTCTAATATTATGTATATCTATATAGAGGCCCACTATTTTGCAAACTTTTTTTTCGTGTAAACTTTGGATTTCATAGGTTTTTTTGATGAAATAGTTTATTTTGATGAAATTGTTTCATATCATTCATGTTTTGATGAAATTGTTTCATATATTTGTGTTTTTTTATGTAGTTTCATATTTTTTTTCATTTCTATGAAACTGTTCATATATTTTTTCTCAGTTTGATAAAACTTTGTCGTTTTTACATAAGAAACACAAATATATGAAACAATTTCATCATGAAACGAATGATATGAAACACTTTCATCAAAATAAACAATTTAATGAAACAACTTCATCAAGAAAACCTATGAAATCAAAGTTTACACACATTTAGAGGTTTACAATTTATTATCCGTCTATATATATTGGTATATATATATATATAACACAGGGACCAAATCATCAAATCACATGATCATCGTCGGAGAAACCACAAGGACAACTCCTCCTTTTTTTTCCCGGCACCACCCTTTTATCGTCGGAGAAACCACTCCGGTGATCATCTCCAGTGACTGAAACTACAGGGACAGCCCCACCGAGAACCTGCAACTCCAGTGACGAAACGCAAGGACAACCACAGTGACGAAACTATGAGTTACTGAGCAGAAGCCATTGATCGACCAGGTAGATAGCTAAGAACGGATCCATGATTTTTTTTTGAAAAGCAAATTATATTACCAAACCAAACCAAGAACTAGAGTCACAAAACAGGAACCAAACAAAATTCCAAAAACCCAACAGAGAGAAACAAGAACAAAACAAAAGGACAGGACCAAGGTTTGCCAGAGATAAACCAAGGACCAAATCCCCGAACTCCACACACGACGAGCAGCAAACAGGAACCAAAAAAAGAACAGCCCGCAGACAAAAACTTACTGGGCTAAGCTGCTGCAAAAATGGCGCAGACCAAACTCCATCGAACCAACACCCACTATTCCATCCAGACGCCAAACGAACAGCTTAAAACAAATAGTAGCTTAAAACGAACGGATCCATGATGCAAGGTCAACGAAAAAAAATCAAGACTTAATTGGATTCAAAGCTTCAATCACATGATCAAAAGTATGTATTACAATCCTTTTACCAACAAATATATGTTTTGGAATCAGATACACATCCAAACTTTAGAGTTGAGTATTAATAAAGATTTGATCGATTGTTACTGCAATACATGATAATAATAATAATGTATATGTATGGTAGAGAACCACTATTTTGTAATTTTTTTTTCATGTAAACTTTGGATTTCATAGGTTTTCTTAATGATTTTTTTTTCTTCATGAAATTGTTTCATATCATTCATTTCTTGATGAAACTGTATCATATATTTGTGTTTTTTTATGTAGTTTCATATATATTTTTTTCATTCATATGAAATTGTTTCATATATTTTCCCATTTGATGAAACTTTTTCGTTTTAACATAAAAAACACAAATATATGAAACAACTTCATCAAGAAATGAATGATATGAAACATTTTATCAAAATAAACAATTTTGTTAGAACCAGATATATTAGGTAATCATCATATTCTTCATTTGTCTTGAGAAAACTAGAGCTTTACATGTGAATTAAACACTTTCTCTCTCTAGACTCTCTCACTAAACTCTTTGACTTTCCTTGACTTTACAATACATTGACAATTACATGACTTCTCAACAAATTTTGAATACAATTTAATACCCTAACAAATTTCATCAAGAAAACCTATGAAATCCAAAGTTTACACACATTTAGAGGTTTACAAATTATTATCCCTCATGTACGGTATGTGTGATATATATATATATATATATATATGTATGTATAAAACAGGGACCATCGTCCCCAACGTTCTCAAAACACTAACGAAGGTGGTGGGTTACGATGGTGATGAGGACGATAGTAACACAGGGACGACAGGGACCAAATCGTTTACACTCAGGGACCTTTCCCTCGTCTCCTCCTTCGATCTCAACCTTTCTCTCGTCTCTCGGAAAAAAACAGTGGGTTTGGGTCATCGAAAAAAAAACCAGTGATGGAAGGTGTGGCCGGAGATGGTGGTAAAAAACAGCGAGGTGGAGGGTTGTTAATCAACGATGTGGAGGGGTTGTCCACCGCGAGTCCGTGACCCCAACTCCGACGAAAACCTTCGACCGGTGGTGTGGTTCACCGGAGTAGGTGAATGGGGGCGGTGTTGGCCGGACGTTGTCCCTGTGTTTTACATTTATACACGTCATACACGTTATATATATACATGTGTGTGTGTATATATTAGTATATATTAGTTATTAAAATATAGGTCCCTAAAGTTTATTATTTTTACAAACATACAGAAAAGCAAAAAGAGTTGCAAAAAGAAAACAAAAACTTGATTGGACGATTTTGCCCCTGGCACTAACGGCCAGTTTTAACGGAGTTAGTGGCCAGGTTCTTGTTTCAAAGCAAAATCGAAACCTCGAGGACGTAAAGTTGAATTATGAAACCATAGGTCTCTGTTTCAAAGAAATCACCGTACCTCATAGACCAAAATTGGAGTTTACTCTTAAATAAATAACTATAAGGTATAAAATATGGGTTTAAAAATAACTTACTACGTATTTATGTTATTTAATAATATGATTAAGTTCAAATATATTCAATAGTAAACTCATTTTGAAGATATTGATGAAACAATTTTAATGACATAATTTATAAAGAATAAATAAATATACCTTTTTAATGTATTTTAGTTCGTATCAATTATATATATTTATATGATAAGGTTATAAAAAAATATAAAATAAGTTAAATAACTAATTATAACGATTGTAATTTATAAATTAAAAATATTTGATTTTTATTATGATCATGGGAAAAGTTTCATGGAAGATTATGCAGTTTTTAAATTTGTACATTAAACATTAAAACTTACACCTCTTTTAATTCAACACTTAATTGTTATCCACACTTATTAATATATAACACCTCAAAAACCCAAATCAATAGGTTAGTCCAATAATTTCGAATACAACTTAAAATCATGCTCGAATTTATTGGTAATCCATAATTTGAGGCTTATAAGAAGGTCACAAATCTTATTTTCTATTTGTGTGAGATGTGTTGTTACAAACTCCCTCGCTTAAACTCTTGATATCCTTGTCAGACCTACCCATAATCTTTCTCCTTGCAATCGACGATGTAGGATTCGCCTATGATGTTACAAACACCTCCCTCGAGGACTCATCATACGCAATAAGGTTTGTCCCACAATCTCGATTGTACAAGGATTAGCCCTGATTCTATTTGTAACACCACAAAACCCAAAACAACATGTTAACCAATAACTTCGAATCCAACTTAAAACAATGATAAAAGTTACTGACAACACACAACATAAAACTTAAATAAGTTGTTACGTAATATAATATAGATATTCAACCCACCGCTTTGTCCATATGCGCCAATTAACAAACATAATACATATATAACGCCCCACTTAAGCAATTCATCACATAAAATGGAGATAGTGAAATTGAGGTCATAATATGAAATGATATTGGATTTTAATTTTGATTTTGATTTTAAGTTTATGTCAATATTTTATAATTTATGGTACATATTTTTGTGAAAAACCCATAAAATAAAAAGCTATTTAATTGTACTCATCAATACTCACTATTAGCTTATTCAAAAATCTACTATGGTCTTCTTCAACCATGAGATTAATTAACTAATCCCTACTTGCATGTAGTCATTATTATGATTACACTAATTAATTAATTAATTCTAGAGGGAATTAAATATGATTTTGCCTATGTCACAATTTAGTTATCATTTTGTCACCTTTCATGGCTCTACATCAATGGTAAACCATTGATAAGCTTTAAATATTGTTGTAATCAATTTGTAAAAGCATAATGCTAAATTAAAAACAATTTGACTTTGAAGATTAATTAATTAAATCACATTTATTATTTAGACACGTCATACATAATGGGATAATATTATTGACAAATATAAACAAACATAGTAAGGCTATATTCCACAAAAAAAGATAAAAACTTTATGACATAAAAACTAAAGCTATTTTTAGAAAGCGTTGATTGCAATAATCTTGCACGGGGTGAGATGGTGATATGAATCATGTTGATAAACTTTGGTGCCAAACGTGCATCCTTGATGTTCCAACATCTCATCGCATCGATCCATCTCTAACAAAACCTTCAAGAAATCATCAACGTCACATGGAAGCTCAAGTGGGCCCTCACTTTTATAACCATACTCGATTTCAGCTTCTTCAAGAAGCGTTTTGAAGAGAGGATGATTCACGTATTTGGTTTTGATCACAAACCTTTGTCTTTGAGGACCAACATAGACAGAGAAACAACCTATAGGAGCAATATTGTTCAGTGTTTTTCCTAGTTTGGCATCTAAACGACGCCAATATTTTCTTTTCTCTAAGAAAGCTCGTTTAATTGATCTTGATGAACTCTTTTCCTCGTTTGTACTACCACCAAAGGATCTGCATCTTTCCCACGTTTTGGTAATCAAACCTTTCTTTCTTTTGCTTGTACTCAAATCCATACTATTTTTTTTTGCTTGAAATTAAAACAATCTAAAAATATTTGAAATGCTCTTTGACCATCATATCATTCCGAAGAAATAATATGGTAGCTATGGAAAGAGAATGGAATTAAAGGAAGATTCGGAAAAGTATTAACCTCTATCATAAGCCAAATACAACATGATTTTCATCCTTGGCCTCATCGTGTTGCTCATTATTCTTTCGCGATCGACCACTTGAACTAATATTGCTTAAAAGGGTAAAGATTTATAAAAAGCAAAAGCAATTTAGAGAATTAAGCAAACAACTTTTATGGAAAGGGTAAAGCATTCATACCTCTCATATACACAGAGAGAGAGAGGGGGAGAGAGAGAGAGAGATGTGCTTTGAGAGATGGATGTAGCTATCAATATATAGAAGCACTTAGACTTGGTTGTTAGTAATTATTAGCTTTAAGAAAGCTAAAAGTAGATGCATATTTAGAAATATTTTGTGTAAAATGTTCAACCAAATAATTAAATTTAATATAAGGTAAAAACATATGTCCATAGTCTTTATTTTTTTTTCCTAAAAGAGAATCGATACATTGAATCTAAATTCACGTGTTTAGTACAGTATTTTGTGACTAAAAAGATTTTAAAGAAGACAAGCAAACAAAATTTCAAATAAAGGTTTAAATATTCATATATCATTTATATGTATATAAATGATTAATCAGTCTTAAAAAAAATGTCAAATACTATTAATCATTAAAGTTGAATGTTTGATAATAATGTCCATAACTTTGTATATAAAATTATAAATTTTAGATGTTATATAAAATACGTTGGTGGGGCAATGTCAAATTTGTATCATAACAAACCAATCAATTGTATTGTATTATCAACCGTACCAATTCAATTGGTATCAACTAAATTGTTATCGATTATATTGGTTGATATTATCGTACCAACTTTATAAACTTGTTAGTTAAAGAATGTCCACTCAGATAACTGTTATATCATGTATCCGGCCAACGAACGAATATAACACTAGTTTCTGCGGATACCATCCAATGTGAAGGATGACATGCATGAATAAAATAACATCTTTATTGTGTACAAATTATCTTTATTATATATAATATAGACCCAGAGGAGTCCAACCACTTTTGGTTAGATTTGGGCCCTCTAAACTCATCTCCAAAATTGATCACAGCCGTTTAAAATCATTCAGCCCTTCACTTTACACGATTAAGCCATTCACTCAGCTCTCTCCCTCCCGCCAACTCCCCCCACTCCCTGATTTCTCTCACTCTCTCTCTCTCTCTCTCAAAACAAACCATCCACGTTTCTCTCTTCCTCCCTCTTTTATCTATGCAGATTTCTCACTTCCTCACTCACTCTCTCACTCCCCCGTCTTCTACCCTAACCCCTCTCGGTTTCTTTGACAACCGCAAGAAATCAAAATCATCGACAGTTCCCGAATATCGACTTTTCCACGGCAGATTGGATGTTGCATCGATTAGGGCTTGAAGTCGACCGAGGAATAGTGACATTGGGACTGGAAGGTACTCATGTTTCCTCTATTTGGTTTGCTGCCAAATTTATGTTATTTTGAGCGTTTACTCTTTTGGATTTGGAATCAGAAGGATAATCACAGAAATTGCAAGTCTGGAGGTTTGTGATGCTCCAATTTTTACATTGTTTCTCTTGATGATTCGATTTTACGATGAATCAATGGGTGATTGTTTCTAAATATTGACAGGTTGATTTGAAGGTGAGTCGAGATAAAATCCACTACTTCTGATCTTGATTTCGGGAACTAACATCAAACGTTTTCACAGTCAAGATCATCAAAATCAGAACTCGAACTGCATTGGTATGATTTCGGTAACTAACATCAAAACGTTTTTACAATCAATTTGTTACTCGGTCGATACTCTTCTCTTTCTCTCTGCAAAACACACGTCAAACACCTTGAAGCGAACATTTCGATTGAAATATCTGATTGTGAGTGGAGCCTTAAGATTGTGAAGGTTTTCAAGCACTATTTGCTTCAAAGGTGGGTCAATTTGATTTCTCATATATTTCGTCATCATTAGTTGAATGTTTGTTGCTGATTTCATCACCGGCTCATCGTTTTGTATGATGATTTCAATGTCTTGAGTTTTTCATGTTCGGAAACGATTCAAATGTAAGTGAATCGATATTTCATTAGCTTTGTGGTGGTTAATTCAATTTGTGGCAAGTTTTTTAGCTTAATCATGTAGTTTTACTGTAAATTGTATCTGAATTTCATTTATCGGAACTATAACCTCGGTAATCTTCGGCCGTTTGGTTTTAAGAGTTGTGACGGAATTTGCAGTTCCATGTCGATTGAAATTGCTGATTGTTTGAGGTTTTGAATTTGCAGCTCGATCGATTCTAATTAGAGTTCGAGTTCTGATTTTGATACCGTGTCTTTAGTTTGTGTGTGTTTATATGCATCTCGTGTCGGTGCCCCCATTGCCACCAACCGTTTGATCGATCATCCATTTCTTTTTCAAAATACATCTAGAAATAAAAAATGGGTGGGTTTTGCAGTCCACAGAAGAAGTATGGTGATGTAGAAAAGACGCGTATCTCTCTCTCTCTCTCTATCTCACTCTCAATGTCTCAACGTGATCGCTCAATCTCTCTGCGTCTTCTGGTTTTTTAAGTTGATTTCGCAACAAAAGCAATTGTTTAAGGTATGTTTATTAGTATAATATTTTTTCTTATACCGAACCCTGAGTTTCTTATGTAATAATGTATTGTTTAAGGTATATCTAATACTTTTGTATTTATGTTCAGTTGCAAGAAGTAAATTCTCTTTGGATATATGTATTTATATGGAGCTCATTATATTAGCTGAGTATTGTTTCTCAGAACGGAGCCCACCAATCAAGAAAGTTATACAATTTGGGGTTGTACCTTGCTTTGTCGAGTTCTTAATGAGGAACGATTTTCCACAGCTTCAGGTAATAGCATTATCTGCCTCTATTTATGTTTGTGTATTTGTTGTTAATCTTATCTTTGATTTTGTAACAGTTTGAGGTTGCTTGGGCCCTCACAAACTGATAGGATTTATATAAACCCTAAACCGGATCTTTAAGCTCAAGAATGATTAGTTCTAGATCATGGAATAAACATATACAAATCACAACATGAACAGCGGAATTAAACGACAGATTTGTATAGCTAACAAGGTTCATTAATTTAAACATACTGATTACATACTCACGCCCCAATTTGTTGACCTAAGTTATCAACAAACGAATACTTCTTCTCAAGTATTAGGATTAAGAACCTTGGGGCTCATGCACACACATCTACACGTTTTTATTTAAACGTGGGTTTCAAGAACGTCTAATTCTATATCTCTAGGTTTCTTTATATACTAGAAACCTAGATAAACTAGAAACTAGATAAATACCAATCCTAGATAAACTAGGAATCCTAGATAAACTAGAATTTACAAGGATAACTATAAAATAAACATATTACAATTCGAACCCTTGTAAGTTGAAGTTTTGACACATCAAATCTATATGAAATATTCCTAACAATCTTCCCCTATTTGATGATGACAAAACTTAGCATCAGAATCTTCAAGTAGCTCTTCCCCTTTTTGACATAATCAAATCCAAAACTTATCAAACTTGAATCTTCCCCTTGAATGATCAACACTTCTTCTTCCTCTGAATTTATGCTAACCATCCTTGTGTCTTCGAGGTTATATCAATTACGTTGTAAAGAAAATCAACCATTATCTATTTGAAGTTGAAGTAAAAAACCAAACCTTGAGTCTTATATCCCGTAGAAACCAAGTGAACAACAACGTCATTCTCATGAATGAGGGGATCCCTGTCCTTCGACCAATCTTCTTCTCTAAGATTTCGTCAAATTGAAGTCACATTCTTCGAACAATTACGTTAATAATCTTCATAATATCACGGGTTATCTTTAACAGGTGAAGGATACCTTTAAAGATATGATAAGAACACAAACTCTAACTTTCACTTCTTCTTCAAACAAACTCTAATTAATCTTCCTTTTTGTAATCAACTGATGACGATCAAAGGGTAGTCATTTAAGCATTCTTCCTCTATCGTTCATCAAACCTTCATACCTTGTGTGTGTGAATTTTCTTGAAACAAACAAAAATCATCCTCCTTTTGTCGAGCATGATCCTAACATGGTGTGTGACATGTATTCTCCATTGCATCGCGGCTTTGATTTCATGGCTTTGAGGAATTCTGAGTGAAGAACAATTTTTATCAAGAAAAAAAAACTGCTGGATTTCGAGAATTTCTGGGAGCGTTCTGGACGTCGTACGGCCAATCCAACCAGACATAATGTTAAACAATGTGTCCCGAAGCTGCTGTCCAAAAATCGCGACGATCCGACGGTTCAATCTCCGGGAATAGGCGAAACGGCCGGCTGTGATTTTCCAGAAAATTTCTACGAAAAATCAGATTTTTCTTTCTTTCGTTCGTCTTCTTTCGTCTCTTCAAATCTTCCATTAAACCTTGTTTTTCTTCCAGATCAGAGAGCACCATGTGCTCTGATACCACCTGATAGGATTTATATAAACCCTAAACCGGATCTTTAAGCTCAAGAATGATTAGTTCTAGATCATGGAATAAACATATACAAATCACAACATGAACAGCGGAATTAAACGACAGATTTGTATAGCTAACAAGGTTCATTAATTTAAACATACTGATTACATACTCACGCCCCAATTTGTTGACCTAAGTTATCAACAAACGAATACTTCTTCTCAAGTATTAGGATTAAGAACCTTGGGGCTCATGCACACACATCTACACGTTTTTATTTAAACGTGGGTTTCAAGAACGTCTAATTCTATATCTCTAGGTTTCTTTATATACTAGAAACCTAGATAAACTAGAAACTAGATAAATACCAATCCTAGATAAACTAGGAATCCTAGATAAACTAGAATTTACAAGGATAACTATAAAATAAACATATTACAATTCGAACCCTTGTAAGTTGAAGTTTTGACACATCAAATCTATATGAAATATTCCTAACACAAACATCTGTTCTTTTTATTTGGCCTTTAAAATCAAAGACAAACAATGTATTGATCCACTATTAATGAAGAAATCAAATGCTTTCAATAGCTTGAGGTTTGGCCTCACGTATGATGCTTGAGTTTTATTGTAATTTGTCAAAAATGACTTCTGTTATGATGTGTTTTATTTTGGCTTAATTTTCTGCATAAAATTGTTGTGAGTAGGATATTTGATCATATCACCATATAAGTCTATGATTTCTCTGTTTTTTCTTACCTTAAGTGTGTAGAAAATTTTATAATTCATAAAAATTACTTTCAAATTCCAATTATTTTTAGGTTTGTGGATAGGAAAACCAATTATCACATATATGATGCTCATGTATTAATTATATGATTGGAGAAAAAGACCATTTACATTTAACTAATGCAGCTTGATGCAATCTGTTTGAAATTAATCGAGTAAATTGCAAAATAAAATTAAATCTATATCATGTTAAATTAATCCCCTCACCTTTTTCTCTTATGGGTGTATGGATTCCTCAACATGTATGGAATATTTAGTCATTACTCTATAAGATGTAAAAATATTCAAATGTAAGTTATTTGTAATTGATGGTTTGCAGGTGTACAAGAGTGGTCCATTATTTTTGTCATCAAAAGGTGTGTTGTGTTATCTTCACTGTAAAACATTTAGCATCTATATTGTTTAGAAGATATTTCCTATTATTATTCTGGCCTTACAGTTTCATATTACTTTGCATTCTCTATTAAACACATCTTATACAGGGATTGGCTGGACTTCTTGGAAGAAAAGATGGTTTATTCTAACAGAAACTTCATTGGTCTTCTTTCGAAGTGAGCCAATAAGTTGCATTTATTTAATGCGAATGCCCTCTTTTCAGTTTTGATTTTTGTACTTATCCAACTTGCTCATTGAATTGTTTATATCATCTGTTCCGGACCACGTGAACGGAGGATGTTAAGTTTTGAATTGTAGACATGATAAGTCAAAGCTATATTAATGCTTGGTTTTTTTAAGTATATATAATATTTATATACGACTGTATCTACAACTTAAACTATTAGTCTTGTTTAGGATGAATTGTACTGCTAATTTGATTACCACTGAGCCAATAAGTTGCTACAATATTTCTTCAAGTTTTCTCGACTCAATCACCATCGCATTCCAAAATTAAAGTTCAAGTTTCCGTCATTAATTTAGATACAAAAAAAAAACTGTTTGGGTGCAGGGCTGTCCAGATTCCGCCGCTGGAATAGGCTGTTTCCGTCAAGGCGAGGTGTCGGGTGCTGTTTCGTGCAGTCCACGCAACCCAGTTCATGGTCTTCATAAGGAGATGCTCCCATTCAGCAATGGTGGGCGCCTGTCCTGCTGCAGGTGCTGTTTTGGTTGGCTTAATGCTATTGTTGGCAGCTGATGTCACGGTTACAGTTGTTAGCTGTTAATGCACAACTGCTGCTCCATTTCAGATGCATTGGCCCTTGATTGGGGAGGTGGATTAAGTTCGTTTTGAGCTTAGGTTGTTGCGGCTCCTGGTGTGGTGTGGGTGTTTCCCTCTTCGCTATTTAAGGTTTGCTCCTATCCTTAGATGCTTAGGCGGTGTTTAGTTTCGGATGGGTTCGGTCGGCCACTGGACTTGATCCAGTTTGTTGTAAATGTATTGTTTTTATTTGTAATATATTGGTATGCTTGCCTTTCAAAAAAAATGTTTTTCACATTTTTTAAACATTATAATATACAAATCCTAACGAAATCCCTAGCAATTCCCGTAGGATTTTAAATCCTATGTTCGAGAGATTTCAAAGAAATCTTAAGATTTCAAATCCGAACAATCTTGCAAACCAAACGCGGAATTGGAATGGATTTGAAATCCAAATCCGTTCAAATCCATTTTATTCCTGCAAACCAAACGAACCTTTACTGATTTCTGTCTATCCTCTACTTTTAGATCGTTTTGATAATATTTCACGAGTGTATAGCAATTTTTATATGAGAATTCCGCTAATTAGCAATTCCAAACATAACGACATTGAATTTATATACCATATAAAATCATGAAATTAACATTGTGAATGACGGAAAATAGTAAACACACTTGAATATTCATTCACAACTAAATCTCCATTAAAGTCATGTCGTAGACATACCCGACCATCGGACGGGTATGACACTAGTGTAGAAGCCTTCCTTGGCATTTGGCAAGGGTTTAAAGCAAGAAATAACAAATAGAAGTATGAGAGAATTAGTGATAAGAATGTTTCTATATTGATTGAGCTATTGCACTCTAAAAAGCCTAACTGTATTTCTCCCTTTTACACATAACGCCAATGCATGGGTGGTTAATATTTTCCACTATCGTCTAGCCTTATGTTGTGGTTATCCAACAAAGTTCACATCGTACTCCTTTACTATTGCTCGCTACGGTTTGAGGACAAACCCAATTATACTTATCAGAAGTAAATATTTTGTGACCTCTTTATCCGTCAAGGTCTGTACCCGTTTTAGCTAATAACAACAAAAATAACTTTTATGGTATAGATAATAATAGTGTATCAGCCTTTCGTATTTTCATCTCCTTATACAGTTTCAGTTTGATTACATTTTTTATTGGACAATTTTTAATATCAGCACGCATTGCTACCCCTCCTTCATGTGGTATTGTAAGTAACATATGTATTCTGCTTCCTTTGCAATTCGTTGAATGCTTATTGTCATTTTTCTCTCATTTTGGTCCAGTTCTATTGGAAATGTTATTGGTTACCTCTGTCCATCTTAGATTTTGTCATTCTTTTGTTGGTTTGGATGCCCCAACAGGATCTATGTTACTGTTCCGTTATTTTTATCATCTACAACTATACCAGATTTTGGTTGAGATTGGTGTTTTTTATTGGTCAGAGTTTAAATTAGTTCCAGATTTGGTTTTGTCTTTGTAAGTTAGAATTGATTTTTTATGTGTTCAAAGATGTTTGAAGTTTGACCGCTCAAATATTTGTGTTAGTAAAAGACTGATTACTCAAATAACTGAATCTAGATTAAAGTCACGTCGTGTACTTAACCAACGGACGGGTATAACACTAGGACCTACCCTTACATAAATATATAAAAGGATGATTCATGGATACCATAGATACAATAAAAAAACGTAACTTTTGAAATGGTAATATCAAATAACTTAATCTTGATTAAAGTCATGTTGTCATGTAATACAATTAGGTTGTTTCACGTAATCACAAGAGACTAAGTCCGAGGTAAATCATTTTGAAGATGAAAATATTTACTTTATATTTGTTGTCGTCTAATTCATTAGGTTGTTGCACGTAATCACGAACCCGATGATTCTGGAGAGTCAAAGTATGAGGTTAATAATTTTGAACATGCGGAATTAAGTGAGAAGGTATGGTCTAAAATACAAGTGTACCTTATGTAAAAAATGTATGGTCTAATTCATTAGGTTGGTTCGCCGAAGGTCGGTAAAATCCGGGGGGGGGGGGCTGTGGATGGTATCCCAGTCTACCCGGGTTCGATTCCTAGGGGAGGCAATTCGGGGGCACGAGGAGTACCGCTCAACCTTGGTTGGGCTGTCCTTGGATGGTTCGGTCGAAGACTGGGCTTATCCCCCCAACCTGTGGTTGGGCCTTAGGTCCTGCGTAAGCTGGGCCGGGACAGCGGCGGATTAGTGAGCTGCCCTCGGATGCCCGATACCGCCGGGAAGGTGTGCGTGCGTGTGTGCGTGTGTTTGTGGTAGTTGATCGTGGGATCGATGCCGCTATGCCTTCCAAAAAAAGTGTACCTTATGTTATTGTAAATAGTTTACTTTTGTTTTATTTCTAAGCTTTGTGTTGTTTTATTTGTTTTGTGTTCTTGTAGAATGAAGATGATGATGATTGATGTGGGTGTTATAATGCAACCGTTCGAGTTGTGGGACTACTGTTATGATTGGGCTTTTTGTTCCAGACTTCTTATTTTGATTGATCTATGGTTTCTATTCCAATTTTTGTGCTTCCGTAGTGTTTTGGATCAGAGTTAGACTTTTTGTTTCCCGGTTGTTACAAACTTTGATTTCTATTTTTTGTTCAAACCTGTTTGGACTTTTGTTTGCTATTGTTCTTATGTTGGATTTAAAAACAGCATTCGCGAATGTTGAAATAATTGACCAATCTATGATGTTTCCTTTTGTCTTTTGGTTTCTGGAGATCAACTTTGTCTTTACATTTACTAGAATTTTACGTCATGTTGTATACCCGACCAACGGACGGGTATAACACTAGTTAATTATGAGTTACGAGGCATTACAATACGGTTAGGTTGACCATTGTATGAATGATTTGTATTAGAATAATTGGAAGAGATGGTGGGAGGTTATCAATCCATGTTTTGTTTATATCATCCATCTTCATGTAACCAATTAAATTCAATTGTCAACGATAATTGGCATTATTAATAAACCATTGATGGCGAACATATGTATACACGCCTATACATATAAACAAATACATACATACATACATACATGCAGACATGTATATAATGAATTTCATGATCTATTAGGTAGCGTTTCATATGCATATGGAATACAATATGAGTACATGGCATGACAATATAACAATATTAGACTACAGATGTTAAGTTGTCTATGATTTTTGACATGCTTAGGATTGTGCAAGAGTGAACTAAACAAGTTGTTTGTACATATTGTTTAATGCTTTTATACGGTGGTTACCGGTAGTAATGGTGGAGGAGGTTATCAACGATGGTGGTAGTGATAGTAGTGGAGGTAGAGGTGGTGGTGGCAATGGCCAATAGTGGTTTTGGATGACATGGAGATGGTAGATGGTTGTGGGGGTTGATAGTGTTGGTGGTTTGGTGAACAATGGTCGATGGTGGTAGGGGAGAACGTGGAGACGTTGGACATGGAGGTGGTAGTTTGTGGTGAGATGGATGTGGTGGCGGGTGGTGGTAGTGGTAGCCAATGGTGGTGGAGGTGGTCGGTGAGTGGCTGCCACTAAGAGTGTGGCGGCGGTAATAAAGGGCGGTGACGATTAATCAAACACCATACTAGCTAGAGTTATATCCGTTTGGGGTAGATTGACAAATGTTTAGTTCCGTCACATTTTTGTCCACTTATTTTGTTAGAGCGAAAACAGTAATTTATTTTGTCCCACTTATTAGTCCTTACTATCCTCACCCCACTCTCAGTCTCAGACCAGCCTTAGACAATGACTTTTTGTTTTATCATATGTCATACCAAACATAAAACAAAGTGAGTTTTATTCTATCTATCGATATCTAATCTCATACGCGAAAGAGAGTCTTTAACTTCTACATATAAATTACAAATATAGTACTAGTTGGTAACATATTATATGTTTTCTTTTGTGATGATATCAAAATTTCTTGTTTCACTAATTTGCGATCACATAACACTGTTAAGAGGTTGTTTATGTGCAATATCATTCTTAAATCATAAATATAAAAAAACCCTTATGGTCATGAAGGTTCACTTACAATGACTTCAGGCCCAGGGGCGAAGCCAGCAATTTACATAAGGGGGAGCACCAATAATGAATCATAGGTTTTTTTTTTCTTTTGATCAAGTAGTTATCCATAACTGTTAAATTTAAGTAAAAGTAGTATAGAACAATTGCATTGATGTTTTAAAACATCAAACACGGTAACTAAAGACCCAAAAACTTTTTTATAGGGTGACACCATATTTTTTCATACGATTTTTATCGATATGTGTATCTTTTCTATCAACGTTCAATATCGGTCGATGTGTTTATAGCCAAATTTCGGCGTTTCGAGGGATTTTTATAAGTTCTTGGCTTGATTTTAGAGATTTTTTTAGTTTTTTTATCGATTTCGAAAGACTTTCCAGTATTTTTGGTTGATTTCATGAGATTTTTTTCGGTATTTTTGGTTGGTTTCAAAAGTGTTTTTTTCGGTTTCTTTTATTGATTTCAAAGTTTTTTTTGGTTTTTTAGTTGATTACGGGGTACGATTACATTTTCAAAAGAATACGGTAACATCTCCTAAAACGATACGGTTACACCTTTCACGAAACCAAAAACTGTTACCCTTCGCTGGAGAAATAATACGGTGGCACGTGCCACCGTGTGCACTTCATAAGATCCGTCCATGGGTGGACGGTGGTGAGAGAGAGGCGGGAGCTTCAAGTATTTGTGAGAACGTAGCGTGGAAATTACGGATTTACCGTATGAAAAAATTCCTTTAATTCTATGTAGGTAAAATTCTAGGGAGGTCTCAACAAAAAATATATCAAAAAGCTATTTGTATAGGCTTAAATTATATATATTAAATAAATAAATAAAAAGTTTAGGAGGATCACATGTCACTTCTGGCGTCTAAGTGGCTCCGCCACTGTTTAGGCCATTCATGATCGTCCAAAGATTAATTGATGCATGTAAGGCCATCCGTACCCACAGCGGGATGGGGCTCGGGATGGCGCGGGGTCGAT
The DNA here is from genome assembly GCA_033807775.1 of Saussurea involucrata. Lineage (NCBI taxonomy): Eukaryota > Viridiplantae > Streptophyta > Magnoliopsida > Asterales > Asteraceae > Saussurea > Saussurea involucrata. The sequence continues at coordinate 207,607,696 of CM066320.1, forward strand.
GCGGGAACGGCTACGGCTGGAGCGGGGTTGGCGGGGCGGGATCGAATACGGGTTCCCCATCCCGGTTCATCCCGAAGAGTTTAAAAAAAAAATTAATTTAATTTTTAAAAATAAAGCCGTTCAACGGCTCTTTGTAAAAAAAAAAATTCTCAATTTAATCCCACTATATATTTAACCCTCAACCTCTTATTTCTCACACCTCTCAACCTCTTATTTCTCACACCTCTCAACCTCTTATTTTTCACACCTCTCAAATTCTCTCAACCTCTTATTTCTCACACCTCTCAAACTCTCTCAAATTCTCTCAACCTCTTATTTTTCACACCTCTCTCATCATGAATTCAAACAGAACACCTACATCCCGTCGTAACCGACCGAATACACCACAATCGCAAGAAGATCAAGAGCTTGGTTTCCAAGCGTTTACACAACAAGGTTATCATCCGCAATTTTCGCAACAAATTCCGCCACAATGGTCGCAACAAAATCCGCCACAATATCCGCAACAATTTCCCCAACAATTTCACCAACAATTTCACCAACAATTTCCTTACCAATTTACACATCCCGGGTTGATTGAACAAGGTTTTACTCCGGCCAACTTCAATCTCGACGACGACATTGTTCCGGAAACCCAACCTTCTACCCCGAACACACCACAATCTATCCCGACACAACAATCTAACCCGGAACCATCAAATCCGAGACCAACGAAAGCCGCCAAACAAACGTGGAGTAAAGCCGAGGAACTCGCGTTAGTGTCGGCGTGGGTTGACGTTTCGGAGGACCCCGTGGTCGGTAACGCACAAAGCGGTTGTAATTATTTTTATTGTTATTGTTATTATTGTTATTATTATTATTATTATTATTATTATTCTTATACTTAATTTTACATAAATGTAGGAAGTTTTTGGGGCCGAATCGGGCATGTGTTCTTTACTCGCATGGGTCGTGAACCAAGTTATAGATCAACCCATCAACTCAATAGCAAGTTCAACGACCTCAATAAAAGAGTTAATTCGTTTGGCGGCATCTACAACAACTTGCTCAATAATAGATCAAGCGGGATGAGTGAGGCCGATATATCCCGAACGGCACACGAACGGTATCTAGCACGCCATAAAGTTGCTTTCACTCACGAACAAGCTTGGGACGTCCTAAAAAAATGTCCAAAATGGGGAGCCGTTCCAACGATGACGACAACTTCATCGCGGGGTTCAAAACGTACCCAACCTTCCGATGATGACGATGACGAGCAAATTCAACGACCCATCGGGAGAAACAAGGCAAAAAAATCATCAACGAGTAATACGTCCGGGGCGAATACGGACGAAAGTGTTACTCAGTTGTTGACGACGTTCAACGACAAGATTGATGATACAATGGAATACAAAATGAAAAAACTCGATCTCGAAATCGAACGCTCAAAACTCGAACGACATAGGTTGGATCAAGAACTCGAAATCGAACGCTCAAACCGATTTGAGAAAGACTTCGAGTTTTTCATAACCCCACATGATCACCTTACGGGAAAAGCTTTGAGGGTTACTTTAGCGAGAAAAGAGCAAATTCAAAAATTTCATGATTGGTAGTGTTTTTTATTTTGTAATTTTTATTTTTAATGAATGATATGAATTTTAATTTTAATTATTTATCTTATTTTTATTTATTAAAAAATATATAAATATTTTTATTTTGTTAAATAATTAAATGTATAAATAAAAGAATTAAAATAAATGAGGTGGCAAAAGGGTTTGAGGGAATGGGGTACGGGTGTTTAGGGATTGTTAGGGATTGAGTGAGAGATGGAAGAAAAGCTGATATGCCGCTGATGTGGAGCTGGAATATTTGAAAGATTCCTCCATGAGGTACGGATGGCCTAAGGAGTCGGTCCCGAAACCCATGATTACATAGAAATATCTCTTTTAAAAATATCCAATCATATGAAATTAAAGTGCTATATATTTTCAAGAGCTTGTTTCTCTCTCTCTCATCATTCAAATCAAATATCAAAAGAGAATTTACTTTCAAGAAAGAATGTGAAATAAATTCCTTTTAAGGAAATCCCAATACAAAAAGGAAACAAAATATCATACAAATCCAAAACAATAGGTATTGATATAATAATATTTCTTAAGTTTACGTAAATAAAAAAAAGAAATTATATTTAGATAATTACAAATAGATTACTCGTGTTTCCACTTTCTGGTATACAAAATCAAATTTTCCACCAACGGGACATGAAATAAGTAAAATGCCCCCACCCGTCCTTGATGTTTAACGGATGACCCATTCAATAAATGGAACACAAAAGAATTTCAATTTTGCCCCAAAACAAGTGTCATGCTAAAACTTAGATCATAAATTTATTATCTCACATACTAATCCTACACTCCCAAAATTCATAAATGATTAAAAAAAAGTGGAGTAATTTGGATCTTACTAAAAAATGTATTTGTTTTTGGTTTTTTTAAGGGTGTCTTAGCCTCTTAGGTTATGTATAGACTAATCTCGATAAATTATAACAGCAAGAAATCATTCATGATAAACTCAGCGGCCACAATTGTTGTATACGCCCAAGTTCAAATTCTGGACAAATGAGATATTCTACCACATCACACATGACCCTAACCACTACGCCACAACCCTTGTGGGCAGATGGAATATTCACAAATGATACAAACAACGTATTTGTTATTAATAAACAATACTAAAAATGTTTATTAAACTGAAAGTTAGATGAAAGTATAGAGGTTATAGAAAATGGTGGAAGGATATGAGTAGGGGTGTTCAAAAAACCGAGAAACTGAGCTGAACCATTTGATCCGAAACGAGAAAAACCGAAAACCGAGAAAACCGAAGACCGAAAAACTGGGTATTCACGGACCAGTTTCGGTTTTAAATTATAGGTATCCGTGGGTAACTGATCCGAACCGGTATATACAATACAATTAATAATATTATATTTAATATTAACTATTTAATCTTTAAATAGTCATGAACCGAATAGTAGATATCTTTAAACGATAAAACTTATTTTAATTTCTTGTTCTTGAATTACTTTTATATATTTCTAATGTAATTGTTTTAAATTTTATATTTTGATATTATTTTTATATTGCAAATAGTATTTTCTGATAAATTCGAGTAACCGTGAACCGATCGCGGATAATCGACTAACTTCAGTTCGGTTAGGTTTGGCTCAACCCGTGGTTCGGTTTCAGTTTAGGTAGCCAGGTATCTGCCTCATGTGGTTCGGTTCACATTTTTTCTACTAACCTAGCCGAACCGAACTGTGATCACCCCTAGATATGAGTTAGCTTCAATTATGAAAATAAAATATAGGGGTGTAGAGTAGCAAAAGTGAAATCAAACGGGAGAAAGTGAAAGTAGTTTATAATCAAGGGAGCAAATTGAAAAAGTAGCCACGTTCCCAACGGTTTGATTTGGTTTCGTCCACTATATATACTCCTCTATCTCCCGCGTTTTTTGCACATCGATAACAATCCTAGTCGAAACCCTCGTCTTCACTCTGCGCTCTCTGTCTGTGTTTAGCGTCTGCGAAACGTCAAAGTTCACTCCAATGGACGCCAGGATGACTACCGAATCCACCGTCGTGGATGCCGTTGAACCGACGATTGGGGAGGGAATGCAAACGGTTTCAACGAATGACGTTCAGGCTTCTGATCGGAGTTTCCATTGCTTTTCTGATCCTGACGTTGTAGACAATAGCAACGGGAGGCCGAGTAAAAAGCCGAAAATCGAAGCAACACCAGTTGCATGTGCATTGCCTCAAGGATTTCTCGATCCGATTAATCGTGATGAACGTTCGATGTCAATTTTAGAATACGGATATGGCGATAGTAATTCCAAGGCTGTTGTTACATCTATGAGCAAACAGTTTTGGAAGGCAGGGGATTACGAGGGTTCTCGTAGCAATAGTGAATCTATATCACATCCTGGTATTGACTTCTCTATACTTTCATGAATTGTATGCTTTTGAATTTGATGTGAATATTAGAATATAGTTTGTGAAAAGTTGAATATGTAGTAAACAGAAAACACATAATTTTTAGGGCAGCAGACCTCCAATACATGGTTTTGAAACAATTTTTTTTCACATTGTAGAATTATTTTGTGGATGTTTAGAGACATTACTCCCGATATAATGAATTCAGAAATAGGATTTTATGTACTCTGTTTGGGGAGGGAGCGTGTTTCACTTGTACGTGATGTAGTAGATGTATTGTGCTTTGATGAATTTTGGTTTCTCTTTTACTTGATAGTTTCTGGAGAAGATTGTGAAAGTACTATAGCATTGGCAGACGTATTTTAACCTTGGTCTTTTGTGATTTGTGCAAGTTATTCTTCAAAGGAGGTTCCTAGACTCTAGGGTTTTATTAGGGTTAGGACTTAGGAAGGGAAGTTAACTTGAATCCATGATTTTCAAGTTCTATTTTCAAGGTAATCACGTTCTATTTCCATAAGGTGGGGTATCCGAGTATGGAATTTATTTCTAGTTATGGAGAATAGAATGAACTACGATTCAATAGTTCTTCCAATGTGATATATTGGCCCACTGCTAAATTCAACATGCTGCCAATTATGTAATTTATTCTTTCCGTTTCGCAGGTGGCATGGATCACGTGAGGGTTCATCCCAGGTTCTTGCATTCAAATGCTACCAGCCACAAGTGGGCATTGGGAGGTAACTGTTATGGCTAATGTTTTGTCTTATATTTCACTTTAATTGAAGGAATTGCGCTCTATGCTTTATGACTCATCTTTGTTTTATGTCTTTTAGCTTTTGCTGAGCTTCTTGACAACTCTTTAGACGAGGTATAAATGATTATAAACATCTTCATGGTGCAATTTGTGCAAATTCCATTGATTTTTGTTTGACAAATACCATGCTCAGGTGCGCACTGGAGCTACTTATGTTCATGTAGATGTGCTTAACAATGAAAGCGTTACTCAAAATAAGATGTTACTTGTTAAAGGTACATCACTGCCCCAAGAGTTATATTTCATAGCCACAAATATTTCTTTAGATTGCCTAGAAACTATGAAACTTGTGACAAGTCTTCTTTCATTTATGTTCATATTTGATGGCAGATAATGGTGGTGGAATGACTCCTGAGAAAATGCGAGCGTGCATGTCTCTTGGCTACTCTGTAAAAAGCAAATTGGCTAACACTATAGGTCAATGTGAGTATTCATTTTTTTGCAATTCAATAGTTTCAGTAATAAGCATCTTTGAATTACCATTTTATGAGTTGATTTTCTTAGATGGGAATGGCTTCAAGACAAGTACAATGAGGCTTGGAGCAGATGCTTTAGTATATACCCGTTGCCCAGGACAGGATGGTAGAAGGTATGCAGTTATATTTTGTATTTAATTTTGTACTTAACTTCATGTCTCCATTGGATACCCACGGTTATCAAACTATTGTTTCTATCATAAACAATTTATATGTTCTTTTAATTTTTATTTTCAAGAGTTTCTTATCTCATGCATTATGTATTGCTAACCAAATAACTTTTCTGTCAATTTATAGCTCAACCCAAAGTATTGGGATGCTGTCATACACATTTTTGATAAAAACTGGAAAGGAAGATATTGTAGTTCCAATGGTACGATACTTAACTTTATTTCTATATCTATGCAAGCCGGCGTGTAGGGTGTATACCATTCTTGCTTAACTCTTATAAATTATAATATTATGTAATGTTCATATTTAGGCCTGAGAGCTGAGCTTTTCAGCCAGAGTTTGCTTTGTGTAGGAAACATGTTACCAAGGATTAAGAGTGTAGTCTTATTTCATGGTCTATTTTCATTTCAATTTAGGTTGACTTTGAAAAAAGAGGAGTAGAGTGGGGAATGATGGTGCGATCTTCACCTGCTGACTGGAAAAGAAACATGGAGACGCTGGTTCGGTGGTCTCCATACTCGAGTGAAGAAGTTCTCCTACAGCAGGTAATGTTTTTGAGGAGATAAAGGGTCTCTTTGGTTCAAAGATTTTTACGGAAGATGCATCTATATTGTTTTAGATGTAGCTTACTTGGGAAAATTTGTTTTAGAAATGTAAGCGGAGTCCTGGATTCATCATACTTTATTGAAGTTTTTTCTGTTGTAGTTTGATTTTCTTGGTGATCAAGGCACACACATCATCATATATAACCTTTGGGAGGATGAAGACGGACAATTAGAGCTTGATTTCGACACTGATCTGCATGTATGTTTATACTTTCTTCTGTTAGGTGGTTGCTTGTTTGTTCTTTTAGTTTCTCTTTAGCCTAAATGGATTTCGATCCAACTATTTCTGTTTTCAATTGACAGGACATCCAAATTAGGGGGGTCAATCGAGATCCAAAGAAGATAGAGATGGCAAAAGAGTATCCCAACTCTCGGCACTTTCTAACTCACCGTCACTCCTTAAGAGTATAAGTTTCCTCACTACCATCTGTGCATACAATATTTTGCACATTCCTGAGTACATTCTTACTAATCTATCTTAATTATATCTTGTACTTCTCTAGAGTTATGCATCAATCTTATACCTGAGCATTCCAAATGGCTTTCGAATAATCCTTCGTGGAGAAGATGTCATCCATCATAAAATAGTTGATGATATGATGCTCGCTGAGAAGGTTTTGTATAAGCCAGCACAGCCAAATGCTGATGGGACAAGGAAGGATCAAAACGTATCGACTCTTAACTCAAGAACTCCAGATTAGTAATAATTTTTGCATTTTAAAATTAGGGATATTTCACTTTTTGCTCTTGTTTTGCAGCTGATGGTGGCTGTACTGACTATTGGCTTTGTGAAAGATGCAAAAGATCATATTGATGTTCAAGGATTCAATGTTTATCATAAGAATCGACTCATTAAGGTTTGAGTTATTCTTTGCAATACAATTTGATTGCCACAATTAAAAGTCACTTTCCATGTTGAATTTTTGCCTAAATTTTGTCTCAGCCATTTTGGAGGGTTTGGAATGCTGCTGGAAGTGATGGTCGGGGAGTTATAGGTATCAAGTTGTTTGAATTTAGTATCTATCACCTGTTTGTGTATCAAATTCAGTAACCACATCACTCCTGATTTGCTCAAATAAACAGGTGTATTGGAAGCTGATTTTATCGAACCAGCTCATGATAAACAGGGGTTTGAACGCACAACTGTACTATCAAGACTCGAGAATAGATTGGTTGCAATACAAAAGAAATACTGGTTTGTTCTCTTAGATTCATTTGCCTTGAAAGGATAGCTTGAGCTTGAACCAGATTTAATTTTGCCATTTTGATAGGTCTACAAATTGTCAAGAAATCGGCTATGCTAAACGTTGCAAGAGTGTTTCGGATACAAAATGTAGACCTTCCATGAAAGATGAATCTGATCAATATATAGCTCCACTAACTGCAATAGATGCCAATGATGCTAGAATGAAACTGAAACCCATCAGAAAGGTTGAAGCATCAAAACCTTCAGAATGTGCACAAAATGATGAGATGCTAGAAGCTTATGCATGTACATCAAGAGAAAAACAATGTAAAGCATCAGCTTCACTGAAAGAATCAAAAGCAAGCACCAGGCGCTTACCTACAGAGGCAACTACAAATGGAGATGGACATGCATCAACTAACTGCAATGGAGACACAATAGCCAAGCTGAGGGAAGAGAATCTTGTTCTTAAGCAGAGGTTGGTCAAACTGTCTCCATCTAAATCCTTTTTGTTTCTTTTTAATTGGCAAAAAGGGAAGGATAATTTGAATCACCAACTTTATCCATGCTGGTTTATATCTTTTGCAGATTAGACGGAAGCGAACGTATGATGATCAATAGCTTGTTAGCCGATCTGCAGTTTGAGAGAGACAAAGTTGTCTCGCTTGAAAATCAAGTAAATTATCTTTTTCCTCATTTTTTGTTTTGAGAGAAGTAGCCTATAATAATGTGATGCTCCATGGCCAGGTTACAAAGGCAAACCAAAAGATAGAAGAGCTGGACAGAGAACAAATAAGCCTTATTGACATATTTTCTGAAGAAAGACAGCGGCGAGATCACCAGGAAGAGACTTTGAGGAAGAGGTGGAAGGTTAGAGATGGAGAAATAAAATGAATCTATTCTTCATTATTTAATAATGATCATTCTTTGTGTTTGTATTAGCTTTATATATTTATGATGTTTGTTGTAGGAGGCCATGGATACCATTGAAGACTTGCGTGCGCAGATAAAAGTGCTCAAGAGCAGCCAAGTAATAAGTTGAAGGGAATTTTAAAGTGGTAACTAGATCTCTCTAATATAATCGTTTTATTAAACATAACTATACATGCATCAAACTAATAATGCCCAAATGTTTATTCAAGGGAAAAAGATTCTGCATCCTCTAGGAGCCGGATGGATTTTGAAGCAGACGAGCTTAAGTTTAGTGGTAGTTTCTATTCTTCAATGTAGTTTCCAGGATGCTTTTGAATTTTCTTTTCTACTTATCCAATCCATGTTTAAAACAGAAAGAAGTTGAATCATGTTATGAAGCATAGAATAGTTAAGTATATATATATATATTCCCAATTGTTTGTCATGATATGAAAATTATTACAGCTTGTCTATAAGCATTATTACAAAAGAATAATGTGACAAGTGAACCATAATAAAACTGAAGATGCCAATATTTGTCTGTACATATGTTCAACCAATTACTACTAGGGTTGGTGGCTTTGAGGGGTATTAGGAGATGGGGGAAAAGTTGGTATCCATGTTCTTGGGTCTCTTAGATCAAATCTAGGTGTTGGTGGAATGAGAAAAGGGTTTCCCGGTATCCAAGTTCTTGGATCACTTGGATTAAATGGAGGAGGTGCATTGTTGGGTATCAAGGTTCTTGGGTCTCCTACCGGAGGTCTTGAAAAAGGAGGAAAATTTGGATATGGCAAAGCCGGTGGTTGTGGAGGGAATTGAGGAAATGGTGGCAACGAGGGCAATGGTGGGAATTGAGGAAATGGTGGCAATGGTGGGAATTGAGGCCATGGAAAATATGGAAGGAAAAACTTTGAGGAATTGAAAGTAAGGTCGTTGGCACAAAGTGTGAAATTGTGGTTGAAGGGTGGTCTGTAGGAGAGTGCGGTTAGGCTATAAACACATAGATTAGACGATGTTGATCTGGATTTGAGTTTGATCTGTTTAGATGAGGTTGATACTCCAGTGACATTGCAGCCAGGGACTGGGCTGCCACCTATCAAGGTTGCTTGACAAAATGAGTTATTGGGTTTCACACAGTCAACCCCATCAACTGATGGTATATCCAATTTGTAAACACCATATCTGTTTGTTGTCCTGTTGACCGAAAACATGATTTCCTCCATGGTGGTTGGTGCATTTGCTTGGAATTTGCATTGTACATGGACATCCACACCTGTTGATAGATACTGATATTAATAAAAAGGATGAGGTTTAAGGAACATATATAACTAGTTTAATTACCTGGTAAGAAATAGGTAAGTTTTGTGAAGGAGTTATTGTAGCAAACATCACAAAACACAGACCCTGTCACCATGATATGAGAGGCAAGTACCGGGGAAGCAGACACAGAAACGACAACAAGAATAATAAGAAGGATTTTTGGATCCATGGTTGACAACAAGGTTCAAGTATTGATTGATTGTTGTTGTTGTTGTTGTTATGTGTTGATATATATATATATATATATATAGGATGATGTTTATGGTAATTGAGTCCGTGAGTGGTAAAACAAAGACATGTGAAGTACAAGTAATTGCATTGAATGATGATGGTTGCAAGTATTGGTGGGTGTTTGGAATATGTACATGACATTCTTTTTATGACTTGAGACAACTTTTGAGATTCTAAACCCATCCATGTGTGAACTCAGATTTCTTAGGGGGTGTCTCCTTGAAATTATTAAACATGAATTAATGGGAATGAAAATAGAAAAAATGGTTTGATTTTATATAATATAATGAGCCCAAATTTCATTCGGCCTTAATTACCATCAAATCCAAATTTGTTTTATTTTTCCGAGTTTATAAATAAATTGTTTTTTCAAGGCTATATAGGGGCTGTTTGTTTATCTCTTAATAGTTCCATTAAGTGGCAACCTCTGAATCGTTAAGAGGTGAATCTCGTTTGACAAAAAAAGTACGCCTCTTAATGTGTTCTAAAACCCTCTAAATGATTTTGTATCTTGGGTCTCCCTTAACCATTCAACGCCCTAATTTCATTATGAACAATTACCAAACAACTATATTTCATTTTGCATTATATCATAAAAGCCTCTTAATCCACTTAGCAAACAACCCCTGAATGTCTCTAGTTTCTACCAAAGAGCATGTCAATGGCTTAGTGGCATCCGGGTGTTGATGTATGTTGAGGGCCACTAGCCCACTAGGCTAGTAGTCATAGATGCTTGCAAGGTAGGCGTGATATCCCCCCATCTTAGAAGGAACAAGAAACTCCAGAATTAAATAATGGATGGCGTTGTATGGTAAAAGAGAAGGAAAAAGTAACCTTTTTAGTTTGGGTCACGGATGATCCACCAGCCAGCCAGCCAGCCAGCCAGCCATAACCATAACCATTTTCATAACCGTTGAAATGAGATACAGATGGTTTATATACTTTAATAACACAATTTAATAAACATATTTTAAAATAAATATTAGTATACATTATTTGTGGTAATGTTTTTAAAATTTTAGTAAATAATTAAATTATAATTTGTTGTCAAAACCATCACAAAATAATCATTGGTGGACTAATTTCATACAAAATTTGGCTTTATCAATATCCTATAACAAGGAAATGGATATAAAAATAAAAGCTTTTTCATAAAATTAAATATCCCATTTTTAAGACCATACAACAACTTTTTTTCTGTCCATATTTTTCTTAGTCGATGCATTTGTTTTTAAGAGCAATTTGGGGATTTCACCCCCTTTCCCTTTCCCTTCTACGTGTTATTGTGTTAATACATCTTTTAAGATATTTTTATAAAACATTCTAAATCTAAGATTTAGCCTCTTCCTCATCCTTTTTTTTGCATGTTTTCTTAAAGGCCGTTTACCAAACGTTTATCTAAATAAGCACTTACCAGTCAAATTTACACTATCACTTACTTATCGGGTAAGATTTTAGTCTTTCGTATGCAACAATTCACCCGGTAAGCGCTAACCGTAGTAAGAGTCGTCGCCCTAACTTACCGGGATAAGACTCTCGGTGCTTGCATTCACTCTTACCCAGTAAGATTTTTTTTGGTCATTGTCATATCAATCTGGTAATATATATGACATGGTAATCACCTGTAATAACCGGGTATATTATTGGTTATTTAATTTTATAATTTTAGCTTTAAGATAAGTTTGAGATTTATTTTTTTGAGTTATAAGTTAAAGGGGTAGACTTTAATTTTTATTTGGAAGCTTAAGGATGTGTTTTGCCAATTAAGAGGAGTTTGGGGTTTTGTTTGGTAAATATGATTAAATATCTCATTTAAAATTTGGTGTGTATATGGTGTTGGTCGATAGATAAGAGACAAAGAGAGATATTTCATTTAGAAATATCAAGTGTGTATGTATGAGGTGTCATCTCATAAATCAAGTTGGATATTTATGTATATATATATATATATATATATATATATATATATGTGGGTGTTTCGTAGAGAGAGAGGTGTCAAGATATTAGCATATTGAGATATATTATATATGTGGGTGAATCACCATAAGAATTATATATTTATATAAGTGTGCGTGTTTTATTCTTGGTAAAAAAAAGGAGAGATAACCGTAGGAAGGAAAAGAGGAAGAAGAAGTGAGCTGAAGATTTTCTGCTGGATTGCTAAATCAATTGTAGAGATAAAAAGGTAATAATCCTATTTAAGTTCTTCACCTTATGTTTATTAAGTTTGCTAAATAATTATATAAATGGGTCTTGGTAATTTTAGAGAGATATGAGAAGTTTGGGTTTAGAATAGTGTTCTTATGGTAGTATAAATTATATCTGCAAAATATCATAAACATTCATGGTCTAAAACTGTAAATTTCTGGGTTTAGGACGAATTTAGTTAACTGAGACATTCAACGAAGTCGCAGTAGATGACTGCGACATTCAACGAAGTCGCAGTAGATGACTGCGACATTCAACGAAGTCGCAATGGTTGGTTGCGACTTGGTCTTGAAGTCGCAATGGTCGTTTGCGACTTGGCTTGAAATCGCAGTAGTGGATTGCGACTTAGGAGTGGAGTCGCAATAGTGGGTTACGATTTCGGGGTGAAGTCGCAGTAGATGGTTGCGACTTGACACTATGCATTGCGATTCTAATTTACTTTTAGAAGGTTGCGACTTCAGTCGAGGATTTTATAAGTTTAGTTTTAAAAGAGATATTTGGTATTTTGTGTGATTTCAGATTCTGTGAAGGCCGGTCATACGTGATAATTATCTTGGAAAAGCTTTTGTAATAAACATATCAGGTGAGTTTTACTTTAAAGTATTTTTACTGGAATATATTTTGTGGATAACAAATACTTGATAAATAGTATGAATATGTCATACGTGGGTGATTATAATATATTGAGATATTATAATTACGTGAGTATTATATGAGAATATAATGCGTGGCCGGGCTTTGGACCGGTGTGTTAAATTGGCTCGCAACCAATAAATTTGGCCATTGGTGGAGGGATAAGGTGGGATGAGACAAGTATGATGCACAAAATCTTGGTTGGTATTAATTTACGTGTGATATATGTGTATTTATATAAAGAGTATTTTATATAAATGAATTTTTAATGATTTCCAAATGTCAGGGATTTACTCACTAGACCCTTAGGTCTAACCCTCATTTTCTGTTTTAAAAATATGTATTCCAGGTGGTGGTTCCAGTAAGACCCAGTGATTAGAATACTTGATGGGTAGCTTTTGAGAAGATGATCGTTAAGAAAATGTGGATACTTTTGTACTTATAACTTTGTTATTAGTTATTTTGTTATCTAAATCGGATCAAGTTTGTACTGAATTTTATATTGATTAGTCAGACTTTGGGACCAAATGTGCAATATGAATTACTTATGTATTGAAAACATGTTATAAATTATATGTTATATGTATATTTGGATTGTGGGTTGTTACATCACCTACCCGGGTAAGTGACGGCCTTAGTTTTAACTAACACAAATCTATTGCCTAAAGCAATCAATCAAGAAATTGCACGAAAAGAAGATGCATGCCTCCTTCATGAATTAATTAAATCAAAACATACTTACAATTTAAACCACATGCATCATACCAATTAATCAATTAAACTTAAGCATACATTAACATTGGCATGATCTCCTAGCTGTAGAATCTCCTCCTAGACATTGACGTAAGATTACCCTCAAACAAACTCTCTATCAACGTCTCAATATCTTCCGGTTGATACTTCAAATACTTGTCTACACTTTTCCCACCTCCCTCCAAATGATGTTTATACCTCCCCACAAACGACCGATACGCCGGAATCACCACCCCCGATATCGACGCCCGGAGCTCCGACAACAGCTGTTCCTCACTCACCACCCATGTACTCTGCGTCTTTCCAATCTCATCCAACATCGCATTCAAATTCTTGAATCTTTCTTTCAACACCTTTTTATCCACTTTCCCTTTCACTTGAATCCCTTCTTGACTGATGCATTGCAACACACGTGTCCACGTTTCCCTCTGGTAACTCTTGTGGTAATGCCGCACCTCCGACGACCGGCGCCGGCACCAATCGTCGCCCATCACTTTCTTTATCTCGCTTGATCCTAATTTCACCTTTTGTAAGATGTATCTTCCGTTGTTCATTAAGAATATGTAACGTAACGATGGGTCTTTGTATAACGTTGACTTTACCGTTAGGTTTTCGTCTAAAACGCTCATCACCGTTGATATCTGTGCCGCCATCGGCGACTTCTCCATCTCCTCCGGCGACGTCGGTTGGTTCAGTTTCGCGTTTTGTTGGAAAATCGGTTCCAACGTGTCACCATATTCACATGCGCATGACACGTAGTTTAACACGTAGCGTGTGAGTGGGTGGACTGCGCCACCTGGCACCGGGGTTTTTGCGACGTCGTTTCGAATGGAGTTTTCGAGATCGCTGAACATGTTCACGACTCCTTCTCCGATTCGGTCAATGACTGATGAGATTTCCGCATTCAGATCGTTACATGATTGTTGAACTTTGGTTTCATCTGAATGCGATGAATCATTGGTTGCTTCTCGAAGGCCAGTTAGGGCTTCATGCATGTCAAGAAATTTGAACAATCTCTCAGCCGATCGTTTCCTCATAGCCACGGCGGCCGCGTAATCAAGCAGTGACGTCACCACGCTACGAATTAGGTTAATGAATAGACCTCTGTAAACGGGGAGATGATCGGAAAATACCTTTTCTCCGAGCAACCTTTCGGCAGGGATTAAAACGGTGGAACAATGGTTGATGATTCTGATCCATCGAGAGACATCTGTTTCAAGCCAATCCCAATTTAATTTCTGCACATCTTCTGCATTAAGTTTTTCGAAATCAAGCTTTTTGAGTTGATCATACAACGCATTTCCACGGCCCATGCTATAAACATTTGAGCATTCGTTTTTGTACCCTGCGGAAATCATGGTGGTTACGATTTTGTTTAACCTAATCGTTTTCTCATCGGAGAAACCTGGAAAATCGTCGTCCGGTGGTGATGATAAGGAACTCCGATCTGTGTTGAACGAAGGATATCTTAACGACATGACTTTTAATTTAGGTTCGGGAGGAGGTTTGCTTGGTTCGAGTAGTATAAGAGATCGAAGCTCTTCTTCCATGAAAATCATGGATCGTTGCAGAAGCTTGGTGATTCTATCAAGCAATGAGGTGTTTGGAAAACGATGAGCTAACACGGTTTTCAATTTCGATAATCGGTTAACAGAATCATACAAAAAGGTGCCATTGATATTCTCATCATGATCAGTACTAATACTGTTTCTAGGGGCTATTAATCCTGATCTGTTTGATTTTCTGGTTTTGGATTTGATGATTTTGCAAAAGGTGTCGACATTGTCAGGGATTTCCGGCGGGGTGGTGGTGTCAATATCGGACGTGGAGGATAATTCGTCGGTGAAACGATCGACGGCGATCAAGAGTTGATCGTAATTGATGTCTTCAGGTATTGAATATTCATCATGATTGTTGTTATTATCATTATTATCATCATCGGGAGTGTGCAGGGTGGATTTGTGATATGGTTTGGGGGAAAAGGTTGATTTGGGGCTATCGAGGGCGGATCTCCAACGATGTCTTCCGATGAAACTGCTTGATTTGCCGGCGTATTTCTCCATGAATGAAAGTAATTGTGCATCTGGTTGATGATGGAATGAGAAGGAATTGAAGGAGGGATTGAATGGATCGATTATGGCTGCTGTTTGATGTTTTACTTTGACCCGCCCCGATTAAGGAGGGTGGATGGAGGGATCATGTATGTACATGGGTTTCCCCTTTACCTAATTGTTAACTTGTTTTTTTTTTGTATTAACAAAAAGTTATGGTTATACTTGTTGTAAATTATCAAATATAAAAGTGTTCTATTTTTGTAAAGGTCTTTGTGTGGATTACATTATTGGTAATACTAGAGTTCGAGAAGGAAATGCTTACCTGGATAAGCGTTTACTGGTAAAATTTAACACTATAACGTATTTATCGTGTAAGATTTTAGTCTACCAAATCGGTTTTGTATGCAACAATTCACGCGGTAAGTGCTAATTGTGGTAAGAGTTGCAACACTCACTTATTGGGTAAGACTCTCGGTCCATGGATTTGCCGTTTTCATTCAATTGGTCACAGGCAAAGGACTAAGGAGGAACGTTGAGGAAATATGGGTTATAAATTTTCCGTTTTGTGATCATGGTTGAAGAGAAAATAGGAAGATGACACTAGACTTGTTTAAAGGTTAAAAGTGAAGAGAAGATGAAGATGACACCTTAGGTTGCTATAGAGCCGAAGATAGACTTGTTTATTTAAACAATTGAATCCTAAAAATGTTGCTATATGAATAACTCTCTATTATTATAAATTATATATAATTAACTTTTGACTTTAATCTTAAAAATGTTGCTATATGAATAACCAGGTTTTTTACCTTTTTTATTTTATTTATTTCATAATCATAATAATATTAATTTTAGAGAATTTAATTAAAATACCTAAAGTTTGACTTTAACTTACCAAAATACCTATTTTTTTTCAATTTTTGCCAAAATACCCATTTTTCCCGCTATTGGTCCCGCATTTGCCCCGCTATTGTCCCACTATTTTCATTTTGTACCCCTATCCCGCGATCGCGGGACCAATAGCGGGAAAAATGAGTATTTTGGCAAAAATTGGAAAAAATGGGTATTTTGGTAAGTCAAATTCAAACTTTGGGTATTTTAAGTAAATTCCCTTAATTTTACTATATCTTTTTATTATTATTAGAAAGGTACCCATGCAATGCAGCGCAATATATCTTGATTTTAATATTTTGTTTTACTTTTTATCATCATTGATTTTATAAAACGGTTTTGTGTAGTTTTGAGAAAATTATAATATATTTTTTTATAAATTTGTACGAAAAATGACGCTTTTTATAAATTTGTACGAAAAATGACGCTTTTTGAAGGGTTCATGATTTGAGGATTTGAAAGGAGTTAAGGGATAAGGATTAATTAGGTAACTAATGAGGATTAAAAAATTATGTTTTTTTTTGGTTTACCATTTGAAAATTTGTAGGGAGTTAGAGATAAGGACTAAAAAGAATGAGTTAGAGATAAGGACTAATTAAGTAATTAACATTAACAGTGATACATAAAGCTTCGTTAGTTGTTTTTAAGAGATTTTAAGTAATTAACTTTTTAATCTTTCTATTGTATATATAGGTTACACCAGATCAAGTAGTTTCTCTACCAGATACTCAGGTTGATGAAAGGCTGAACTTTGTGGAGGAACCCGAAGCCATAGTTGACCGTAAAGTTAAAGTGCTGCGGAATGGAAAGGAGATCAAGCAAGTAAAAGTGCAGTGGAGACACCATAGGGGTCAGGATGCTACTTGGGAACCAGAATCAGAAATGAGAACTAAGTATCCGTACCTTTTTGCCTAATCGAATTCCGGGACGGAATTCCTTTAAGGGGGAGGTGATGTAATACCCCGGGTAAGTTCGTTAGTTAAATTCTCTTTCCGTTAAATTAATTTAACTCTATAATTGATGTTTAGGGTAAGTTTGGGGTAATTTATAAGTTAAGGATGTTTTGGTCATTAGTGAATAGTTCAAGGACTAAAATGGTAAATGTGGTTTGATATTACCCCTTTAGGAATTTAGATATTTCATACAGCAGAAAATATCAGCATAGTGTAGTGTGTGCGTGTGTGTGTGTTTTGAGAAGAGAAAAAGAAGAAAGAAGGATCTTGTGGCTAGGGCTTCAATTTGGTGTACTTGGAAGTAATTTAGAGGTATGTTCCTTTACATTTTATGTTCATAATTGCTAGTATATAGTTCCTATCGGAGTAAAATCATCGATTTCACATCTGGTAGTGATTTCTGTCGAATCTGGGTAGAAAAGGGTAAACAGACAGAGGTTTCCGGACAAAATGAATGTGTCCGGTAGTTTTGGTTAATGGTGTCCGGACGAGTCAATTATCCGGGTAAGTCTCTATTTTCTATAGTTTCCGGATGGAATTAGATACCGAATGGTATCCGGATTACTTTGGTGCCCGGATGTTGTCCGGATTGTTTGTGTTGTACGGACAGTTGTGTTGTCCGGAATGTTTGTGTGTCCGGAAAGTTGTGTTGACCGGATTGTTTGGGTTGTCCGGATAGTCCTGTGGTGTCCGAAAACTTTAAGCTGTTTGGTTGCTGTCGGAGATTCCAGATGCTTCAGAGTATCCAGTAATCTGTGTTTTGTTGACTCTTGGATAGGGAATGAGTGAGGACTGAATATTCTGTGGACTCGACTTAAGTTCGGGTTTGGGGGTAACATTTGAGGATTAGAGTTATCTAGAGTTCTTAGCTTTAGTAAGTCTTATGTGTTCTATTTGGTAAAGAGATACTTGTATCAAATTGTTTCAGATTCTGTGGATTTGGGGTGAAAGCTGAACTGTTTTTGAGAAAGGATTGGAAGCATTTTGATAAGCAATCAGGTGAGTTTTACTTTAAAACGTTTTTAAACTGGAATACATATATATGTGGAATGAGAATGTGATAAATAGTGTAATAGTGTGCATATTTTGTTTATATGAGTATTACACTACATGAGTACAAGTTGGTCGGGCATAGGACCGGTGGAGTTGGCTGTACGGAGGGACAACGGAGTTGGCTGTATATAAGTGCAGCGGAGTAAATTGATTAATTGGCTCGCAACCAATTAATATGGCCAAGGGAAGTGAGACAGGAAAGTACACAATGCATGAGTCCTAATTGGTATCCATATTTGTGTTATGTATATGGTGTTTGTGCAAATGGTTTAAACTAACAGGGATTTTTCACTTAGACCTCTAGGTCTAACCCTCATTTTGTTTTAAAAATATGTATTCCAGGTCGAGGACCAAGTAAGAGCAAGTAAGAAGGGGAAATAGGTGATTAGCTTTTGGAGGACTTATGTTTTGAAGATCATGTTATGTTTTGCAGTTATAACTTTGTTATTAGTTATAATGTAATTTAATTAGAAAAAGTTTGTAATGAAATCCATATTATGATTGTAAAGACTAAGGGACCGAAGTTGTAATGTGATGTATCTTTTGTTATCAAACGACGTTATGCAATATATGCTAATTGACACATGTTTGGAATACCGGGTCGTTACAGATGGTATCAGAGCCCTAGTTTAAGGGATGTAGGTATTCGTATCTGTGCCTAGACTTAAACTGCATGTGAAATAGGATGTCCCTATTATGTTAGAACCTTAGGATGCTAAATATAAAAGGTAGAAGGAGCATCATGTAAGGTAATTTCAAATTACATTTGGCCAGTGTAATTGTGAACTTACAGGTACATGTTTGAATTGGAATACCTTATTATATAGGGTATGTGCTTATGTGTATATTAATCTTGTCTGAATCTATAGAATGGCAAGCGGTACTCGAAATACGAATAGAGAGGGAGGAGGAAATCCTAATAGAACGAATCCAACAGTCGGGACAAGGGGAAGAGGGGGAGAACGAGGTAGGGGCAGAACTGGAGGCAGAGTTCAGCCGCGAGGTAATGAATTTGTTACAAGAGACGACTTGACGGCTGAAATGGGAAGACTGCAAGCAAGTATACAGGCTATGTTCGACCGAACTCGTAATGCTGAAACTGAAATACCAGACCCTAATCTGGAAGAAGAGATGCCCATTACACCTATTGTTATAACAGTACCAAGAAAGTGTGATTATAAAATGTTCTTAAGTTGTAAACCTCCAACCTACTCAGGAGAAAGAGATCCAGTGAAGGCCATGAGGTGGCTAAAAGAGATAGAAGCTATCTTCAAGACCAGTAAATGTGCTGACGAAGATAGAGTGCTATATGGAACTGCAATGCTGAAAGCGGATGCGTTATACTGGTGGGAAGCTCTTATTACATCTAGAGGGCCGGACGTGTATTCTACTTTTACTTGGGAGGAACTTACCATATCTTTCAAAAGACAGTTCTGTCCTCAAGCAGCAGTTAGACAACTGGAAGAGGAATTTATGAATCTGCAACAGGGTAGTTTATCGGTTAGGGATTATACTGCTCGTTTCCTGGAGAAGTCTCGTTTCGCAGAGTACTATGTTTCCACGGAGGCACTGAAGATGGAAAGGTTTATCTTCGGGTTAAAGTCAGAAATCCGAAGTCTAGAGATTGCAAAGGGACCGGAAACCTTTTCAGCCGCAGTAGATGCAGCGGAAAATGTGGAACGGGATAGAGGAAGAGATGCTGGTGATAAGAGTACTGGAAAAAGAAAATGGGAAGGACCACAATATGATCCAAAGAAGTCCAGATTTCAGAGATTTGATAGTCGTACACCTTTCAGACCAGCTGAAAGACCTTGCCCAAAATGCAACCGTTTTCATCAAGGAAATTGTCAAGTTGATCCTCGAGTGTGTTACAAGTGTAGAAAGACCGGCCATATTGCTAAAGACTGTAAAGTAACTTGATTCTGTTTCTTATGCAATTCTCCTGATCACATTCAGTCTGATTGTCCACGGGGGAGAATACAACAGGGTGGTACTTTAGTGAGACCAGCGGGAGTAAAACCGGTAGTACCAAGGCCAGAGTTACCCAGAGCTAGGGGTCGTGCCTTTCAGATGACAGCACAAGAAGCGGAGGAAACTCCTGATGTGGTTACAAGTACATTCTTAATAAACTCTACACGTGCTAAAGTGTTATTTGATTCCGGTGCAAACCGATCGTTCGTGTCTCCTTCATTTGCTGCTTATATGCATTTAAAACCTAAAGTGTTAGATCATGCTTTAATGGTAGATACTGCAAATGATAATCAAGTATCAGTTAAAGAGGTATTTGATAGTCGTGTGATAAATATAGATGGGTGTAGAGTACCTATCCAGTTGTTTCCTATAGCTCTAATTGAGTTTGATGTGGTAGTGGGAATGGATTGGTTAGCCGAGAATCATGCTAGTATAGTTTGTGATAAGAAGTTGATTAATGTTGTCTTACCTGATAAGGGACCAGTAGTGATTTACGGTGACCGTAGAAATCATCAGTCTTGCCTTATCTCTATGATGAAAGCTCGTAAATGTGTTAATAAAGACTGCCCGAGTTACGTAGCTTATGTGATAGATACTAAGCTAGAAAAGAATAAGTTGGAAGGTATTCCTGTGGTTTGTGAATTCCCGAAAGTTTTCCCAGAAGACTTGAATACTCTTCCGCCCGTTAGACAAGTAGAGTTTGGTATAGATCTGATTCCTGGAGCCGCTCCTGTTGCCCGTGCACCGTATCGTTTGGCACCTCCAGAGATGAAAGAGATGATGACGCAACTGCAAGATCTTTCAGATAAGGGCTTCATCAGACCCAGTTATTCGCCGTGGGGAGCACCAGTGCTGTTTGTGAAAAAGAAAGATGGGTCGATGAGAATGTGTATTGATTATCGGGAACTGAATAAGCGCACGATCGAGAACAAGTATCCGCTTCCCAGAATTGATGACCTCTTCGATCAATTAGTTGGAGCTTGTTATTTCTCCAAGATTGATCTAAGATCTGGTTATCACCAGCTGAAGGTAAAAGAAGAAGATGTTCTGAAAACTGCTTTTCACACAAGGTATGGTCACTACGAATTCTTAGTGATGCCCTTCGGTCTAACGAACGCCCCAGCTGCTTTTATGGATTTAATGAATCGGGTATGTAAGCCATATCTCGATAAATTTGTTATTGTGTTTATCGATGATATCCTTATCTATTCCCGATCCAAAGAAGAGCACGCACAACATCTTCGTTTGATTCTGGAGTTGTTGAAGAAGGAACAATTGTATGCTAAATTGTCTAAATGTGAATTCTGGCTACGGGAAGTTCAATTTCTTGGGCATGTAGTTTCCGAGAAAGGCATTCAAGTTGATCCGATGAAAATTGAAGCAATTGAAAAGTGGGAACCGCCGAGAACACCAACCGAGGTACGAAGTTTTCTGGGTTTAGCTGGCTACTATAGAAAGTTTATACAAGATTTCTCTCGCATTGCAACGCCTCTGACCAAGATGACCCGAAAGAATATAAAGTTCGAATGGAAAGCAGAACAGGATGGAGCGTTCAGAAATTTGAAAGAAAAACTTTGTAGCGCGCCGATTTTGTCACTACCTGAAGGTTCCAACGACTTTGTTGTTTACAGTGATGCTTCCAAACTGGGATTAGGATGTGTACTAATGCAGTGTGGGAAAGTTATTGCTTATGCTTCTCGACAACTGAAGGATCATGAACGACAGTATCCTACACACGACATGGAACTTGCAGCAGTTGTTTTTGCTCTAAAGATTTGGAGACATTATTTATACGGCTCTAAATGTCAGATTTATACTGATCATAAGAGTCTCCAACATCTCTTCCATCAACGAGAATTGAATATGAGGCAAAGAAGGTGGTTAGAATTGTTGAATGATTACGACTGCGAAATTCTTTATCATCCGGGAAAGCGAATGTGGTAGCTGATGCACTGAGTCGCCAAGAGAGAAGTGGAGCAATAAAGGCAATTGCACTACGAACTGAACTTCTACCTAACATCTTTGACGAATTGAAGAAGTGTCAAGTAGAAGTTTTCCAAGAGAAACACTTGAAACCAGAACGGTTAGTGGGGATACCAGCATTGCTTGTAAAGGATGATCGTGGGTTACTGTGTTTGGATAGCAGAATTTGGGTGCCTCGTCTGGGTAGTTTACGTGATCGAGTACTTCAAGAAGCTCACCAATCTCGTTTCTCTATTCATCCAGGTACGAATAAGATGTATAGGGATCTACGACAATTTTACTGGTGGCCGGGAATGAAGAGAAGTGTTGCTCAGTATGTGGAAGGTTGTTCTACTTGTAAGAAAGTGAAGATTGAACATCAAAAGCCTTTTGGGCAATTACAGCGTTTAGAAATACCTATGTGGAAGTGGGATCAGATTACTACAGATTTCATCACGAAGCTACCAAGGACTCCGAAAGGGTTTGATGCTATTTGGGTGATCGTTGACAGGTTGACAAAGTCTGCTCACTTTCTACCGATAAAAGAAACCTATTCGTTGGAAAGACTAGCCAAATTGTATATCGACGAAATAGTAACTCGACATGGAGTTCCAATATCAATTATTTCTGATCGTGATAGTCATTTTACTTCAAGATTCTGGAGAAGTTTTCAAAAGGAAATGGGAACGCAAATAAAGCTAAGTACAGCATATCATCCTCAAACTGACGGTCAGAGTGAACGGACGATTCAGACTTTAGAAGATATGCTACGGGCCTGCATTGTTGATTTTGGGGGATCATGGGATAAGCACTTGCCGTTGATTGAATTTGCCTACAATAACAGTTATCATTCCAGCATACAAGCGGCACCGTTCGAAGTTCTGTATGGTAGAAAATGTCGGACTCCTCTGTGTTGGAACGAAGTGGGAGAGAAACAGTTAACAGGGCCAGATATAGTTCAGTTAACCGCGGATAAGATTACTCAGATTCAGGAACGATTGAAAGTGGCTCAAGACAGACAGAAAAGCTACGCTGACCGACGCCGAAAACCGTTAGAATTCCAAGTTGGAGATTTTGTAATGTTAAAAGTCTCGCCTTGGAAAGGAATCATTCGATTTGGCAAGCAAGGTAAACTCAGTCTAAGGTACATCGGACCGTTTGCAATTACAGAAAGAATCGGTGAAGTAACTTATCGGTTAGAACTTCCGCCGGAATTAAACGGAGTCCATAATGCTTTTCATGTTTCGAATCTACGAAAGTGTTTGGTTACACCAGATCAAGTAGTTTCTCTACCAGATATTCAGGTTGATGAAAGGCTGAACTTTGTGGAGGAACCCAAAGCCATAGTTGACCGTAAAGTTAAAGTGCTGCGGAATGGAAAGGAGATCAAGCAAGTAAAAGTGCAGTGGAGATACCATAGGGGCCAGGATGCTACTTGGGAATCAGAATCAGAAATGAGAACTAAGTACCCGTACCTTTTTGCCTAATCGAATTCCGGGACGGAATTCCTTTAAGGGGGAGGTGATGTAATACCCCGGGTAAGTTCGTTAGTTAAATTCTCTTTCCGTTAAATTAATTTAACTCTATAATTGATGTTTAGGGTAAGTTTGGGATAATTTATAAGTTAAGGATGTTTTGGTCATTAGTGAATAGTTCAAGGACTAAAATGGTAAATGTGCTTTGATATTACCCCTTTAGGAATTCAGATATTTCATACAGCAGAAAATATCAGCATAGTGTAGTGTGTGTGTGTGTGTGTTTTGAGAAGAGAAGAAGAAGAAAGAAGGATCTTGTGGCTAGGGCTTCAATTTGGTGTACTTGGAAGTAATTTAGAGGTATGTTCCTTTACATTTTATGTTCATAATTGCTAGTAGATAGTTCCTATCGGAGTAGAATCATAGATTTCACATCTGGTAGTGATTTCTGTCGAATCTGGGTAGAAAAGGGTAAACAGACAGAGGTTTCCGGACAAAATGAATGTGTCCGGTAGTTTTGGTTAATGGTGTCCGGACGAGTCAATTATCCGGGTAAGTCTCTCTTTTCTATAGTTTCCGGATGGAATTAGATACCGGATGGTATCCGGATTACTTTGGTGTCCGGATTGTTTGTGTTGTCCGGACAGTTGTGTTGTCCGGAATGTTTTTGTGTCCGGAAAGTTGTGTTGACCGGATTGTTTGGGTTGTCCGGAAACTTTAAGTTGTTTGGTTACTGTCGGAGATTCCAGATGCTTTTGAGTATCCAGTAATCTGTGTTTTGTTGACTCTTGGATAGGGAATGAGTGAGGATTGAATATTCTGTGGACTCGACTTAAGTTCGGGTTTGGGGGTAACATTTGAGGATTAGAGTTATCTAGAGTTCTTAGCTTTAGTAAGTCTTATGTGTTCTATTTGGTAAAAAGATACTTGTATCAAATTGTTTCAGATTCTGTGGATTTGGGGTGAAAGCTGAACTGTTTTTGAGAAAGGATTGGAAGCGTTTTGATAAGCAATCAGGTGAGTTTTACTTTAAAACGTTTTTAAACTGGAATACATATATATGTGGAATGAGAATGTGATAAATAGTGTAATAATGTGCATATTATTTTTATATGAGTATTACACTACATGAGTACAAGTTGGCCGGGCATAGGACCGGTGGAGTTGGTTGTACGGAGGGACAAAGGAGTTGGCTGTATATAAGTGCAGCGGAGTAAATTGATTAATTGGCTCGCAACCAATTAATATGGCCAAGGGAAGTGAGACAGGAAAGTACACAATGCACGAATCCTAATTGGTATCCATATTTGTGTTATGTATATGGTGTTTGTGCAAATGGTTTTAAACTAACAGGGATTTTTCACTTAGACCTCTAGGTCTAACCCTCATTTTGTTTTAAAAATATGTATTCCAGGTCGAGGATCAAGTAAGAGCAAGTAAGAAGAGGAAATAGGTGATTAGCTTTTGGAGGACTTATGTTTTGAAGATCATGTTATGTTTTGCAGTTATAACTTTGTTATTAGTTATAATGTAATTTAATTAGAAAAAGTTTGTAATGAAATCCATATTATGATTGTAAAGACTAAGGGACCGAAGCTGTAATGTGATGTATCTTTTGTTATCAAACGACGTTATGCA
Source organism: Saussurea involucrata (assembly GCA_033807775.1). Classification (NCBI taxonomy): domain Eukaryota; kingdom Viridiplantae; phylum Streptophyta; class Magnoliopsida; order Asterales; family Asteraceae; genus Saussurea; species Saussurea involucrata. Next base: position 207,632,969 of record CM066320.1, read on the forward strand.
ATATATGCTAATTGACACATGTTTGGAATACCGGGTCGTTACATCCGCGATGCGCGGAAGTCCGCAGACCGTCCGTTGAAGCAACAGAACATTTGGGGATTTCGGCCAAATCAAGCCGGACGTCCGCGAAGGACCATGCGGACGTCCGCGAGACGTCTGATGGAGATATTTTGGGTTTTAAGCCCTTTCCCTCTCTCACTCCCCTCATTTCATCTTCAACCTCAAATCCTACTCTATCTCTCTAAAATCGTTTTCCCTCTCAAGAAACCCTAAAACTCCCCTCTCCTCTTCATCTTCTTCCCCAAATCAAACCCTCACCATTGTTGGAAAACCTTAACTTTCCAAGAAACCTTCCACTTCACCTCCTTCATCAAGATTCTAGGGTTTTCACTCAACCCTTTTTACTCCACTTGGAAGATTAGGAGTTTGTGGTTCATCTTGGTGGTTCTAGAGATATTTTGGTTGGAGGACTCAAGTATGGTTAAGGTAATCTTCTCTTCTCTTCTTTTATGAAGTTAGGGTTTTGATATAAGTGGGTATTTTGGTATAAAATGGTTGGAAGATAATTCTTTATGGTTAGATCTGATTATTGTTGGTTGGAAACTTATGGATCTAGGTTTTAGAGGTTTTGACTTGAAGATGCAAGTTTCTTCAAAGGAGCTTACGTTTGGGAAAGATCTAGATTTAGCCTAAATCTAGCAAGGTGAGTTCAAGTTGATTTGTGAAAACTTTGTACATGCCAAAAATGTTATTTTCCAAATGTTTGTGTGTTTTACTTGAAATTATCAATTGTTGAGTTATTTGATGAGTTTAACTCTTTTGAAGTATTTATCTTCATAAATGTTGTAAAACACCCATATTTGGGATTTTTGGATATTTGATGTGTATAAATCATAAATATATCCTTAAAAGATTTATTGCTCAAAATGAAGTTTATTTGATGGTTTAATCATATTAGTGTAAATAATTTTATAAACCATTTGGGAGAATGCACGTTTTAGTGTCAATAGCCATTTTGAGAATTATAAGGGTATGATTCCTTTTGGGAAAACCCCTTTTTGTTTAACCCGTGTTGAGTTTTGGGTTAATAATGATTTTGTGGTACTTGTTTACCCCATCGATATTTAAATGCATTGTATGCTTTGATGGCCGTTATTTATGGGTCTAATGAGTTTTGAGCATTTTGCTCGGTTTTGACTTTGAGGAAGTCTTGTGGACATTTGTCCGATTTTAATGGCTCGATGTGGAGTCTTATTTATGGTTTGCTTTTATTGCACCATATTGCATATTATTGCACGTTATTAATATTTAAATGCTCGGGTGCGTTAGTCATTCCAGGATGAGCTTGTTATTATAGACTGTGTTGCATTGGATCCATAGACACGTGAGTCAGTCTTTATTTGATGGTCTACTGGGTGTTGCGGAATTTGACCGAACCCCATGTTTGGTTACCTTTACCTTCAAGGGTACACTAGGAGGGCTGAGTCCGGTTGAGCTGTCAGGTTGATTGACGGACGTTTTATTGACCTTCGCCATGTCGGGACAATGCCATGGTTGTATCCCCGCTTGTGCCGAGCCTTTGGTGGTATTCTTATTGATACTTCACTAAGGTCAGCTGTCTCTTTGGGTGTAACTTGTAAGGCGTCGTATGGGACACTTGGGCTTTTATGCAGTGAAGTGTCGTACGATTAACATTGTATGAGTGGCGTACTTTTGTGTTCATCCACTCTCAATGGATACGGGTCTCCCCCGTCGTTGGCCAGCCTACTTGGGATTTTATATTGTCCCTGTTTTATTATTATTGTTGGTCTTATACGTTTGACTGCAATTTGATGACTTTAATATTGGATTCCCCTCCATGTATATTAAGGTCTAAATGAGGCAGGTCATTTCCATATTTATGGTATTTGGACTTCATTACATTTTACGTTCGCGTGAGTGTTGGTTCGTATCATGCTTTCGATGAAGTGTTATATTTAAATGGATGGTTCTTCCATGATTTACGGGTTGAGTATTTTGTCGTCAACCGTATTTGAAGGTTTTGCATAATATAGATTTATTCACGTATTGAGTGAGTTTTGGATTGTAATTCATTTTGGAAAACGCTTTATACCTTTGGGAACTTTCTCATAGATTTTGGGTGCGTTGGAAAATGAGTCATTTATATCCTTTTTGTAAACTCTTTTGGAAATCATAATCTATGTCGCAAACTTTCATTTAAAGAAATTATTTAAATCATGCTATAAACTCTTGAACTCACTAGGCGTTAGCCTAACCCTTTTTATTTGTCGGCATGTGCAACAGGTCTCAGGTTGGGAGTAGCTCTAGTGACACGTGTGAAAGGTTGTGTGCTAGAAATGTGCTCGAGAGGTGAATTGATTAAGTGATGTCTTCCGCATTTACCCTGGGAATAACACCTTGTGTTTGGGTTAAGTGATACCCGAAGTGAGTTTAGTCTTTGTAATAAGATTTGAGTTATATATTGTTTGGGTTTGACCATAGTTTGTAATTTGAGGTGTATCACCTATTGAATTATAGGAAGGAATCCTTTTATTTCGGATGTATTATCAAAAATTTTAATTAGTTGCTCTTTCCTAATTCGAGGGTGTTACAAAGATTTAAGTAAAATATGGGTTTGTTCTTGATTGAAGATGAACGACCAAGAAAAAAGAAATATAATTAATTATATAATAATAAAGTAAATTACAAGTTGGGCCCCTGTGGTTTTATAATTTAACTGAAAAAAGGTAAACATATCGAAAGGACTAAAATGCCCTTCACTTAACGGCTAGGAGTTAACGGCCGTTAGCGTCAGGGACCAAATCGTTACGAAAACATGAACTATAAGGCCTAATTTGGAATAAACAAATTGTAGAAATCAAATTCGTTATATTTTTGAAACCACATGTACCAAATCCGTAATTTACTCTTATTTCTATTTACATTACATGCTAAGAAAAGGAAGGTTCAATGAGAAAGGGAAGGGAATTTATATGTTTTATTGAAACATCCTAAAAATTTGAATAAATTTAAAACTTAAATAATAAAGTTTACAACCAATACAAAAATGGAGGTTTAGTAATAGAAGTACATATCAACAAGTGGATCACTATAGAACAACCGACTAATCTAAACCAGGATAACAAAAATCTAGATTACAAAGGGTTGACTATAGGATCTCCAAAAATCTTCTATTCATATATTTTCCCTCCATATGTATAACTATTCTTCAAAAGATGCAGCTCCAAAGGCATTCCACTCTACTCTCACCCCTTAGGTACCCCACTAACCTAAAAAAGAAATCAGTTTTGAAAAATATTAGGCTTACGCATAGTGAGAACATTCAGATCTAAAATCAAAACATTTATAAACTTTTTAAAAAAATATATATGTAAGCAATACATATGTAAAATAACCTCTCATTCTTCCCATAACGTACACATAACATTTTTCGACGACGGGAAACATACCCGATTCCATGAGTATGACAAACACCAAGTAAATCACATTCTCATGTTTAAGAGCGCCACTACGAATCACTGAGGATTCTAGATTTCAACTCATGCTCAAGAAATTACAATTAAATTCATGTCTATTTCTTGGTATAGAAATGAGAATTACAATTAAACCATGCCTATTCCACATTTCACATATCAGAAACGGAAATTACAATTAAGCCATGCCTATTTCACGTTTCAAAGTAACTCTTGCGTCAATGGATCCATTACACATAATTGTATATAAACACAATAACACTTAAGTTTCATTTTCTCCTAACATTGTTGTATTTAAGCAATTTAATGAAATTAACATAACTTTCTATGAGAAATAATGTTTTACCAAATTTTCATGAAGTCATCTTTCTTTTCCTAGATATATCTGAAAATTTGCCGGACTTTATATATATATATAGAGAGAGAGAGTCATATTCAAATGTAAACTTTTTTTTCGTGTAAACCGTGTAAACTTTATAGTTTCATATGTTTTTTTGATGAATTTTTTTATGAAATTGTTTATTTTGATGAAATTGTTTCACATCATTCATTTCTTGACGAATTTTTTTTATGAAATTTGTAGTTTCATAGGGTTTTTTTCATTTTTATGAACTGTTTCATACATTTTTCGTTTTCACCTATAAAATTTTTCGTTTTCACTTATGAAACTACAAATTTCGCAAAAAAAATTCATCAAAAAAACCTATGAAATCGAGAGTTTACACGGTTTACACGAAAAAAAGTTTACATTTGAAGCTCCCTATATATATATATATATATATATATATAGAGAGAGAGAGAGAGAGAAAGGTCGTTTCATCTGAAAACCTCCTCTATTTTAAAAACTGTGAAACCCATTTTTAGACTCTAGATCATCTTAATCTACGGTCATTATTAATTTGATCTATTTTTGTTAATATTGGATTTTTTTCTATTTTTTAATTAACCGTAAAATGAAATTGAGGGTATGTATGTCATTTCATTCCAATTTTTGAATAAGGAAACCGTATCAATCTCTTAATCTTCGGCTTCATCACTCTATAATCAGAGAAACCTGGTTCGAAAAATCGTCAACCATATTTCATTTCATCGCCATGATTCGTCTAAAACGAAATCAAAAACTGAAATTTCATCGTTTTCATTCTGGTTATCAACCGGAGATGAACCTGAGACGAACGGAGATGAATGGAGATGAATCGGAGATGAAACAGAGATGAACGGAAATAAAACAGAGATGAAACGGATATGAACCGGAGATGAATCGGAGATGAACGAAGATGTAAACTGTCTAAAATACGATCAATACCCTTTGATTCATGATGGTTGACATTATCGACTTGAAAAGCGATGACTGCATCGGACTCATCGGCTGTTTCAGCAACGTGCGGTGGAGCAAATGATGATAGAAACATATCATCGTTATGGATAACATCTTGAACATGAATTTCATTGAGAGACAATGGTTCATCATCGGTGCTCGACATAACCAATTGCGAATTATGAATTTCTGGGTTTTTTTCTTCAACAATTGTTTTACAGTAGATGAGAGATATCATTAAGTGTTATTAAGAAAACAATTCTACATTAATTAGAGATAACCGTTGTAATAACCGGAGAGTTTTAAGTTTGGTGGGCAAAATTTATAAAACTGGAAGTTGAGGGGCTAGAGTGTAAATAAAGGATAGGTATAAGAACCCAATGATTGGCACAAAACCCTAGTTTTGGCAATCATTTTGGTGGTGTGCGGCTGAAATAGAAAGAAAGGGAGAAAGAAAGAAGAAGGAAGAAAGGGAGAAAGAAAGAAGAAGGAAGAAAGAGAGATAGAGCAAGGAAGAAGAAAGAGTTTCCAAGTTAATTGGGAGAAAAGGAAGGTTTTCATCACCCTCAATCAATCAGGTAATCTCTTCTCTTCATCTCTAATCTGTGGAATGTTGCTAAGCTAGGTAATTTGGGGTTTTGTTTAAAAGTTGAGTTTGAGACCTTATGGTAGAAATTAGATGTCTCAAATGTGCTTTTGGCAGCTGTGAGTTCAGTATTAATTGAGCTTAGTAATCAGAATATTGTTGCCAATCTAAGATTCGTTGGAATACGAGTTTAGCTGTGATTTTCGGTCCCAAATAGGGTTCTTAGCCGCGTCCGGAAAGCCTGTGGGCATCCGGACACGTTGTCCAAATTGAAGGTTTCCGGATGAGGAAACTGTCCGGATAAGAAGGCTATCTGGATGAGTAGTTGTCCGGTATATGGTTGTCCGGAAAGTGTGATTGTCCGGTAAGTAGTTGTCCGGTAAGTGATTGTCCGGTAAGTAAGGTTGTCCGGTAAGTGTGGTTGTCCGGGAAGTAGTACCCGGAAAGTAGCAGGTGTCCGGTAAGTCGAATCCGAATGGTATCTGGACTGTTGGTTAGGCATCTGAGTAGTTTATATCTCATGTAATTCTCAGGTAGTTCGATCGTAAGCCGGAAGTAAAGTAAGGAAAAGATATTAAAAGCATCAGGTGAGTTTTCTAAACTGAAATACGTAAATCTTGATGTGTTTTTCTAAAGCGAGTACCCGATGAGAAATGCCATGTTTTATTCTTATGCCTTAATTGCATGAAAGTTATTTAAAGTTTATATGAGATGTATGCATACATGTGTGAGATGTAAATTGGCTAAGTCGGGGGGTGTGGCCCGCCAGCTCGTGCCGGGAGGTGTGACCCGTTTATGCCATGGGAAGTGTGACCCTGAAAGGCAGCATGAGACTGACTCGTTGTCACCCTAGGGTGACTTCAGGGTGCCAATTTACGGGTGCGGACTTTGTCCGTGAAGGATTTTTATATGAACAGATATGTGAATGTTTTATATTGAAAGTTATAAACTGTTTTAAATGTTTTGAGAACTGTCAGGAGGGACTCACTAGACCTCATGGTCTAACCCTCGCATTTTCAAATTAAAACCTTTTCAGGGAAACAGGTAGCGAAAGGCTCTAGCAAGTGAGCAGGGCGGTTAGTGAGAAAGTACGGTAGCGATAGTGACACTATTATTCAGTTTAGATTTATTCTCAGTTGTGTAGGTTGTTTCCGCCAACCAGATTTCGATATTATGTAAGAAATTTTGGGACCCGCTTTTGGGATATTTCATTTTATATGAATTGCATGCTTTATTTTAGACTGGGTTGTTACAATTGGTATCAGAGCCATAGTTTAAGGGATTTAGGTGACCGGACGGGCCTAAACTTAAACTTTGGGAGTAGAATTCACAACTGAGAATCAGGAAATGCGTTAAGAAGACACTATTATAGAAATAGGACTAATAGGGTACCGAGGACGGTCATGTAAGGTAAGTTTGGGATTACACCTGGCCAGTGTAATTGCGAACTTACAGGTACATGTATGTACTTAATCTGCCTTATTACTCCGAAGTTGTAGTCTTATGCTAGCTTATATGTCGTATTCCAGTAATCTAGAATGTCAGCAAGATCCCTGAGGGGTAGACTGAGACCCTTGTTGGGGAAGTATCATGAGAGATCATGTATGATATGATGTATGTATACATCGTAGAGAAGAAATGTTATGAGTCGTCTAGAGGTAGATCTTCGTGGATTCGAAGAGGATGAATGATAGATTTTTGAGTAAGACTCCTGTTTCTGGAGAATCCCAGTTCTAGAAATCGTGGGATAAATCAGTTCATATGGTAAGGAAGGGCAGTGTCGAGATCTTGGGAGTGCCAATTCAAGAGCGAGCTGAGGATTAGAACCCTGACTCTTTAGTCGAGATGTTCAGTGGCAGGATCATTGGAAAGAGATTTCTGTAGAGTACTGAAAGCGTGTAGAAGTATAATATGAGATGAATTGGTCAAGACGAAAATAGTATGAAATGGTTGAGTAAGTGGACCGTTGGATGTATGTATAGCAAGTTGTTGCAAGGCCGAGAGGGCGATCACTGGTCGAAAGTAGGGTGTCAATGATAAGTTGCGTGAGTAAAGCGATTGACCTTGTTTGAGTGAGTAGCCTTCAATTGCGAGTAGAGTTTCATGCATTGAGTTCGTACATGTGTACATGAGATTGTTCATAAGTAAAGTAAATGTGTAAATATCAAATTTGATCGAATATGAGTCGGCGTGTGCAAGCGTATGTTTAAAGAAAAATGCAAATCCATTTACATCGCATAATGAAGTCTTGGGGTTTACGATTTGCAAAATATTCCACTCTTCATGATAAGTTAAATTGTTGCAAAAAGTCAAGGAAACGTTTGAATGCCAAATTTTTATAACCAAAATAAGTATTGACATGTTGAAGTTATATAAACGAGTGTGAGAACCGACTGGTTTACTTCGTGTCGGTATTTTCCTTTCAAAATTTTGTCGTATGAAAAGATTTTCATCCAATATTTATTTCTGTCGTAACAACATATTTTTGGTTGAGTAAGACTAAGTTTTATGGAAAGTTGCATGCAAACGATTCTTGAGATCGTTGTGCAGGCCGTTGGAGTTATGAGAATGTTGGGGTCGTGTGTACCCAAGTTGTTTCCAAGTGTTGTTTCTTTAAAATGGTCAAAAATGTGATGATTTATTTATCGCGTTGTCATGCATGAAGGCTATGAACTCACTAGGTCGTAGAGTACTACATTTTAAGCTAAGGAAGAACTCCTGGAGTGGAGAGGTGTTGGACAAATCAGGGGAGAATGTTTGTAGTTTTGGTATTTGTGTTTAAGAGGAGAGGTGAGCAGTGGAAGAGTCGGAAGTGGACTTTAGTGTCGGTTGTGTGAGGGTCTGTACCCTTGACAGATGACCGGAAATACCGTTGCCGAAGGACGGTTATGTCCGGAGGAAAGACTAGAGGTCATCAAGGTGTTGGTATTAGCAACTCGTTATGAGTAGTGTGGTGAAGTAGGAATGAAATATCCTCGACGTCGAATGAGAGTTTTTAAGGTGATCTTGTAATATTGACGTTGCTCGAGCGAGTTTGAAATGAGGACGACGGGATGTGAATTTGATTATGATATGTTGGAAGGATTAGGTTCAGTAAGGGACCCTTGTTGAAGAATAGGTTAAGGGAGTATCAACAGGCCGACTATTGGCGTTGAAGTCTGCAGCTGTGTAAGGTGTATGAGGCCGAAGACTTGAATCAGAAGGTTGAAAGTTGAAGGACCACCTTGTAGGGGTGTTAAGATAGTAAAAGATTGCTGTTTTAGATAAGCGTTTTACTTATGAGGTGGATGGTTCGTAAAGGATGAAGTATTTAGCATGAACGAAGTGAGTATATAGATTATGTCGATCTGTGAGGGGATGTGCCCTGTCTATGTAATGGTTTGGTATCGCAAAGAGCTAGCAAGAAATTAGTATGTTCGAGTTAATTAGAAACTTGTGAGTTGTGGTTCAACTAGAGCTGGGGAGAGACAGAGTAGTGAGATAGACTCGGTTACTTATGCGGGAGAACATGAAGGTAAGTTAGAGTTGTGTACGAATGACCATGAGAGACCTGGTCTGCAGTGAGATGTTATGGATGGAGAATGTACGGTTGAGTAGTGGCATCAAATGCCAAGATAAATGTGCCAGCCAGTGTGGGATGTGATGTTAGAGAGAGGAAGCATCGGATGGAAGTCTTTTCGGGGATTTCAGACGAGGTGTACGATTTGTTAATCAAGTCGTTGGAGCACGTGGTTTGAAAAGTTGGCGTTGTGATATGGCTATTATTGGAATAGAATGTCGGAGCGGTAGTGAGTGGTTACCCAAATGAGAAACCAGGTGTTTTTGGTTGTGAGAATCGCTAAGTAAGTGTATTTTGGAATTATTGGAGGTTTACAGGAGACGATGGATGGGTTAGTAAAAAATGTGGTGTAGTAGATGCGAAATCTTTAAAGAATGTGAGTTGTTTCTTATGTGTGAAGGAATTGTCCGAGAAGGTAATAGTTGGAGATCAAGATCGGGTAGTGACTTCGAACACTGGTGTCAGTTCAAGATAACTTGGCTGAATACCTCAAGTTAGAATGTTGGGGCAACTGTTGGGTTGTGTATTTTATTGAGAGGCAAGTAATGTTTGAAAGGCGATGCTTCACGCTATTGTGGAGAGGTGAAGATAGTTCGTCGGAATAAGTGAGTAGGTTGGAGGTGGTAAGCTTAACAGTAACACCGCGAGGAGTAGTGTATGTAGATTGCCATCGATAAGTGTGCGAACTCCTGGAAAGAGTATTGAGGAAGGGGATTTGTGTATGTTTAAGTGCGGGAAAGAAGTGGGAAAAGGCAGTTGAATGGGTTTGAGTTGGTGAGGTTGTGATAAATGTTCAAACGAACTAGTCGTTCAGTTATACGCTATTGAGAATGGTTTTTTGTGAGCATGATTACTCCTCCTTGTCAAGTGAGGGTAACCGAAGTTATGTTATATGACTGGACGCTTGTGGCAAGCAGTGAGAAATTGATGAGCCTTCAGGGTAAGTTCGATTCGGATAGGTGAAACACTCCAATAAGGAATTATGGAGGTTTCCTACTATTAGTCACGTTAAGTGTGAAATGATGAAGTGGTGAGAACGTACGACTTAGTTGTCGAGCTGTAGCCGATGTGATTCGGGAAGGGAATATGATCTGCATAGACGAATGTCGGTGGGGAGAGGTGATCTAGAATTACACGTAACTCGAGGAGGGAACTCTTAGGTGTGAGTTCGTCGGGATGTGCAAGGGTGGCCTTGTGCCAAGTGGTCAAGTGAGTGATTGTTCCTAGTTTTAGATTCTCGTTGTAGTGGCGGGAATTTCCGCCAAGTTCCTTCTTTTAAGGAAGTAAGAGGTACGAGAGACCATAAGTAGGCGTGTTGTAAAACCGTGAGTCCCGACGTGAGGACGGAAGCGAGCAAATGGAGGCGCTGTTGGCCTTGGATTTCCTAGTGGTATTTATGCGAGTATAATATTAGGAAAGGTTGCAAGTAAATAGTACAAGATGGCACGACATAGCAAAGTGGTGACTCGCCGAGGGCGGTTCCGAGGTTTGGTGTACGGTTATGTTTCCCATCAGATCGGTTGGGGTGACCGAGTAGGACTGAGTTGGTTGGATTGAAAAACATAAGACTTTTGAACCTTGAAGTTTGAGAGAAAGGTAAGGTGGACTAAGTCTGTGGATCCATCGAAGTTATGAAAGTTGAATAGATAGTGCGCGATCTTGAGGTACTCGATGAGATTTGGAGAAGAAACTCTTAGTGTGATGCACGTCTCTTTTGTGGAGAACCGATGTGGGAAGTGAGATACAGACGATAAGAAGTTGACTTTTATCATTAGTGAGAGCAGCGACATACAAGTAAGACTGGTCAGAGGAATTAAAGAGTGTTCATCCGACATTTCATGGCTCGGACTTAATGAAGTGTTTGTCAGATGCCGAGGTGGCTGTTCCTTTGGGGGACATCAGTATAGATGCGAGGTTGACTTACTGATAGGGGGTTTTCACACCCCGAGAATCTCACCGCAAGTGTACGGGTCGAAGTCAAGTAATAGTACTTAGAGAAGTACGAGTATCGAATCACGGGGAACTAGGAACTAAATATCACAATTACTATAATTGCTATTAACTGAACTATCGAAAATTGAGAGGTTGGTATTAAACTACTATTGCAGAAAATAAATCAAACACAAGACAGACAATGAACAGCTTTGGAATTCAGATAGAGAAAACAGTTGAGGGTTGGAAATCCTATGGTTCTCGCATACAAACGTCTGACTCAATTCAAATACCAGTTATTCCTATCAATGAATACCCAATCTTTATCTAATCATTGTTCTTTCTCAAGCTACAACGATTTTATTTGCAAAGCATGGTTCTTTTTCAAGCAACCGTGATTTCTATTTTGAAAACATAAGTTTTATCTTTCGATCTCAACATATAGGGTTCAAAACGCATTAAGCTTAAGATTTAAACGGGATTAAGATTTACTCGCTATATCTCTATCCTTTCTTACCTTAGGCATGCAATTCCTAATTCTATTTCTCAATTACTTCTCTCGAACATAAATTGAAAGCAATAAAACAATTGTAAGGTAGCTAATCTCACAAAAGCATTAAACACCAAATTGCATTCATTCATTAAAATAGGAAAACTGATAAAGGTCTCAGGTCATCTGTTTACAAGCTTAAACCACATTCATTCCAACCCCCAACATGAACCGGTTAGTTCATGTCGGTGGTAGATTCAAACACAATAGAAAAAGATGGAAACAAGTATGTAGACATGATAATCGTGGTAACTGTAAATGGAATGGTTACTCCCTTCTATCGTGCTCGTCTCTACTTCGCGTCATGAACGTGTATCTGATCCTCCCTCTATCGTGGCTCCAACGGGTGTCACTCGGCTCTGAAAATCGCCCCCGGAACTGCTCTGGCCGTCGTGTGAAAGTTCGATACCGAATAATGACCTAAAATTCGGATTTAATAGCTGAAAAACGCGAAACAGAGCCTTACACGACTTGCTGCGCGACTTGCAAGTCGCGTGGCAGGTCGCGCGTGTCCCTGAGGCTGCGTGGGTCGACGTTTGGTTCGCGGATCGGGTCCTGGTTCGGTCGTGGGTCTTGGGCTTGACTTTTGGGCTTCCGTTGGGCTTCGTTTTCACTCGTTTTGGGCTCTTTTTAGCTTCTTTTCTCGATGATTGCTGCCTATTAGATAACCTGCACATTCCACTAGATAAACCGTAAAATACATGCCTTTTTACTTGAATACAAGCCAATCTCATTAGTTTGAAAACTGAAAATAACGCCAAAAAGTGGCGTTATCAACAACCCCAAACCGAGCGTTGCTTGTCCCCAAGCAAATTAGCGATAAAATAGAATTAAAGCACACATAAGTGAAATAATAACTGCACAATTCCCAATCGGTACCAAGTGATGCATCGGTGATTTCCCATACCCGTGAATGTCTATCTCACTCTCATCTCATTCTTATTTCGTCCGATCTATGACTTTCCATTGGGAGTTGAACTCGTGACCATTCCGATTACATTAAGGTTAGACTAGGGCCGAACATACTAGGGAAAACATTTCGCCTCGACCCTACCTCACGAGATACTCTCTTTGCACTCGAACCTAGGTTATCGCACATGTTGTCATGTTATGGAGGTTATGTACAAGAATACGCAATAATTTCATGACAACTAACATGAAAGACGCACAAGTGTCCAAAAGATTGATCTCAGAAGGAATCAAGTAATAAGACAGGGAATATCAGTAGAGGTATTCGTAGACTCTAATCACGTTTTCCAAAAGATCATCCAGGTCTTTACAAGGGTTATAACGAGGCTAAGGTTAAGGCTTAGAAACGAAGGGTAAAAGGATCAAAGGTCCTCGGTGTGCCAATCATTGGCAATTATGAACTTTCTTCTCCACTTTCTATCACTTGGCCCTATTTGTCACTCTTGGAGTCACTTTGACTCACTTATTATGCAGCTCTAAGTGCTATCTAAATACTGTATTTATTCTCTTTTTTTTGGGACTTCATTGGTCCTCTTTTCCATTTCTTGGGTTACATTGACCCAATTTTGTTCTCATGACTGGCCGGAATTCTTTTTTTTTCTGCTCTATCTCTCGCTGTTCATTACCGCTTCCGATCGACACACTTTCGGATAAGGTTGGCTAAGGCTTATGGCTGAAGGTTTAATGATGGGTTTAGAAACGAAGAGGGTGAGTGTTTGGCTTCATAGCGGTTTACGGATACACACAAAAGGGTGAAAGGGAATGATAGCTAAAAATGGTTAACAATAAAACACATAATGCCTGGAATCATATCTTAAGGTCCACACGATATGGTCTACTATACCCTTACCTAATATCCCGATGTTCGTCTTTGCTACTCAATGCAATAATGTAGCGAGATCCTTCTACATTCACGACAAGAAATTCGGAAAAGTGTATGTGACTTAAGTGTATGAATCCCTCGAAATGAAAAACGTCTTTTAGGCTCAAGACTCACTTTCGGGTGGTCTCCACTAATGTCCCTAGTCATGTCCTTTCCCGGTCTTTCCCTAACGGTCACATCACTATCACAAGATTCTTCCCACAATGGTTGGTCTCAATCATTCAAAACAAAAATTTTAGCTATTATGATCTAGACACTCAGAAGTGCAGGAAATCTACGTGCATAACTTGGGCCCGATTGGGCAACCCCAAACCTTACCCACACATTGTCCCCAATGTGCAAGTAAAGTCGTAGGTGATGCGACTCAAATCATTGTGCAGTTATTACAGTTATCAAAAGGACGGGCAAGGCATTACATAGCAAGCAAAAGAAAACCCAAAATTTCTAAAATGGTCACCCCAAACCTAGGCTGTGGCCTAGGTTTGCCAAATAAAAGCCAACCCCAAACCTCGGTGAAACCGAGGTTTGCACAGGGTGAAAAAAGTGAGTGTGTAGATGTTTAACAGATGAGGCACCCCAAACCTAAGTGGGTTTGTTGCCTCTCGTGAGACTAAAATAGACTAAAACATCATACACCACTCGTTTAGCAGAAAGAGTTAGAACATACCTGTTTGCCCGGATGAAGGAGGATTCTTGAAAGGTTGAGCATCAATCGGAGGAGATAGGGAGAACATGCAAAACAAAGGAAATCAAAGCACAAAACACACGACGAAAAAAAAACATGAAAATGAAACACACAAAGCAAGAAGGGAATAAAAACTGCACGACAAACGAACAGGGCACAAGGGACTCCCGCGGTTTAGCCCGCGACTTGCAAGTCGCGTGGAAAACCGCGTAACCTACTGTTTCAGAAAACAAACAGAGGGTCCCGCGGCTTGCTGCGCGGTATGCAAACCGTGTGGCAGGTCGCGTATGTCCCTGTTCCAGCTATTTTTGATTTTTCAATTTTTCGATTTTTATGGTTTTTTCGGAAATAAAAACACACTCAAACTAAAAATAATAAAAGGAAACAAACTTTGGTGGGTTGCCTCCCACCCAGCGCCTTATTTAAAGTCGTGGCACGACTATGTGGTTTCAGCTCGACTCGGTATCCGCTGACTCGAATCGCCCACACTTGCGATTCCCCGCGGATTGTTCCTCATTTGGCCTTCCATGACCAGCTCCGGATTCTTTTTCTCCTCCAACTCGCACCTTCTCGAACATTTTGAAGATGACCTTCTCGCCACCAACTCTGAAGGTAATCTCTCCTTCCTCCATGTCTATCAGTGCTCTACTAGTAGCCAGGAAGGACCTCCCCAAAATCAGCGGGACTTCCACATCTTCGTCTATATCCAACACCACAAAGTCCACCGGGAAATAGAACTTTCCGACCTTGATCAGCACATCCTCCACCACTCCATACGGGTACGCAATCGATCGATCTGCGAGCTTCAGCGTCATGTAAGTCGGGCTCACCTCACCCAATCCGAGTTTCCTGAAAATAGACAACGGCATTAGGTTAATACTTGACCCTAAATCACATAAAACTTTATTAAAAGTAAAATCCCCAATTTGAATAGGGATTGAAAAACTCCCTGGATCTTTAAGCTTCTGGGGAAGCTTATTCTGAATAATCGCGCTGCACTCCTCAGTAAGTGCTATGGTCGACTGATGATCGATTGCCCTCTTCTTGGATAGTATGTCTTTTATGAACTTCGCATAAGAGGGCATTTGTGCCAAGGCATCTGCAAAAGGGATGTTAATCGTTAACTTTTTAAATACATCTAGAAACTTGGAAAAATGAACATCATCCTTATGAGATTTAAGCCTGCTCGGGTAGGGCACTTTCGGTGTCACCGGCTTGACCGGTGATTGTTTGGGTTTAGTCTCGTCAATCTTCTTGTTCTCTTCCTCCCTCGGGATCTCTTTCCTCATACGCTCTTCATCAGCCTCCAATGCATCCATGTCAATGATCTCCACATCATTCTCGGCTTCCTTTGGTAACGGCTCTCGTGTAGAGTCTCTAGTCAGCTCTTTACCACTTCTCAGGTATATGGCGTTACACTCCTCTCTCGGTTTCCTTTCAGCCATACTCGGGAATGCTCCGGGAGGTCGGTTTTGTAGGGCTTCAGAAATCTGCCCCACTTGCCTCTCGAGAATCTTGATTGAGGCTGTATTTTGATCAGTTGCGGCTTTCACCGTGTTGATCGTGCTTGCTAATCCCTCGACCGTGCTGTCCATTTTCGACATGAACTTCATCATCATGTCTTCGAGTCCCTGCTTCTTCTCTCCATATGATCCTTCGTTTCTTTGATTAAAACCTGGAGGACGGTACACATTATTAGTATGAGAAAAATTAGAAGAGTTAGACAAATTACCTTGCTGTGGTTGACCGGGTTGATTCCATGAAAGATTGGGATGATTTTTCCACCCCTCGTTATAAGTATTCGAGAAAGGGTCGTTTCTCGGTTGGTTCCGGTTTTGCACAAATTGAACCTGATCAGGTTCTTGAGGATTTCCTCCATTCAGCCGATTTGTGATAAAGGCTAGTTGAGCTTTCAATTCATTCAGCTCATTACTTTCTTGCACACTTGCAACTCTTCCTACCGCTGATCTCGGAGTGGAAAAACTATGTTCGGCCAGATTTTCGATCAGCTCGCACGCTTCCTCATATGATTTATCCATCAGTGCTCCACCCGCGGCAGCAGTGATGTCATTTTTAAACTGCGGGTGAAGTCCACTGAAGAAGGTCTGAATAATCACCCAACCTTGCAACCCGTGATGAGGACACTTCTTGATCATGTCCTTGTAGCGCTCCCAAGCCTCATATAGCGTTTCTTGATCCCATTGCGCGAAATGTGTGATTTCGGCCATTAGTTGGGCGGTTCGACTTGGCGGGAAGAATTTTTGAAGGAAAGCGGCCTTTAGTTGTGCCCATGTAGTGACTGAATCCGGCTAGATACTCTCTGTCCATGTCTCGGCTCGGCCCTTGAGAGAAAATCCAAACAATCTCAGCTTGATCGCGTCCTCGTTCATGCCATTAATCTTGAATGTATTGCATATCCGTTCAAATGCCCGAAGGTGTGCATGAGGATCTTCTATCGGCGTCCCTCCGTATTGGTTTTGCTGTACCATCACGATGGTACTTGGCTTAAGCTCAAAGTAATTCGCCCCAGTTGTGGGCGCTTGAATGCCTATGCGTGCCGCTGCCACGTTAGGATCGGCGAACGATCGCATAGGTACCCTTTTCGGAGGTGGTGGTGGATTGTTATTGCGTGGAGGTGGAGGATCGTTGCGCGGTGGTCTCTCGTTGACAGGTCTCTCGTCACCCATTTGTAATTGTCGCTTAGCTTTGGTCTCTTGACGTAGGCAACGAGCGGTTCTTTCAATCTCCGGATCGAATTCTTCAATCTCTTTCCCTCGGGTCGTCCTTGGCATAAACCAAGTGATACCTGAAACGAAAGAAAGCAAAGTCAGTAATCCAAAAACTGAAAGTGATAAGGTAAAATAACAAAAATAAAAATACTCAATCTAATAGCGCGTATAGCTGGTAGTGCTATTAGTTACAACTAGTTCCCCGGCAACGGCGCCAAAAACTTGATAAGGGGTTTTCACACCTCGAGAATCTCACCGCAAGTGTACGGGTCGAAGTCAAGTAATAGTACTTAGAGAAGTACGAGTATCGAATCACGGGGAACTAGGAACTAAATATCACAATTACTATAATTGCTATTAACTGAACTATCGAAAATTGAGAGGTTGGTATTAAACTACTATTGCAGAAAATAAATCAAACACAAGACAGACAATGAACAGCTTTGGAATTCAGATAGAGAAAACAGTTGAGGGTTGGAAATCCTATGGTTCTCGCATACAAACGTCTGACTCAATTCAAATACCAGTTATTCCTATCAATGAATACCCAATCTTTATCTAATCATTGTTCTTTCTCAAGCTACAACGATTTTATTTGCAAAGCATGGTTCTTTTTCAAGCAACCGTGATTTCTATTTTGAAAACATAAGTTTTATCTTTCGATCTCAACATATAGGGTTCAAAACGCATTAAGCTTAAGATTTAAACGGGATTAAGATTTACTCGCTATATCTCTATCCTTTCTTACCTTAGGCATGCAATTCCTAATTCTATTTCTCAATTACTTCTCTCGAACATAAATTGAAAGCAATAAAACAATTGTAAGGTAGCTAATCTCACAAAAGCATTAAACACCAAATTGCATTCATTCATTAAAATAGGAAAACTGATAAAGGTCTCAGGTCATCTGTTTACAAGCTTAAACCACATTCATTCCAACCCCCAACATGAACCGGTTAGTTCATGTCGGTGGTGGATTCAAACACAATAGAAAAAGATGGAAACAAGTATGTATACATGATAATCGTGGTAACTGTAAATGGAATGGTTACTCCCTTCTATCGTGCTCGTCTCTACTTCGCGTCATGAACGTGTATCTGATCCTCCCTCTATCGTGGCTCCAACGGGTGTCACTCGGCTCTGAAAATCGCCCCCGGAACTGCTCTGGCCGTCGTGTGAAAGTTCGATACCGAATAATGACCTAAAATTCGGATTTAATAGCTGAAAAACGCGAAACAGAGCCTTACGCGACTTGCTGCGCGACTTGCAAGTCACGTGGCAGGTCGCGCGTGTCCCTGAGGCTGCGTGGGTCGACGTTTGGTTCGCGGATCGGGTCCTGGTTCGGTCGTGGGTCTTGGGCTTGACTTTTGGGCTTCGTTTTCACTCGTTTTGGGCTCTTTTTAGCTTCTTTTCTCGATGATTGCTGCCTATTAGATAACCTGCACATTCCACTAGATAAACCGTAAAATACATGCCTTTTTACTTGAATACAAGCCAATCTCATTAGTTTGAAAACTGAAAATAACGCCAAAAAGTGGCGGTATCACTTACGTAGGAGTACCGATTGAAATCGTGAGCAGTAAGGTTTGCAAAACGAGGAACAAAGAGGTTCGACTAGTAAAAGTTCAGTGGAGGTATCATAAAGGACGAGAGGCTACTTGGGAAGTGGAAGCGGACATGAAGTCCAATTACCCTCACCTTTTCGAGAATGGAATTCCGGGGACGGAATTCTTTTGAGGGGGAGTGTTGTAATAACCGAGATCAAATTGGAAGAGTTTTAAGTTTGGTGGGAAAAATTTATAAAACTGGAAGTTGAGGGGCTAGAGTGTAAATAAATGATAGGGTATAAGAACCCAATGATTGGCACAAAACCCTAGTTTTGGCAATCATTTTGGTGGTGTGCGGCTGAAATAGAAAGAAAGGGAGAAAGAAAGAAGAAGGAAGAAAGGGAGAAAGAAAGAAGAAGGAAGAAAGAGAGATAAAGCAAGGAAGAAGAAAGAGTTTCCAAGTTAATTGGGAGAAAAGGAAGGTTTTCATCACCCTCAATCAATCAGGTAATCTTTTCTCTTCATCTCTAATCTGTGGAATGTTGCTAAGCTAGGTAATTTGGGGTTTTGTTTAAAAGTTGAGTTTGAGACCTTGTAACACCCTCAAATTTGGAACGATCAACTAAATAAAATTTCAATAAAATACCCAACAAGATAAAATCATTCCTTAAAATACCTCAGAATTTAAAACATTATAATTCCCCCAATAAATTAACTTAAACGGGTGTTACTTAACACAACACAAGTCGCTAACTCCAAATACGTGCAGAAGACTTCACTAATTCAAATCACCTCGCGAGCACTCTACTAGCACACGACCTTTCACACGTGTCACTAGAACTACTCCCAACCTGAGACCTGTTGCACATGCCGACAAATAAAAAGGGTTAGGCTAACGCCTAGTGAGTTCAAGCATTTTATCATGACTATATAAATTCATAAATCGAGAGGGGTGTAGCTTTTTAGTCATGATTCCAAAAGAGTTTACTTTAAATGTAAAGCACCCATTTTCCAAATCTCACAATTCCCATAAATGAAATCTTCAATGCAATATGATTTCCAAAATAGACTCATTCCCAAAATCCACGTAATAGGGTGAAATACCATTTGATACTCAAAATAATTAAATCCATATTTCAATTTGCCATTATTCCAAAAACATCTCAAACGCGGTAAAAACATAATCCATAACTCATATAACATGGAAATGAAATTTTCATAAATATGATACGTTACCGAAAACATGGATAAACACAAATACCCAAAACATCACACACGGATGAGATATAAACCACAACTTGCATACCATGGAAAACAATCCATATAAATATAACACGTCACCGAAAACATGAGTAGCAACAAATACCCAAAACAACACCTTTCGGTGACGGGGGAGACCCGTATACATCGCACGTGACGGAACACTAAAGTGGGTCACTTACTAACCAATAAAACACACACGTGGATTACTCTCGTAAACTGAGCTCAATCACTCCAGATCTATTGTCCGCGAGATTAGGGAGTTCCCAACTTCAACCACTCCAAGTCTATACATTGGGTCACTCCAAATCCACAACAACACATTAGGGATTACACCTTACTGCCCATGAGACGACGCCCGGCCATATAGGTCCACGCCTTACTTATCATGGAACCCGATGCCTATCCCGTGCTAAGCACATATATGGAATTACACCTTGCTGCCCATGAGACGACACCCGACCATCTAGGTCCACGCCTTACTTATCATGGAACCCGATGCCTATTCCGTGCTACAAAATAAACTAACGTCTCGTAAAACTGAGCTCAATCAATTCCGACCTCTTGCCCGCGAGACTAAGGGAAACTCAAATGCCTATGGATCCATAGCTATCAAGGTCTAAATATTACACGACCTCAAATAAATAAACACATGCATTCAAAACATGCAATTCCCAATAACATAATTCATTATCAAAACTCAATCTTGAGTTACCAAAACTGGACAAATGTCCCCAAGACTTAATAAAATTCAATACCGAGCCACAAGCTCAACTAACTCCAAAAGGTAGTTTATGAAAGTTATAAAATGACATCAAATATAACAACACACACCGTTTGCCGGTAAATACTTCAATTCCATGAAAACCCGAAATAAAACTTTGGATCGGGAAAACCCTCATTTCCAAGGACTCACACCTTTACATTTTCAAAACATCACATGATGTACTATATGCATATTTCCAAAACATCCACAAATGCATTTTTTATAATAAATAGACTCCATTTATCACATAAATCAACAACTCATTTCATGTATGATTTATTATCACATTTTTCCAAAATATCCAAAAGTGGTGTTTTACAATATTTACCACAATTAATACCTCAAAAGGTAAAATCCACCAAATAACCCAATATTGATAATTTTCAGGTAAAACACACAATTACTTGGAAAAATAACATTTTGGCATGTACAAAGTTTTCGCAAATTAACTTGAACTCACTTCGCTAGATTTAAGCTAAATCTAGAGTTTCTCCAACGTAAGCTCCTTTGATGAAGTTTGTATCCTCAAGCCAAAATCTTCCGAAAACCTAAATCCATAAGTTTCCAACCATAAATATCTATCCCCAAACACTTAGATTCATTTCCCCCACCATAATACACCCAAAATCACCAATAGCTTGAAACCCTAATTTCTAAAATAAAGAGAAGGGAAGATTACCTCAACCATCAAGTGATTCCACCAACCAAACACTTCTAATGGTACCAAAATGAGCCTCACACTTCATTTATTCAAGAGGAATGAAAGGTTTAGAAGAGGGTTAGGTAAAACCTTAGAAAGTGTAGAAATCTTACCAAAACGAAAGTGAGAAGAAGGGTTCTAACCTCCATCCATAATTCCTTGTTAAGAATCGAAGGAGAAGCTTTGGTTTACAAGATTTACGGCTTCAAGAGCTCCAAAAACGATTTAGAGGGTTAGGGTTTGGTTTGGGAGAGTTTAGAGAGAAATGGGTGAAGTAGAGAATGAAAGGGGAATGAAGTCGTAGGTTTAAAACACCCTGGAACCCGCTCGCGATTGTGACACGGCGAGAGTGACTATGTCACAATCGCCGGGGCACTCTCGCCCGCTACCCAAAATGCCCACGATACAAACTCGGCGAAAGTGACACGGCGAGAGTGACCATGTCACTATCGCGAGTGTCATTCTCGTGGCCTCTCCCCCACCTCTCGGTACAATATCGGTGATAGTGACACGACGAGAGTGACCATGTCACTATCGCGAGTGTCATTCTCGCTGGCTTTGTACTGATCCCAATCTTGCCCGATTTCTCATGCGATCCAATTGGCATTACGCGACCTACCTTCCAATGCGAAACCTTGTCCTCTAATAATTCTGGATAAGTTCATTCACAACTTGAATTAGGATTTTCGAGGTGTTACAATCCTCCCAACCTTAAAGAGATTTCGTCCTCGAAATCTAGTCCTCACGCAACTAATGGCCACCGCGCCCAACACATTCCAAATTCCCTCAGTTCCAACCCCGGTTTAAATTTATTTCCCACAGAATTGCCCACATCGGCTTCTTGATGTTACTTACAACGATTCCCCGTTTGGGCATAAAACACCCACATCCAATTAAAGGCCTAAGCTGCTAGAGTGGCTTTCGACCACCAGACTTAAGTTGTCTCCCAACCTTAAGTGATCCATACTTTCCCAACAGCCGATTCGGACTTCCCAATCATACCACATTCACATGTTCTTAAATTTTCTCTCCAAACCAACTCAACATTGAATCACTACCAACATCAACCAAAACTTCAGAATCCCCAAATAATCCCGCTACTGGACTAGCATTCATTCTTAGCGGATTCCATCGATTTTACCCCAACGGTCATCATTAACTCGTCAATTACATAATCCCAAAGGTGTGTCTAATTATCAATCATACAATCGGCAGATTCTCTCACCCCACAAGGGAAGTCATTTCCCTAAATCTTCTTATCACAAAAGAGCATCTTAAGATTACTACTACCATTACCATCATCCCTTTAAAATCGGACTACAATCCCCCAATCATACTAAAGGTGCTTGGCCTCTAGCCCCAAAAGTCGACACCTAAATATGCCACCTACCTCAAAATATAGGTCATTGCGAATTTATCCTCTTAATTACAATGGGCGTCATCCCCTCAACCGATACCATTCGGCCTACAGTACCAACACGCGTGGAATACCCAACCTTCCACCGTCGAAGTGCTACACGCACTTACCCTTAACTGGGTTACTTACCCTTTCCAAGGTCCTAACGAGTTCAAGGTTTTCAAGTGCGTCATTTAACAAATATGCCATTCACAAAACTTTTCTTAGAAACTTTCAACATTATTATTTTCATATCAAATTAAACGTATGCATAAAAACTACTACTATCATCAATTCGGTAGTTACACAATAATGGACACGCTTGTCCCACATATGAAAATCATGTTGAAAATTATTTCATTGCAGTTCAGTTTACCCACAAAACGCAAAAGCGTAATAACAATTTCTTTAAAAGGAACCGCCACGGTTCTAGTATGGATTGACTCATGACATGCACGTAAAGTAACTGCTCGACTTTAAACAGGGTGCAACAAAAGGTGTGCACGTATTTCAAAAGAAGTCCAACGACATTTGACTCTGAAATTTCTCTTTTAGCCATAAAATGGCATGGAACACGGATCACCGACAAAGTTTTTGCGCGCGTCAGTTTCTTATACAAAACGATGAAACGGTTTGCAAATACACCTTAGTCAACACAAAATGGTTGTCCGGAAAGTGTGATTGTCCGGTAAGTGATTGTCCTGTAAGTAAGGTTTTCCGGTAAGTGTGGTTGTCCGAGAAGTAGTACCCGGAAAGTAGCAGGTGTCCGGTAAGTCGAATTCGAATGGTGTCTGGACTGTTGGTTAGGCATCTAAGTAGTTTATATCTCATCTAATTCTCAGGTAGTTCGATCGTAAGCCGGAAGTAAAGTAAGGAAAAGATATTATAAGCATCAGGTGAGTTTTCTAAACTGAAATACGTAAATCTTGATGTGTTTTTCTAAAGGGAGTACATGATGAGAAATGCCATGTTCTATTCTTATGCCTTAATTGCATGAAAGTTATTTAAAGTTTATATGAGATGTATGCATACATGTGTGAGATGTAAATTGGCTAAGTCGGGGGGGGGGTGTGGCCCGTCAGCTCGTGCCGGGAGGTGTGACCCGTTTATGCCATGGGAAGTGTGACCCTGAAAGGCAGCATGAGACTGACTCGTTGTCACCCTAGGGTGACTTCAGGGTGCCAATTTACGGCTGCGGACTTTGTCCGTGAAGGATTTTTATATGAACAGATATGTGAATGTTTTATATTAAAAGTTATAAACTGTTTTAAATGTTTTGAGAACTGTCAGGAGGGACTCACTAGACCTCATGGTCTAACCCTCGCATTTTCAAATTAAAACATTTTCAGGGAAACAGGTAGCGAAAGGCTCTAGCAAGTGAGCAGGGCGGGTAGTGAGAAAGCGCGGTAGCGATAGTGACACTATTATTCACTTTAGATTTATTCTCAGTTGTGTAGGTTGTTTCCGCCAACCAGATTTTGATATTATGTAAGAAATTTTGGGACCCGCTTTTGGGATATTTCATTTTATATTAATTGCATGCTTTATTTTAGACTGAGTTGTTACAACCGTGATCTCCATGAAAACGGTTGTGAATTTCATCAATTCAAAATTAGAAGATTCAGTTTCCCCAATTAATCGGTATCATGTCAAAGATAATTACGAAATCATAATTATCAAACATTCCATAATTATCAAATGGATTAGTCAATTGACGAAATTGCCCTCATAATTAAAAATAGGAAAAAATGATTAAGAAAAATTCTGATTGGTCGGAGGTGGTTTTCAAAGTTAAGGCAGTTTTCATAATATCCCTCCCCTATATATATAGGGTCAGGTTCAAGGGAAAACCTCAAAAAATGGAAAACTGAAGAACACCCTAGGGGCCCTTAATCTGGACGGTATGCACTTGTGCATATAGGTAATTTGTAGAATGCACACATGCATATGCACAAATGCATAATGCACTTGTGCATAAAAACCAAAAAGTCAACTTAATTTACCTGTATGCACAAATGCATATCGTCCAGATGAAGGGCTCTAAGAGTGTTCTTCAGTTTTCTGTTTTTTGAGGTTTTCCCTTGAACCTCTCTCTCTCTCTCTCTATATATATATATATATATATATAGAGGAAGACTATTTTGCAACCCTTAAATATGTTGTTACCTTTGCAACCTTCATCATCACCCTTGATCTCATTAGATTAGTTCCTATTACTATTTAAGGGTTCCTAAATTGTTAAAGGGTAATTAAGGTATTTGATAATTATATAAATTTCCTTTTTTTTGACTGACGGTTTCTCAAAGATACCAAATATAATGCTACCGAAATTCATGGGAATGATACTCACAATTGATTTTTTTGGATTACTGGATATTTTATTCTCTTATATTAATGGGGTTTATTTCAAACCTCATTATTCATTCCTTTTTTAAAATATGCGGATTAAATATATGTGGGCAATTATAAGGATTTCATGCAACTTAATAATAAAATATTAAAATATTTTCAATCTTTTTTGAATATCATTCCCTATGATCAAGGCATAGTATCGTACTAATCTTTATGTGTTATTTTTTTTTCATTAATGTTGAAAATTGTATTTAACCAAGTAAGTAGTTTTCGTCAATAGTTGAAACCCTAAAATTTCAATATCATGGATCGAACTAATACCAAAGTTGTTGTTGATGAAACCTCTGCGCAAGTTCATAATGATTGTTCCGAGTTTAACACTGTGGATGAATTAGTTTCGGAAGATCCTGTCGATGATTATGTACTATCGTTATGTTATGTTCGTGATTGTGGAAAGAAGTCATCATTGACGTTTGATTCTTTGTTATGTAACGAGAACAATGGTGATGGGGTTTTCGAAGAAGAACACATGATTTCGACGAATATAAATAATTTTATAGGGTCATTTTTGTTTTTGTGATATTCAAGAAGTTGAGCGTTGTAAAGGAAATCACTTAAATTTGCTTGGATATTATTTACCTTCTTTCAAAACAGATAATGGATTTGTAATAATTATAATTTTTAAATCTTAATTTCAATTTCATATTATTTAAAAAAGTTAGGTGTTTATTGTGATAGTTCCAGAATATTCTTTCATCTTTAATGCAGATAGTTGCTAAATATTACAACATCATTCAGTTTTTTAAACCAAACACAGTGTTATCAAACCTTCATGTCAATGATTCCCCTTTTTATCAAAATATCAGTTATTAAACCTTCATGCCCAGTAAGTACTTGCTACCAAACTAAGATTAATGTTTTGATAACAAACAACACCATGAATTACTCCTCTTAGGCTTCTGTTGGATGTCTGGTGTCTTTTTGTCTTTCTTTGGAACTGCTTCCTCAGCGTGTGCACCTCCCTTCCCCACGATCCTCCGCTTCCTCCAAAACGGCCCTAATCACTCTCTTCGATCGCTTTTCTTCTCAGGGATTCAATCACAAACATCTTCTTCTCAGGTACGATTTCTTCGATTTTGGTTGATTTTTGTTTGAGAGTTCATTTTTGGTTTAGGGTTGCAATCAAAAATCGATTTCTGCAATTCATTTTTGGTTTCTTCAATCCAATCGATTTTTGGTTGAGATTTCATTTCTTCAAAATCGATTTCTGCAAACGAGTTTTGGTTTCAATCAAAATCGATTTCTGCAATAAAAAATCAATAATCGGTTTCTGCAATCGATTTTTGGTTTCTTCAATGCAATCGAATTCGGTTTTGATTTTTGGTTGAGATTTCATTTCTTCAAAATCGATTTCTGCAAACGAGTTTTGGTTTCAATCAAAATCGATTTCTGCAATAAAAAATCAAAAATCGGTTTCTGCATTCGAGTTTTGATCATGTGAATTAGGTTTCATGAAATTAGGTGTTTGCTACTTTTAATTTAGTACCATCTCTTCAATTTTATGCGAATTCTACATGATCGATAATATAGAACATGAGTATTATTTTCTTAACTGTTGATGATAATCAGGGAAAAAGCCCATCTGGTCAAAGCAATGCTCAATAGATCCCAAAATACTTATGTTTGATATGGATCTCCTTGAAATTATGGACCTTTTGCGGTTTTACTTTCCATTACTTGTTATTTTTTTTCTGTTGTTTGGTAAGATATATATTTATTAGCGATATTATTTTTTCTGTGTGGTTCCTGACTATTTGCCTTTGTATTGTTGTATACAAATACCAGTGGACCATGCGTATCGTACTTGCTTCGTAAGAGAGCTCTCTATAATGATATGTCAAGGTAAATACGAGTCTCCTTAAGCTAAACTCTACTGCAATGAAGATTACTCATTTTCCGTTAACCATTTTGCCATGCCCGTTATAGGTATACATTTGTGCTGGATATATGCCCTGCAGCGGAAAATGTGGTGAAAGTAAATGTCCTGAAGTATGCCTTTGCACAGAGGTATTCGTATTCCAAAACGCCCATGGATTCATTTGAACATATTTATATTTGGCTTTGCAATTTGCGTCATCACTTGTGACACCGATATGGAAAGTGATAAACGAAACCAAATGAATCCCGTAAATACCCTTCTTGTGTTTTGTTATTCTCAGGTCTTCTTGTGCTTTGGGAATTCAGTAGCATCGACTCGCTTTCTATTGCAAGATGAGTTCAATATACAAACAACACAATGCGATAACTGCATCATTGTAATAACGTTTAATGAAAATCATTAATGTCTTTTGACTTTGATCATAATTAGTTACTCAATTTTTTTACTTGCCTGTTTATTATTTTAAAGGGTTTCATGTTTTGCCTCCAACAACTCGCATGCATATGCTCCATTGTTGCTTGCCTTGTTGGAAACGAAGAACTTAGTGATGCATCTCAGGCGCTCAATTGCTTAGCCGACATGGTTTACTGCATGTGAGTTATTTTTTCTCCTCTTTCCATCTTCATACGTTTTACTAAAACAATAAAATGGGCCTTTTCTTATATATCCGCTCTAATTTGTTCTTTTGGGGGTTGTGCGTGCATGCAGATTTGTGAAAATTTCTTCCTCAATTATAATTTACTTTATTTTGCAAACGTTTCTTACAATATGTTCTAAATAGCGAAACATATACAATTTGGGAACTTTTGATGGGAACATTTAGCTGATTCTTAAGGGTACGTTTGGTACGGGGGACTAGGTGGAACAAAAATAGGGAAATTGGAAAAAAAATAGGTAATTTACTAAACTACCCAATCTCGTTGGTCTTCCCCATAAAACAGCTTATAAGAGATTGGTCTTGGCCTTTCAAAAAAAAGCCATTTTAACCTGACTACTAGAAGAAGCCCAAAGATAGGGTTTCTTGAAATACAAGATGGCTCATAACAATCTTTAGGGAGTGTCAATAATCGGTGACAACTCAGCTAATTCTTTCTTGGTCACCCTCAAAAGGGTATTTAATAGCAGTGCCCGCTCATTCTGTCTCGCCCACCTGCCAACCCGCATTCAAAACTTTCTATATATACTCAAATGGCTCATACCAAGCCATTAGCAAGAAATGTTTACCAAAGGAAGCCGCGAACTAGGCCTAAAATTGTGGCCTTGAGGGAGATAACGAAGCACTAAAAGTCTAAAACACAAAGTAGAGGAAGCAGTAGCGGTGGAATAGCAGACGGCTAGGTTCCGAAATCGCAATTCAGAAATCACCATTTTTATGATAACAGAAGAAAAAGGCAAACGAATTTATATGTAGTTATACTGAGAAGAGATGTAAATGAATATATACAAAATTGACTATCTTAAGAATATATATATATATATGTATGTATATATAAGAAAAAGGCAACCGAATTTCTATGTAGTTTTGAGAAGAGATGTAAATGAATTTATACAAAATTAACTATCTTAAGAGTATATATATATATATATATAGGGTTGGGTTCCGGTAAGAAGTTGAGATTAACGCGAGAAGTGGTTATCAACCGTTGGATGAAAAATGGACGCGTATTAGGATGGGATGCACCAAGATGCACAAAATTAATTCCCTTCTAAGGCGCAATTCATGGGAGGGCATTTGATTAAAAGTGATCAACGGTTCAGATCCACTTCTCCCGCTTCTCACGTTAACTTCGACTTCTCACACAATCCTTCGCCTATATATATAAATCTAAGTAGAAAAAGAAGCCTTAATTATCCATTTTCAGCTAAGAGTCTCAGAAGTGTTAAGGTAAATTCTAATCATTAACCATTATACATGACATAAATTAAAGAACAAAATGAGTACTTGCTCAATCCCCAAATAATTGAAACTTTTGATTAGCACAAAGTCTAATGAAAATGTTGAATTTTAATCAAATATATAAGTACTGACCAATAATCAGGAAATCAAGGAATCTTGCAAACTAAAATAAATAGGATCAATTTTTTGCAACTTACTAACAGGCAACATAGTATAATGGCTATATGCTTCAAAACAACTGTACAAGGGTAGGCATGGAAAAAATGCTTATATGGTAGCCTAATTGGTTATAGTGGGGAAAATGATGGCCCAAATATTATATAGACCATGGCAGGCCTGCTAAGGTCGTCAAGACTTGCTGATGATAATCAAGAGGATGTGTGTTCAAGTCCTACACTTGTGTTTACTCCAGGGTAGGAGTGGGTCTGTGGTCCTGCAGCAAAAGCTTCATCACCTCAAACGACATGTAGGCATTACAACAAAATTATGATAAAGACAGTTATCTTTGTCATGACTTTCATTTACTAATATGCATTTCATGCTAACAAAAGTGAGAATAAACTCACAAGATGCATCTAGAGGCTAACCATGATGCATACCTGATTTTCCAAAGTAAGCCCATTTTTTAACCACGATCGGCATTGGGCATAAAGGGAAGTGCCCTCAGAAACTTGAACCTGCAAATATCCAAACGGAACGTCATCACTAAAAAAGAATAATTTTTAACATTATAACTCATTAATGAAACTCATTAATGTCTTTTGACTTTTATCATAATTAGTTACTCAATTTTTGTACTTGCCTGGTTATTATTTTAAAGGGTTTCATGTTTTGCCTCCAACAACTCGCATGCATATGCTCCATTGTTGCTTGCCTTGTTGGAAACGAAGAACTTAGTGATGCATCTCAGGCGCTCAATTGCTTGCAGTTCTTTATCAGAAGGTGTGCATACAAAACTAAAAGTCTAAGACTGGTCTTGGTTTGAATGTTCTGAAATTTCTGACATAATTTCCTGTTGGGGTATTTGCAGATTTTCAAAGGAGATGTGCAGATGCCCAAATGGCTGCCTCCTGGAGCAAAGAGTTTGATAAAGAGAATTCTTGATCCTAACCCTATAGCAAGGATAACGATTGCAGAGACCAAGACAGATGAATGGTTCAAACAGGATTATACTCCGACAATTGTTGACGAAGAGGAGGAAGATGTGCTCATTGATGATGATGTTTTATCGTTACACGAGCCTGTAAGAAATCAAATGTCACTTCATATTTGTTCCAAGCCTGTCTTCAAAACATTGATTTTTAATTCTTGTTGTGCTTGTTCCAGCCAACGAGTTCAGAAAAAGAAGCAGAATCACCCACTCATTGAATGTCGTCGAGCTTGGATCTCTCTGGGTTCTTTGAGAAAGAGGTGAGAGATTCATTGTATCAGAAAATTTGTTTCTATTTCTTATCTTGTTCTTGTATATCAGGGCTGAAATATGTAAAAGAAACCCATCTTATAAACAAGTTTTAAAGCTATATGTACCGCTATCTACTGCATAATTACTTAATTTTAAGAGTGAGAAGATTACATGCTTTGGAATACATCTCTCAACACATTTGGTTGGTATTTATCTTGTGGTTAAAGAACAGATGCAAAACTATGGTATTAGTTAAATTATGGTGTTTTTATATCTCGCTTTATGGGTAAAGCTTTAGGATCTACTTCATCTGAGAGCATCGCATTTACAAAGTTAGTTATTTTTGCAGATTTGTAGAGGTCTAAGAATTGTGGTGGGAAAAAGTGGTAACCATCTTTTTGTTAAGACATCAATTAACCATCTTTTTTGTTAAGGCATATCAATTCTGCTTCATAGAGAGGGTTGACCTGCTCGCTACAATTAACCATCTTTTTGTTAATACATATCAATTAATTATTCTTCTTTTCATTAATATTTTGCAGGGTACTGATGGCAAGAGCATATATAACATGCTGGCTACAATAAGTGTTTCTAGGTCACTTTATCTTTTCGAATAAACATGAAAAGATCGAGTCTCCTACCCGATGGATAAGAGCGATGACAAGTCCCAAGCGTCTTGCTTGGTAAGTGAGAGTAATGACTCTTACCATGCTTACCGGATAAATATGAAAATGATTGAGAATCTTTTCTAATAAAGGCGAAGAAAAGGCTCAAGATTCTTACCCGGTAAGCATTTTACCTTTAGTCGAGCAAGTCACCGTTTGGTGATTGTTGTTTTACTTATTAGTTTAATATATATGTTTATTAGGAAGAGAGACAGAAAGCCATGCAAGAACGAAAAGCAAGACAGGTGGGGAACTTGGCAGGAGGAAATGGAGCATCTGCAGCGGGTAAATTTAATTGGTCCATGGATCGGGGCAAGAATTAGACATGCATTGAGAGCTCTTGCATGTTGAAACTTGAAAAGGCCATAACAACTGTTTATAACTGTTGGTTGGTTGATACACTTTCTTCCTAGGCTGACTGATTGGAAGACATGAATGAAGGCTTTTGCCAACAAGCTTCCTTCAACACTTATTTTCTCGGATTGGCTCAAATGGAAATGAGAGTTTGAAGTGTCATCAATGGAACGGGGGTTGTGATTTTCTTACTTTTTCTTATTCAATTCATTTTGGAGATTGGGATTTTAATAATAGGAATGCTTGGATGGTCAAAATTCTTAATTATATTTTCTAGAAATAACGTGGATGTGAATCTGTCGATTTTGTTCAATACATTTCTTACGTTATTACGTACGAGAATGACTTTAATTTGAACAATCTCTTTCCTTCACATAGAATTAATCAACAATGAAACTTGCCAATAGATTCATCAATAAACACATTTATAATGCAAGTTTTTTGTTATTTAGGGAAACAATATTCAATTTTGTTAAACACCGCATATCTTCCATTGTCGATATACAATATAATTTTAGTTTGTGTTGCATTGTCCGGAAACAATTTTGGATGTATATTGTATTTTACTTGTAAATCTCTCAACAATTTGGTTTCATAATTGAATTGCGTCCCGCTGCATCGCGCGGGTACGATGACTAGTCCTAAATGAATGGAAATATAAATTGTAATTTGTATTTAACAGCACAAATTAACAAGATGTATGTACCTTCCAGTTTAACACTTGTGTTATGGTTTACGGAAGCACCTTTTGCGTGTTCGGAAGGTGATTCTGCTTTACAGCTAGAACTAGAAGCCACATGTCTTAATCTACTTGAACTTCGGGTGCAGCGCGGTGAACTTTCTATTACGATGGTATATTTCCCTACAAAATGATTCTCTAAAGTTAAATAATAACGAAACTAATAAAACAATAACCTATATACCTAATGATGAAACAACATGCATTTATCTTAAAATAACCCATTACAAAATTCTTAAATACAGACCTTGGTTTGAATCATTGACTGATGGTTCGCTCTTGAGTCTTTTGGGTTTCCTCTCATCGCCAATTGGTGATTTCCCTTGATATATAACAAAAGTCAGTAAATATTGTTTTTTCCAGAATCACCATCTGAAACATTCTAAATAACATATGTAATGAACCTTTGTTTTTTCCATAATCACCATCTGAAAGATTCACAGAGTTGTGAATATCCGCTGCACAGAAAAGGTTACGGCTATAAATTTTATCCAACTTATTATAAAACTTAATTCTTCCACATAATGTATACCTTCAGCTTTATTTGGCAATTTTTTGTCGTCATCCATAGACAACTCCTTCATCGACAACTGAAAAGATTTAAAGTTTACGAATATTTAGAAGCATTGTTTGCTAAACAAACCAATAATCATTGACGTACTACAATTTCTGTATTTCATCTGATTGTAACCCATCCTATGCTGCTGGAGATTCCTCAGTTATTTCATCCACCATTGCAAAGGGCCTGCTCACATCCACATCCATGGAAACTCCCCCGTTAGACGAACTCATATCATGCACATTGGAACCTGCAACATCACCTTGTAAGATAACAGAAATGCAATGAGTCTGCCGCCTAACATAAACAACAAGTTTTGTCTTATATACCAATAAGTAGAAACTTTACATTTGAGTTCTAGCTAGTAAGGGTGCGTTTGGTACGCAGACAGGATGGGACATGACTGAATGGGCGAGGGTGAGGTAGGCAGGTGAAAGAATTGGTCAAGATTTTAGGGTTGTTGATGACTCCCATTGTCACAAAAATCAGGGAGATGGGATATGAGTGGTAAATTACTAAACCACCCATGTCAATCTGTTTATCAGTACCAACCTGAGTCCATAGCAGTTGAAGATTTAGGAGCAAGCCTTGCTGCATGCAACAGTTCCAGATTTCGGCTTATTTTCTCTGTGATCATTCCGCAGTCCTGTACCATGTCAATTGAGAAAAGGGTAAGTAGAAGTTCAATGGAATCAAAAATGTATCAGCTAATTTCAAAAAAAACACAATGACTTTGGCACGCCTGCAATACTAGAGAAAGAAATCTTGGTAATCATAGAAAAAGCCATTAAGTTAATGAAAACTGCATTGCTCTTTGCAAATAATACCCCGGTTTCCTTCATACAATTTGTATATGTTGCCCATTGTCACACCCACTTCCTAATCTACGAGTCAATGCTTAACCTTGAAAATATTTTACTTGTATAATTGAGCATGACAGCTGGCAACCTCTTTGATATATAAATTTGGACGTTTTCAACCATCCCCCTCCATTATGGAGTCGTACTGAATGTTACCATCGTTCACACAAGGAAAAACCGAAAACAAGTGAAATAGGCTTGACATATGAGAAACGAGAATTGCTTTGAGGTGTACATAACTGAAGCAAATCATCATAATACCTACAAGAGCACTTAGTGCATTTCCATGTTAAGGATGACATTTACGAACCTGCAAGTCTATTTCGATCCGCTCACACTATTGGAATGTCAACGTCAGACCTTGGAAACCCCTGCAGAATATGACCTTTTTAGAAACGTACTTCCAAGTCAACTACAATCTCTTGAATGTACTTGTAACTTCTATAAGATGTAGCATGTATCATGAAAAAGAGCTACTGTGATCAAAATTCAGTTTGAAATTTAAAGGTTACAAGTACAGAAGATCTAATTTAACATGGTAATTTGAATTGATAATACAGAGAATTTAATTTATAACTATCTGCAAGAGATAGAGAAAGGCAACAAGAACCCCACACTCTCAGCTAATCTCTTTCTTGTATCTCAAGGAATTGGGTTTCTCAATAGAAATAAATTACTAGAGCATGCTTAGTTAGCTTAGTACATTCAGAAGTCAAAAAAATTCTGTATTTCATCTGATTGTGGTTTCAAGTAACAGTCACTACATATCCCACTGTGAGAATTCATGGCATGTTCTATATACATGATTATCATAATCATGAATGGTAATTGTTATGTATATTCATGATTGTTCAATCACTCAAAATTCATAAAACATGATTGCCAGTGTACTAATTCATGGTGACTGTTAATATATGAGCAACCAAATCATGATTTCAATAATTATGATCCAGTTATCCATTTTAAATACATGACTATTAACATATGTTATCCGTATTTCACTATTACAGAATCATGATTGAAATCCTGTTTCCCTTTTCATATTCAATGTCAATTCATGAATTTTCATTCATGATTTGGCTGCCCAAGGGGTGAATCGTTCCATCATGAATGCATCCACTATAAGCAACACTCTGTTAACAGAGACACCCATCCTACACCCTCAATTAACAACCAACAAATTCTTTTACAAATAAAACACATTATTCAAAAATTATTTACATTGCTTACATAAACCATATTCATGAACATATTAATTTATTGTTTTGAGAAAATAAAATAAAGTATGTGTGGGTACAGATCCCCTTAAAACCATGTTTAGTTTTTGAACAATAGTAGTTTTGCTATCTGGTTTAAATAAGACCATTCCATTTTTTTTAAATTTCTCATTTAATAATACAACAATGGAAGTGGTGTACCTTCATCTGTCTTCGCCAGTGTGATGATTGAAGGCAAAGTTTCCATTGTAGGTGGTTCATCGGATGAGAGAATTGTTAGTCCCAGATGGCTTAACAAGTATTGTAGAAGGGGGGGGGGGGGGGGGTTGAATACAATACTAAATTTTTTTCACAATTTTAATTCTTTTATTGAAAATCTTTCAACAAGAATTACACAAAGAAACTTAAAGACTGTTGCGGAAAAGAACAGATAAACTATTCTAACAATCTTTCACAAAGTATACTAAACAAAACAACCAAGAACACTGAGAACAAAGCTATTAAGTTATCAAGCAATATGGAGATTTCTTGCACTGAGAGAATTCCAGAAAGCGTGGTTTGCATGGGGATATCTTCTTCCTTTTATAGTGGCAAGGAGTGTACAAGCATTGAATGCTTGGGACACTTGTCATCGTCATATTTGCTGAGGATGTTGACTCCTGAAAAGCTGAGATGTCCTTATCACCTTTTACTAGGTACTGGAAATAGAGCCCATGCTGAAGAAAAGGACTTTAACTGATAATGGATAAAACGACAAACAGTCACTTTTATCTGTCAAAGGATATTGTCCCATAATAAATGATCTTCTTGATGTGTATTCTAAAACAGTCACACCGATGAAGTTTCACCGATATAATTGACTTTGGAACTTGAAACAATCTGCAGAGAGAAAATCTTTCATTTGATAACACATAGATCCCACCGATTTCAGCACCCTTATCGGTGAGATGAGGCAGACCGACAAAGGATATGTCGGTAGAAGGGTTGTCCACCGATTTGTTGAGAACAAGATCGGTGAAGGGTTGTCCACCGATTTGTGAGAACAAAATCGGTGAAGTATTGTCCACCGATTTGTAAGAACTAATTCGGTGGAGGGTTGTCCACCGATTTGTAAGAACAAATTCGGTGGAAGGTTGTCCACCGATTTGTAAGAACAAATTCGGTGGAAAATGACTTGGTTGAATGCAGAGAAGAGTCTTCTATTTTCCACAAGTAGAATGTCTTCAAGCTTGGTTTCGGTTGATCTTCGACTTCACCGAACAGTTGATATCTTGTACAAGTCATCTTTAAAAGAACCATGCTACAATATTCTAAGTAAGATATAAGGGAGAACATTGGAGAGTCAATTTCAAATCTAGGTGACCCAACAATCTCCCCCTATTTGAATTTGAGTTCTTCCCTTAGAATATTTAAGAGTATATAAAAGTAAAATGCATTTTGACCCTTTTTACTCTTTTTGGGTTCTTTTCACATAGACCATTCTTTTTGTTCTTTTGATCTATTTTTCTTTTGTATGAGTATGTAAACTATATCTTGTATTTACAAGTAAATGTAAGTAAGGTTATGTACCGAAAAAAAAATTCAAATAGAAAGGTACTTGTATTTAGATAAGTTTTCTCGTACAATCGTAAGAAGAGAAACAGACTTTTACAAGCACCATTGAGAGAGAGAACCTACTTCTTGGAAGTTTGACGTTGCTTGATTTCGGTAGAACTATATACTGTATTTACAAATTTCGGTAGAACGGTTGAGCTTCGGGGATGTTGGGAAAGAGGTTGGAGATGCCTTGAAGAAACACGGTATCGGCGATGGGAATTTGAGCAAATCTGAAGAAGGCACGATGACCGAAACCATCATTGAAGAACAGTCCAGGAATCGGTGAGAGGCTCAAGGTTGTGGTAGGATAAGGCACAGATGTGGGGAGGGACAGATTTAGGTTGCTTACATTTGGAATTTTCCCTTCACTTGCCATTTCTTTGAACACCTTGTCGATAGGATTCTTGACTTTGGGAAGACGGATTTCTTCTTTCATCGATTGAAGTCTCGCCCTTTCATCGGAGGAAAGGATAATGTTGTGTTTTATTTTAATCTCCTTC
The DNA here is from genome assembly GCA_033807775.1 of Saussurea involucrata. Taxonomy (NCBI): domain Eukaryota; kingdom Viridiplantae; phylum Streptophyta; class Magnoliopsida; order Asterales; family Asteraceae; genus Saussurea; species Saussurea involucrata. Next base: position 207,669,423 of record CM066320.1, read on the forward strand.
ATCTTTTCCATCAGTCCTTCAATGCATTTGATAAAAATGTCTTTCTTTGGGTTTGCACTTCTGACCAAGTTTTGAGAGATCTCATACCATTCAGGAAGACCGTAATGTTGGAGGTTAACATCTCTCACACTTTTCATTGATCCGTCTTCTCTATCGATGATCATCCTGATATCCTTTGGGTTGGCTCTGGAGGTAGCAATTTTGACATTTGTGATCGGGGATTTGGACAATCGGTGGTACATGGTTTTTTTGTACCAACTTATTTCTTCATTCTTTTCTTTTTCAATAGCACTCAGCACCGATTTTTGGGTTAAGAGAGGATCGGTAGACTTAGCTTTGATGGCCTCTTCTTGTGCAGCTTTCAAAGATAGAGCTCTGGAGTCATCTAAATCTTTTTGAGCAAGTCTGGCTTCCTCAATATCCTGAGGAGTCAGACCGAGGTTGGATTCCTGAGATTGTAGAGAAGGAGGCTTTAACTTCAAAGTTTGGGCATCAGCAGGTCGATTCCCATATTTTGTCAACTCCTTCTTTTTCTTTTCTTCTTCGGCCAACTGTTCAGCGGTGAGGGTTTTCTTGCCTTTGTCTTTGGGGGTTTTAGAAACTTGCTCCCCCTCAGACGTTGCCTTACTTTTCACCCCTGATGGAGACTTGGTCGGTGTGGAGATTTGATCGATGGTACCTGCAGTTTTTGGTGAGGGTATAAGTGATGTTTCGGTGACCTGAGGTGATGATTCGGTGGAGGATGAAGATGTTTCGGTGGTAGGTGAGGTTTCGGTGGAGGGTGAGGATTTTTCGGTGGTGGGTGAAGGCTTGTTGATGATAGATCTCTTAATTGAAGGCATTTTTGGATGACTAAGAGTCTTCTCCCCCTCAGCAGCAGCCGGAACCTTAAAACCCAACCGTTTAAAAACACTATCAAACTTGGTGTGAAGATGAGCCAAGCTTTGATTGGTGTCACCGGAGATCATAGAAAAATCACCCAAGTCCATTTCCCATTGAGCTTTCTCCAGCATGTTGTCAATTTTGGTGTGAAGAGAGCTAAGAGAATCGGCGATGCTTTTGTCAAGATCCTGATGAGTTTTGGCCTCTTGAATAAGGCTCTGAAGTTCAGTATCCTTGACTATATATGAAGTCTTGAAAGCATCGAATGAAGCTGCAATGTTGGAGTGGGAAGTGGTCAAAGTATCCACTTTGTTGGCTAAGAAGGCCAAGTTGTCAGGCAGAGACCGAAGAGTTTCACGAAGAGCATCGGTAGGGGGAGGATTGAGAGCTCGTAGATGGGGTTCTGTTGGTGCCAAACTGGAATGAGGTAGTATTCGATCCTCAATAAAGTGAGAGGAAGTTGATTGAACCCAGAAAGGTTCGGTGTAAAGGAATCGATGTCAGGGAGAGGGCGGCTTCGGTGTCGGGGAGAGGGGATCGGTGGAGATGCCTTCGGTGGGATTAATCTGCGTTGAGGGAGGCTCGGTGTGAATTTCGTCGGTGGACGGGATGGTTCGGGGAGAAACAGTGTCCTCCAAAAGAAATTCAAAGAAGTCATTCGGGGGGGGGGGGTTGGGGGGGGAACTCAGATCGAGTTGTGCTTCATCATCGATCATAAACTGACCGGGTGAAAGGCCGTGTAGTGACAAGTCAACTCCTTCGAGGGGAGAGTCCTCGAAGTCATCTCTACCACCCGAAGAGGTGAGGGAAGAGGCATATGGGTTCTCCATTTCTACAACTGTAGTCTTTTGAGAAACTGCAGAGGAGTCGGTGGGGATAATGACGGATTCCCTTGGCCCGGAGGGGTGAAGTTCAACAACTGGCGATTTTCGAGAATCGACAGTTGGATTAGTCGGTTGGGCCGATGGTGTCCGAGACCTCTTTGAAAGAGATCTCGAAGGGGAAGTTGAGTGCCTCCGCTTACGAGATGGGGATTGAACCGGTGAAGCCTCCGAGGGATCTCTCAGTGGCATAGTTCGAGAAGCGTGTGCGGAGGTGTCGGAGGCCATACGTTGTTTCTTTTTCGCGCCGCCCGACTTTACTCGAGAAAGGGAAGAAGGGGCCACTACAACTTGGTGTGCCTCGGGAACTTCCGGGTGTTGAAACCCGGGAGCTTCCGCATCACCCCAGTGAAGATCGGGAGATAAAGCGAAAGAAATTATACCTTGGCGTAAGGGGAGATCAGTAGCGAGATGGCCAATATTGAGCGTCTTTTGGCCAACAAAGGGTGATGACCAATCGTAGATGAAGCGAGGAGTTTTAGACTTACGATCCGCATCCAAGGCCGCACCGAGTTTGTGTTGAGGGATCATGGAGATGAAACGAGGATATGCGACATAACACTTTTTCGGGTGTTTGATAACGTCAGTCAGCTCAGTAAAGAAATACTGAGCAAAGTCCACCTTTCTTTGAAAAATCAGTGCATGAGAAAGCTTTGTAATATAAGATGGGATTGGTCTTGACCACTTGTCTTTCTAGAGAGACAATGGATCACGTGAGCAAAGAATAAGTTCCAAACCCCACCCATATGTTTGCGAAGAAGGGTACCTGGTCCTTTAGAAGACTTGGAAGCTTTATCCTCATAATGTTGGACATAGACAATAGTGCTTATGACTTGCTCAAGAAAGTTGTTGACATGCATGTCCACATATTCTGAAAAGGCTTCGATCCGGAGAGCACGACGGAAATCATCCACGCCAAAAGTAACATCGTGATCACCCTCTTTGTCAGAAAAGATAGAGGCATGGATTGCTTCATTTGAAATATCATACACACATGACAACCAAAATTTGCCAATGAGCATTTTGCTCATCTTTGGGTTGCAGGAGAAAGCATGGAGAAGAGGTGACCGGGTTAAGAACTTGATAATGGTGTTGAACTCGGGATGAGCGGGATTGGATTCGAACCTTGCTACATGGTTGCAAGGGTTGAAGACGAGGTCTTCAAAGCACGTAGGAATCTTGGTGGGTGCCATTGAGAGTGAGAATGATAGGAAGGAAGAAAGTGGAGGAGGAGTTGCAGGTTTCGAAATGAGAAAATGAAGGAGGAAAGTGAAGGGCGAAGGGTCGTATATATAGAAGGAAGGTGAAGGGTTTAGAAGTAATTTTTTAAAAAAGAGACGAGGAGGGAACGGTTATGAAAAGAAGTTTAAATAAATTAAACAAGTTGAAAAAGGTAATGATGAGGGTTTCGGGGTATGTGGTTGAAAGGGTTTTACATGAAAAGGGACGGTCAAAGTCACTGACATCTAGGGTCTTAGGGGTGATGTGAGCATGGGGAAGCGTATGGGATAAGGTTAGGGATTCGGTGATGAATTTCGGTGTGCAGATCTTACCGACGGGGATGAATTGGTCATGGATATCGGTGGGAAGATGTATAGACGTCGGTGGGATAGATTTGTGGAAGAAGTCATTGTCGGTGGAATGTAACACACCGACAAGGCGGTCGGTGATCGGTGAGAAAGTGACATTGGTGATCGGTGTATATATCGGTAGAAGATATCGGTGGTCGGTGATCGGTGATCGGTGAGAAAGTGACATTGGTGATCGGTGTATATATCGGTGGGGAGTATGGTGTGCGATCGGTGTAGAAAGAGGAAAGAAGAGAGTGTCCACCGATGAGATTTCGGTGGAAGAAGAGAGACTAAGAGAGTGTCCACCGATGTGAGATCGGTGGAAAGTGAAGACACACAGTTATTGAAAATTACACATGCCAAGTTCACTTATTAGGAGGTTGAACCTGGCTTCATCTAGGGGTTTGGTGAACAGATCAGCAAGCTGTAGATCGATGGGAATGAAATGTAACTCAATGTCACCTTTGGAGATGTGGTCCCTGATAAAATGATATCTGATATCTATGTGCTTTGATCTGGAATGAAGAACTGGGTTGTTTGCAATAGCTATTGCACTTGAGTTATCACACATAATTGGGACTTTGGAGTAGATTTGAGCATAGTCCCTGAGTTGATTTCTCATCCACAGGATCTGAGCACAACAGCTTCCAGCAGCTACATATTCAGCCTCAGCAGTAGAGGTTGACACAGAGTTTTGTTTCTTGCTGGACCAACTTACCAATTTGCCACCAAGAAGCTGGCAGCTTCCTGTAGTACTTTTTCTATCAATCTGGAACCTGCATAATCTGAATCTGAATACCCAATTAGTTCAAAACCTGAGTCTTTGGGATACCAAAGACCCAAGTGCAAGGTACCCTTGAGATACCGAAAAATCCGTTTTACAGCCTTTAAATGTGATTCTTTTGGATTGGCCTGATAACGGGCACATAGACAAGTAGCAAACATAATATCCGGTCTGCTAGCAGTTAAGTACATAAGAGAACCAATCATGCCTCGATAAAGGGTAACATCCACAGATTCACCTTTAAGATCAGCATTGAGTTTCAAAGGTGGAGCCATGGGAGTTTTCATAGGAGAGCTATCTAAAAAATTAAATTTCTTCAGGAGGTCACGGATATATTTACTTTGGTTTATAAAAATCCCTTCTGAAGATTGTTTGACCTGAAGGCCCAAAAAGAATGTAAGCTCTCCCATCATGCTCATCTCATATTCACTCATCATGAGAGAAGCAAACTCATCAAACAGTGACTCATCAGTGGCACCAAAGATGATGTCATCAACATAGATTTAGACAAGAATAAGATTACTTGAGGTCTCCTTGATGAAGAGAGTATTGTCAATTTTACCTCTGGAATATCCATGCTTTAGAAGGAAGTTGGCAAGTGTGTCATACCAAGCACGAGGAGCTTGCTTGAGACCATAAAGGGCCTTGTCAAGTCTGTACACATAGTCTGGATGAGCTGGATCTTCAAAACCAGGAGGTTGTTTCACATAGACTTCCTCTACAAGTTCCCCATTGAGGAAAACACTTTTGACATCCATTTGAAAGACTCTGAAATTTCGGTAGGCAGCATGGGCCAGAAAGATTCTTATTGCTTCAAGTCTTGCAACAGGGGCAAAGGTTTCATCATAATCAATGCCTTCTTCTTGTCGGTATCCTAGAGCAACCAGTCTGGCTTTATTTCTGATAACTGTACCATCTTCATCCATTTTATTTCTGAAGATCCATTTGGTTCCAATGATTGTTTTCTTTCAGGGTCTGGGAACCAATCTCCAAACTTTGTTTCTCTTAAATTGAGAAAGCTCTTCTTGCATGGCAGTGATCCAACAGGGATCTGCAAGAGCTTCATCAATCTTCTTGGGTTCAGAAAGAGAGAGAAAATTCACATAGAGACAAATGTTTCCAACTCCTCTACGTGTTTGGACACCTGCTTGTTGATCACCGATGATTTGATCTATGGGGTGATCTTTGGTCCATTTAGATGCAGGAGGTAAAGGTGGTGGAATATTTTATGTTAGGGGTGAAGATGGAGTGGGATCAGAGGTTCGGTGACAGGCAATGTTTTCGGTGGAAGAGATTGGGTCGGTGGAGGGCTGTTTGTCGGTGGAGGGTTGCACATTGGTGGGAGAAAGTACATCGGTGGAAACATGGTCAATTTCGGTGGGAATTATAGAGGATGACCCGACTTGGTTATTTGATGGAGATGGATTGGAGGGAGTGAAAGATGTATCGGTGGAGTTTTGATAAAGGAGCATCACCGATGCATGAAGAGATCCATCTGTGTAAATCATCATCATCATTTGACAGAGATGATGATCTAAGATCATCAAATTTGACATGAATAGACTCATCAATGCATTTTCTCCTGAGGTTGTACACACGATAAGCTTTGGAGGATAGGGAGTATCCAACAAAGATTCCCTCATCAGCTCTGGGATCAAATTTCCCAAGATTATCACGATCATTTAGAATAAAGCACACACAACCAAAAACATGAAGAAAGCCAATATTTGGTTTTCTGCCATGGAAAACTTCATATGGGGTTTTATCATGTCTTTTGGATATCACTGACCTATTTTGGGTAAAGCAAACAGTATTTATAGCTTCAGCCCAAAAATAGATGGGAAGATTTGATTCACTTAGCATTGATCTAGCAGCCTCACATAGAGTTCTGTTTTTCCTTTCCACCACTCCATTTTGCTGAGGAGTACGGGCTGCATAGAAGTTTTGAGAAATTCCTTTCTCAGTGAAGAAGTCTTCAAGAGCACTGTTTCTGAATTCAGTGCCGTTATCACTTCTTACCGAACGAACAAGTTGACCATTAAGAACTTCATTTTTCTTGACAAAATTGATGATTTCTTCAGTTGCATCACTTTTATACCTGAGAAAAGACACCCAAGTATATCTAGTAAATTCATCAACAATTACAAGAATGTACCTTTTGCCTCCTAGACTTGGAGTGCTGACTGGTCCACATAGGTCCATGTGCAGCATCTGGAGAGGAAGAGTGATGGAAAAGCATTGCTTGGTCTTGAAGGAAGTTTTGGTGAGCTTCCCTTTTTCACATGCATCACACAGCTTCTCTTTGACAAAGTTCAACTTTGGCATACCAGTCACCAGCTCTTTGTTGGAGATTTTATGAAGGGTTTTGAAATTTAGATGATAGAGAAGCTTATGCCACAACCAGTTCCTTTTGGATGTGTCATCTGACACAAAGCAGACATTGGATGAATTGTTATTTAGTCCCATATCAATGATATAGACATTTTCCATCCTTTTTCCAGATAACACCACATTGAAGTTCTTGTCCACCACAGTACAGACACAAAGTTCAAAGATAACTTTATATCCAAGATCACACAGTTGGCTAATGCTGAGAAGATTATGCATGAGGCCGTCAACAAAGGCCACTTTATTGAAGGTGACAGATCCATTAGAGAGAGTTCCATATCCTTTGGTATAACCTTTAGAGTTATCACCAAAAGTTACAGATGGACCTTTTCCAGGCACATAGTTGATAAGGAGAGATTTCTTTCCCGTCATGTGGCGTGAGCACCCACTATACAGATACCATATTTGATGGTGCTCAAAAGCCTGCATGCAAAAACAGATTAGTTCTTTGGTACCCATTTGGTGATGGGTCTTTTAGGGTTAGAAGAAGAAGAGTCCTTAGGTTTGGTTCTATCTATTATTTCCTTGGGACAATCCTTAGCCATGTGAAAAGTGTCACCACAGTTATAGCATTTTCTATAGATAAAGATCTTTTTATAATTGTGACCACTTTACTTGAATTTACTTTTCCCATTAATCTTTATTATCTTGGCAGAAGAGGATGAGGCAAAAGGTTTGGGTCCAAAGATTCCTTTGTCAGAGTTATAAGATGAAGATTCCTTGAGATTTGACTTTTTCAAAAGCACTGATCTGGGAATGGGAAGAACAAATGAGTTGCCAGAAAGTATCTTTGGAGTATTACTTTTGGGATGGAGATCAACAACATATTTCCTTTTGTCGGAAGATGAGAGTCTGTTTGATGAAAGTTGGTGTTCTCTCTTAGGGATCTTTGAGGGTTTATGATCAGAAGAAGGGTATTCATCTATGTGAATAGACTTCAACAGCTCATGAAGAGGTATGGGAAGATCATCGGTGGAGAAATCGGTGGGATTTGAGGGTTGAGCATCAGTGGAGAAATCGGTGGGATTTGCTCTTTGAAAAGGTTTAGCTTTTGAGGAGTTAGAGGAAGAGGCTTCATCCATGACTGAATCTTTTAAAAAATCATGGTTGGGTTTTGAAACATCATTGGAATCTTGCTTCTCAATGTTTTGAAATGAAGAAGATTCTTTTGCCTTTATAAACATTCCATACTTTAAGGCTTCACCCAGATCTAAAGAGTTTAAGGAAATGGAGTCACAAGAACTTGACTCTGAGGCATCATCCCATGCATTGGAGGAAGGGATGAGTGCAAGAGAAGAGTTATCAGCAACAGTTTTCCCAAATCCTAGACCGAATTTATCATTACCACTGATTTGGCCTTGAAAGATTTGTTCAAGATTTTTAGAAGAATTTGACCATTTTCTAACAACCTCTTGTTCCCTTTTTAGTTTCTTAAAAAGATGATTTTTCTCTTTTGAAATCACGTGATTTATGGTTTTCACATTTTCAAGCTCAACTTTGATTTCCTCAAACTTTTCAAGTTTAGCCATGCAGACTTCAAGTTGAGAGGTGAGAGTTTTAATTTGAATGGATTTTCTTTTCTTGATATCCTTGACAGCATAATAATCTTTAGTTAATGATTCGTAAGCATCAATCTTTTCACTATCAGCCATATCATTAAAAGGATGCACCTGAGCATAAGCTGTCGAGCACCCAGTTGCCACAAGAGCCATTGGAGAGGTAGCTTTTTCAGAATCTTCCATCTCTTCAGAAATGGCCATGAAGCACATATTGTGAGAATCACTGTCAGAGGTGTCTTCTTCATCCCAGTCATAAGTTTCTGCCATTAGACCTTTTCCTTTTCTTTCAAGACCCTCACTCCTTTCTTTCTCTTTCTTGTACTTGGCTTTATACTTCTCAGCACGCTCCTGATGGTCTAAGGAAGAGGATTGGGAATCCTTTTTGGAAAAGGTTGATTTGAAAGGATTATTTCTGGGTTTCTCATTCTTTGAAGAATATTTGTCAGAGGATGGGTTCCTAGACTTAGTAACACGCTTGCTCCTACACTCAGATGCAAAGTGTCCTTTCTTGCCACAGTTATAGCACTCTTCATTTGACTTATCAGATGAAGTTTTGGAAGATGAAGATTTTCTAAAATTTCTGGATTTGTTGAAAGGACGAAATTTGTTCTTAGAACCAGCCATCATTGCCATTTCATCAGACAACTGTTCAACCATAATTTCCTCACCTTCATCATCAGCATCACTAAGATATGCCTCCGTTTGGTGGGTAGAGTTATTTTGGCTGTCATTGTCAGAGTCTGATGAAGGATAGGTGATTCTAGGAACATTTTGAGATTTCTTGGAACTTTCACTGACAAGAGCTATAGTCTTTATCTCTTTGATGAAAGATTTCATTTGTAACTTGGTTTGCTCAAAATTGAAGAGAGTTCCATACAGGACAGTTAAAGGCATGAACTCAAGGTCCTTGGTAGTTTTAATGCAAGTACATATATTCTCCCAAAATTCTGGAAGACAATCCATGAACTTGCATAAGACTTCCTCATTATCATAGACTCTGCCCAATAACTTCAGATCATTTAAAAGAGAGTTGAAACGATTATAGTAGCTAGGAAGAGATTCTCCTTTTTCAAAAGCAAAGAGTTCATACTTTCTAATAAGACCAATCTTTTTACATTTCTTTACTTCCACTGTACCTTCGTACAGTACACACAGTGTGGTCCACATCTCTTTAGCAGTTTCAAAGTTAACCAGAGAGTGATAGACCTCATCAGGAAGTGAGAGTGCAATAATTGCTCTTAGCTTAGAGTCAAGAGAAACCAACCTTTTTTCCTCATCAGTATATTTCTTAGGATTTTTGAGGATGTAACGACCAGTAGCACTGGAATTTTCTTCATCAGAATCACTAGAGATTTCTTTTTCCATGGTTTCTTTACCAGGCCTCTACGTTTCATAGCGAGCCCAAACTCTGGGGATGATAGGTCCCTCTTTGAGAATGGTTGGATATCTAGTATCCACTCCTTCCATGAATAGCATCATGCGGCTTTTCCACAGAGAAAAGTTGTTAGCATTAAACTTAGGCGGTTTTGTTATGGAGCCATTCTCAGAAAAAATTGTTTTGAAAATAGTTTTCAATGGTTGAGGGATTAAACTTTCTGCTCTGATACCACTTGTTAGTCCCAGATGGCTTAACAAGTATTGTAGAAGGGGGGTTGAATACAATACTCAAAAAATTTCACAATTTTAATTCTTTTATTGAAAATCTTTCAACAAGAATTACACAAAGAAACTTAAAGACTGTTGCGGAAAAGAACAGATAAACTATTCTAACAATCTTTCACAAAGTATACTAAACAAAACAACCAAGAACACTGAGAACAAAGCTATTAAGTTATCAAGCAATATGGAGATTTCTTGCACTGAGAGAATTCCAGAAAGCGTGGTTTGCATGGGGATATCTTCTTCCTTTTATAGTGGCAAGGAGTGTACAAGCATTAAATGCTTGGGACACTTGTCATCATCATATTTGCTGAGGATGTTGACTCCTGAAAAGCTGAGATGTCCTTATCACCTTTTACTAGGTACTGGAAATAGAGCCCATGCTGAAGAAAATGACTTTAACTGATAACGGATAAAACGACAAACAGTCACTTTTATCTGTCAAAGGATATTGTCCCATAATAAATGATCTTCTTGATGTGTATTCTAAGACAATCACACCGATGAAGTTTCACCGATATAATTGACTTTGGAACTTGAAACAATCTGCAGAGAGAAAATCTTTCATTTGATAACACATAGATCCCACCGATTTCAGCACCCTTATTGGTGAGATGAGGCAGACCAACAAAGGATATGTCTGTAGAAGGGTTGTCCACCGATTTGTTGAGAACAAGATCGGTGAAGGGTTGTCCACCGATTTGTGAGAACAAAATCGGTGAAGTATTGTCCACCGATTTGTAAGAACTAATTCGGTGGAGGGTTGTCCACCGATTTGTAAGAACAAATTCGGTGGAAGGTTGTCTACCGATTTGTAAGAACAAATTCGGTGGAAAATGACTTGGTTGAATGCAGAGAAGAGTCTTCTATTTTCCACAAGTAGAATGTCTTCAAGCTTGGTTTCGTTTGATCTTCGACTTCACCGAACAGTTGATATCTTGTACAAGTCATCTTTAAAAGAACCATGCTACAATATTCTAAGTAAGATATAAGGGAGAACATTGGAGAGTCAATTTCAAATCTTGGTGACCCAACAAGAATATCCAGAATCATGTTGTCTGGTTCATGCAGATTGTCTTGTTCTTCCTCCTTCTTATCGACAGTTGGTGCTTGTGGTGAATCATCTAAATTTATCATAATGGGGTCTGCTGCAGTGTTTTTGAAGCGGGAGAAAGAGTATTTAACCATGATTCTTTCGCTTTTTCGACCTCCTGATGATTGTGATGAAGATGCGGAGAAAACCCTAATTAGAACACAATAACAGAGTCTTGAATCGAAATGAAGGGAAATTTCTTTTAGTTTGTAAAGAAACCTCTAAATCTGTCGCCCATATTCGATGATTAGGTTGCAAGAACAGTAATTCGTATATCATAGGCCATTTTGTGGAAACTGAATCTCCTTCCTGGAGAGAATATCGGCGATTTGATCATGATCAATATCAATTGCCATCTTTAGCCGATTTCAGTGATTTATGTTTTTACGATTTTTCCCTTTAGCGCGTTATAGATGGAATGTATACGTATTAGAATTTGAATTTTTATTAAAAAAATTAGGAATTAATCCTAGCCATCTATTGTCTAACCAATGGTTAGATGATGGGTTGCACTAGTTGCAACATTTTTTTATGTTTTTAAAATATACCAAACCCTATATATATATATATATATATATATATATATATATATATATATAGGCTGGGTATCAAATACAAACCAACTAGTTTGTACAAACTCGTACAAACCATATATAGCTTCATGATTTTGTAAATTTGGCTTCATGAATGTATATATATATATTTTGGCTTCATGAATATATAATTTGGCTTCATGAATATATCATTTGGCATTTTTAACTAATTTTTTTACAAAAATACCCTAAAATACCCTTATTTTTGTAAAAAAATTAGTTAAAAATGCCAAATGATATATTCATGAAGCCAAATTATATATTCATGAAGCCAAAATATATATATATATATACATTCATGAAGCCAAATTTACAAAATCATGAAGCTAGGTATGGTTTGTACGAGTTTGTACAAACTAGTTGGTTTGTACCCGATACCACCCCATTATAGAGAGATCTTCAAATGTAAACCATCATTTTCGTATAAACCCTCAATTTCATAGGTTTTTTTGATAAATTTTTTTATGGAATTGTTTATTTTGATTAAATTGTTTCATATCATTCATTTCTTGATGAATTTTTTTTACGAAATTTGTAGTTTCATAGGTGAAAACGAAAATGTATGAAACGATTTCATAAGACCATCTCCAATGGGGTCACTAAATCTTACACCAAACACTAAATTTGGTGTAAAAAACACTATTCACATCTCCAATGTGGTCTCTAATTTCCGCACTAAATTTGGTGTAATGAATAGTATTACACTATATTTGGTGTAACACTATTCATTTACACTACTTTTACATCACTTTAAAAAATAGTGTTACCCATTGGAGATGATTTACTATTAACACTAAAATTTACACTACTTTTTACACTATTTTTTAAATCTGGTGTAAAATATAGTGTGACTCATTGGAGATGCCCTAAGAATGAAAAAAAACCTATGAAACTACAAATTTCATAAAAAAAATCATCAAGAAAATGAATGATATGAAACAATTTCATCAAAATAAACAGTTTCATAAAAAAATTCATCAAAAAACCTATGAAATCGACGGTTTACACGAAAATAATAGTTTACATTTGAAGATGGCTCTCTCTCTCTCTCTCTATATATATATATATAGGCCCCTTCAAATGTAAACATTTTTTTATGCAAACAATGAAACCAAGGGTATTTGGGTCTTTTTCTCCAAATTCGTAATTTTAGGAATATCCATAATTTTAGCAACTAACAAACTTCCTTAATTTTCTCAATTATCTTCATCTCTCTCTCTCTCTCCGGCGACCTACACTCTGGCGACCTCCTCCTACTCCGGCGATCTCCAATCCGGCGACTTGCTCCCACTTCGACGACCTCCCCCAAAATTCCGGCGAGTTTCATAATTTTTTCGAGTTTCATAACAGTTTTTTCATAAACAATTTTTTCATAAGTTCGAGTTTTTTAAGTTTCATAAACCGTTTTTTCGAAATTTTCACATTTCATAGGAGAAAAAACAATATGAAACCGGCGAGTTTCATAATTTTTTCACGTTTCATAGGAGACGTTTCATAGGAGAAAAAAACATTTTTTTTTCATAAACATTTTTTTAGTAGATGAAAATATATATGAAACCCAGAATCATGAATCATAATGAAAAGCATAATCGATATGAAACCCAAAATAATGAAACCCATAATCGATATGAAACCTGTTAGGACAACCTTAGGGGGGGTAAAGGTTGTATTTAAAAATATTTCACAAATAAAAATTCTCTTATCAAAATCAACAACAAATATTGCATGCACAACAAATATATAAATAAAATTAAGTGCACAACGGGAATATAAAGAGATAAGGGTAGAGAATATTGATACCGACACCGAGATTTAAAGTGGTTCACCACCAACTGGCTGGCTAGTCCACTTGCCGAGACACTTCTCGACACACTGATTCACTATAAGTGTTCTTTATGGTAGAACACAAACCTTGATACAATGATAATAAAATCTCTTGCTTTTGCTCGAGAACGTGAATCACTCACACTATTCAAATACTTACAAGAGAATATATCTCACAAAATTAATCACTCTTGTATAAGTATAACACTTGGATTTTTGAGGGTTTGATCACTCAAAAAATATATTGAATAAGTGATGTAGCTGAGAGTTTCTCCAAAAAATAGGTATTCCAATTCTTGCTGGGAGTTGAGAATGCTGCATGATATATATACTTGGAGCAGCAACGGTCGAAGGGTGCTGCGGTATACCGCCTATATGGGCGCGGTATACCGCCCAGAAAAAGTAGCTGACATAAAGAAGTCAACCTGCAAAAGCAACCTGCAACACGTATAACAGAGCCGCGGTATACCGCCATACACCACGCGGTATACCGCCTGAAAAAGGCATCTCAGCGTCAGAAAATTCAGCTCCTTTGATTGAACGACCATAGCTTAAAAAGGGACCTGATTTCTTTTTCCCTATTCCAAAAAGAGTCAACAGCAACATTTTTGGCTAAGATTTGAATAATTCAATTTTAAATTCAAAACATTTCTAAATTAATTTAAATCAAAGATTTAGTTTAATTTAAAAATAGTGTTGGGTTAGGTTTTTGAAATATCCAAGTGGTATATTATTTTAGGGTGTTTATTATTATGAGATATATGATGACGTAAACACCAGTCTTGGACTCTTCAGATAAAATCTTCATGTTGTCCAATTAACTGCACACTTGGATAAAATTGTTAGAAAAACAATAATACGGTGTGTTTGTAATCATCAAAATAAATATATAAAATATATAGAGATGTGGTACACTTGCACCAACAATCTCCCCCTTTTTGATGATGACAAACACAACCGCTAAACACGAGAGCATACTCGGTTTCTCTCCCCCTTTTGTCGAAGCAAAAAGGGTTAAGAAAGGCGCTATGCTCCCCCTCGAGAGATGCTCCCCCTCAAAATATGCATATAATTGAGAGCAGCATTATCTCATGGGTTATACTCAAGCATGCCTAAACCAAGTCTTAATTTAAAGAACGATTTTTTGTTTAGGGCTTTAGTAAAAATATCGGCCAAATTGTCTTCGGAATCAACTTTTTCAAGCACGATGTGGCCTTTTTGAACATTATCTCGTAGAAAATGATGTCGCAACTCAATATGTTTGGTACGAGAATGTAAAACGGGATTTTTACTTAGGTTTATGGCACTTGAGTTATCACACATAATTGGAATTTTGGATTGACGTAACTCAAAGTCGGTAAGTGTGTGCTTCATCCATAGAACTTGAGCACACGCTCTCGCGGCGGCTACATATTCCGCTTCGGTAGTGGATAAGGCTACGGAATGTTGTTTCTTGGAAAACCAAGACACAAGCGAGAGACCTATAAAGGCACATACTCCACTAGTGCTTTTTCGATCAACCATCGAGCCACCAAGATCGGAATCGGTGAAGCATGTTACTTCTAGCTCGGGTTGTTTTGGATACCATAGTCCAAGATTCGTAGTCCCTCTAAGATATCTAAAAATACGCTTGACGGCTTCATAGTGAGATTGTTTAGGCGAAGATTGAAAGCGAGCACATAAACACACACTATACATGATATCAGGTCTACTAGCAGTTAAATACAATAAGCTACCAATCATGCCACGATAAATCTTTTCATTAAAATCGGTTCCCTCTTCGTCACTAGATAATTTTAGATTGGTGGTCATCGGAGTTTCAACAGGTTTGACATTTTCAAAATTAAACTTTTTCAGCATGTCTTTACAGTATTTTGATTGACTTATAAAGGTACCATTTTCACTTTGTTTTATTTGCAATCCTAAGAAGAATTTTAATTCTCCCATCATGCTCATTTCAAATTCATTAGTCATTTTTGTAGCAAATTCATTACAAAGATTTTCATTTGTAGAACCAAAGATAATATCATCAACATACACTTGCACAACCACAATATCATTTTGAGCATATTTGACAAACAAAGTATTATCTATTTTACCCATACTATAACCACTTGTAATTAAAAAAGATTTTAATCTATCATACCACGCACGCGGAGCTTGCTTTAAACCATAAAGCGCCTTTTTTAATTTATAAACATGCGTCGGATTTTCAAAATTTTCAAAGCCGGGAGGTTGGGAAACATATACCTCCTCATTTATAAAACCATTTAGGAAAGCACTTTTGACATCCATTTGATATAATTTAAAATTTTTAGCATTCGCAAAAGCGAGAAGCATTCGAATAGACTCTAACCTTGCAACTGGTGCAAAGGTTTCATCATAATCGATACCTTCTTGTTGATTGTACCCCTTGGCAACTAAACGTGCCTTGTTTCGGGTGACTTCACCGTTTTCGTCTACCTTGTTACGAAAGACCCATCGTGTGCCAATAATGGTTTGACCGCTAGGGCAAGGAACTAAGTCCCACACATCATTCCTAGTAAACTGGTTTAACTCTTCTTGCATGGCCATTATCCAATCCTCATCACCTAAAGCTTCTTCTATGTTTTTAGGTTCTATGGCTGAGATAAAGGCGTGAAAGGCACAAAGGGTATGGATTTGTGATCTAGTCGTTCTTTGGTTTAGGTCACCTATGATTTGATCTACGGGATGGCCTCTAGATGTTCTAAGGTTAGGATCATCTAATCCTTGTGGAACATAACATGGAGGGGCATCACTAGATTCTACATTGTTTGTAAGAGATTGGGTTCCTAAGTCCAAGGTTCTAAGATGTTGGGCTAGTGCATCTCCTTCACAACCATTATCATTTACTAAGGGTGCACTAGGTTTAGGAGGACTTTCATCAAAGCTTACATTTAGGGATTCTTCTACAACCATGGTCTCTTTATTAAGGACTCTATAGGCTTTGCTATTCCAAGAATAACCAAGGAATACTCCCTCATAGGCTTTTGGGTCAAATTTGGTCAAATAAGATTTGGTATCTAAAATAAAACATTTACAACCAAATACCTTAAGATGGGCTAAGGAAGGCTTTCTACCACGTAGGATCTCATAAGGGGTCTTATTTAGGATACTCCTAATTAGCACACGATTGAGGACATAGGTCGCGGTAGCTACGGCATCACACCAAAACTTTTGGGGAACTTGATGTTCATTGAGCATAGTCCTACTCATTTCTTGTAGGGTTCTATTTTTCCTCTCCACAACCCCATTAGATTGAGGAGTGCGAGGAGCAGAAAAATTGTGCGTTATACCATATTTGTCGCAAAACGCACCAAATTGAGTTTCATTATCGAATTCGCGTCCATGGTCCGTACGAATCGAAACAATCGTGCAACCTTGTTGGTTTTGAATTCGTTTTCCCAAAATCTTAAATTTTTCAAAAGCTTCATTTTTATGTTTTAAAAACAAAGTCCACGTATATCGGGAAAAATCATCTACAATTACTAGAGTGTAATAATTTCCTCCAAAACTTTGAATGGCCATAGGGCCAAAAAGATCCATGTGTAAAAGTTCTAAAACTCTTTTAGTTGAAATCACATTTTTTGATTTATGAGAAACATGAGTTTGTTTGCCGACACGACATGCATCACAAAAATGATTATCAAATTTTAATTTTGGAAGGTCACTCACAAGCTCCTTATTTTTCAAATTTTGAATTAATCTAAGGTTAGCGTGACCTAAACGTCTATGCCACAAAGTCGAATTATCATATACGGAAGATAAACAAACATTTTTATTTACATCAGTTTTACAAACATAAAGATTTCCTTTTATAACTCCATTCAAAAGAACTTTACCATTTTTCAGAATTTTGCAAGAGTCTTCTTCAAAAACAACAATTATACCATTTTTGCACAGTTGACGAACACTTAGCAAGTTAAATTTCAAATTATCAACATGCGTAACATCTAAAAATGTAACATTGTTGCAAGAAATTGTACCTTTCCCAATTACCTTTCCTTTGGAGTTTCCTCCAAAAATTACTAGTCCACCATCACATGACTCATATGATGAAAAAAGATTATGGTTTCCGGTCATGTGACGTGTGCATCCACTATCAAGAATCCAATCCATATCAAGATTTATCTACAACATTTAAAGTACAACTTTTATGGTCCCCACATCTTATGGGTCCTTTGAAAGTTAGTCTAGAAAGCATAGAAAACCACATATAATAATAAATATATTTTCACAAAAAATATACAGACAAGAAAATTATTTACTCAACCCTTTTCGGTAGCTCTACTTGGAAGCGACCAGGAAAGACGGTGAGGGTGGTAAGCGCGAAGGCACTTTAAAAACCGACCTCATTAGAATTCGAAGAATTCGCCTTTATCTTTCCTAGACATCGTATCCAAATAGGTGAGCCTATTCGGAGTTGATTCATAATTTTCAAACACAGAATATATATATATATATATATATGTATATAATATATATATACAAAAAAAATTTAAAACCATAAACGCATGCCACCGGGATTATCAACACTAAAGGAGCCTTTAGGAATCCACTTTGGTACCATTTTAATTTTACGATCATATTTATCAAAGACGTAAAAAGGAGCATGCATATTCACACTATTTTTTGGTCTAGAAAATTTACTATTATACATGCATGCATAAGATTTCCTAGACTTATAATTCACATTATTTATGTTGGACATATATGAGGATTTTTGCACATACGGTTTTCTCATTTCAACATTTTTAGGTGGTTCAAAATATCTTTTGATAGGCATACATAAGCACTTATCTTTACACGTATCGGAACCAACGCCTTTTCTACAATTAGTGCTATTTGACATATTTAACATTTTAAGCACTTTCTCATTGCTACTTTGAAAGGCATGTGCTAACAAATTATCTTTTTCATGTTTATCACATTTTTCTTTTAAACATGCATTTTCCTTTTTAAGCACATCACAATTAGCACATAAATCATTTTCAACTATTCTTTTCTCAAGGCATGCAATTTCTTTATTTAAAATGTCACAAGAATTGCAAACATATTTTTCACTTAATTTATTTTCTAAATTTATGATTTTTTCATTATCGCATGCAATTTTTTGTTTGCTATCATGAATTTCCTTTTTACTTAATAATAATTCTTCCTTTAATTTTGCGTTCTCATCTTTATAATTATTTGTAAGCATAACCATTTTTTGAAAGGCATCATTTAACATATCAAGATCATCATCATCATTACATTCATCATCGCTAGAGTAATTTGAGTAACACGAGTTTACCTCATCGTCGCTTTCCGCCATGAGACAAATGGCTTCATACTCATTTTCATCTTCACTTGCGCTCCACGCGCCTCCAACGAAGGCTTTCTCCTTCTTGATTTTAGGTTTATTTCTTTTTGGACACTCGTTGGCATAGTGATCCTTGTCTCCACATGAGTAGCAAAAGCCCTTCTTTTTCTTGGCTTCTTCATCATCACTTGATTCGCCATTTTTATTTATTTTGTCGTTCCGTTTATGGAACTTTCGGCTTCGGTTTTCTCCACCACGGCGATAATCTCCTTTTCTTTGAAACCTATCATTTCTTGAAAACTTTTTGTTAGCTAAAAGTTTAGAAAAATTTCTTACCAACATGGCTACATCGTCAAGATGTTCGGGTTGATCCTTTGAGGAGCTAGCTTTCTCCTTCTTTTTCTTCTTCTCCTTCTCGTCACTTGAAGTTGAAGCTTTAAGCGCCAAAGATTTCTTTTTATCATGCTCCCGATCTTTGTTCCTTTTTAGTGCAATTTCATGCACTTTGAGATTTCCAATGAGATCATCTAATTTCATCATTGAGAGGTCACGGGAGTCTTCCAAGGATGTGATTTTCGGCATCCACTCCGGAGGAAGCGCTCGAAGAATTTTTCGCACGTAATCTTCGTTAGGATATGTTCTACCAAGACCTTTCAAGCTCACCATGATAAGGTTAAAACGTTTAAACATTGAGTCGATTGACTCATCTTTTAACATCTCAAACATTTCATAATCATGTACAAGAATATTTATTTTTGAGCTTTTGACTTGAGAATTTCCTCTATGAGTATTATTTAGATTTTCCCAAATATCGTGAGCAGTTTCACAAGAATAAACACGTTCAATCTCATCTTTAGTAAGTGCCGAAAAAAGAATATTTTTAGCTTCAAAATTTAAGCAAACCCAAGCATCCTCAGCGGCGGACCATTCCGCTACTGGTTTTTCACTAATTACTCCATCTTTGGTTTTGGTGGGTTTATAATCTCCATTTTTAATAATGTCCCAAATTTTTCGACTTTTGCCACGAACGTAGCATTCAAAAAGATTTGCCCAAAGACCAAAATTTTCGGTGTCAATTTGCGGAATCTTTGTAGAAATAATTCCCTCAGAGGTTGCCATTTAAAATATAAGAACAAGTTTTTTTTTTAAAAAGCACAAATATTTTTAAAGAAACTTGCAACCTGCTCTGATACCAATTGTTAGGACAACCTTAGGGGGGGGGTAAAGGTTGTATTTAAAAATATTTCACAAATAAAAATTCTCTTATCAAAATCAACAACAAATATTGCATGCACAACAAATATATAAATAAAATTAAGTGCACAACGGGAATATAAAGAGATAAGGGTAGAGAATATTGATACCGACACCGAGATTTAAAGTGGTTCACCACCAACTGGCTGGCTAGTCCACTTGCCGAGACACTTCTCGACACACTGATTCACTATAAGTGTTCTTTATGGTAGAACACAAACCTTGATACAATGATAATAAAATCTCTTGCTTTTGCTCGAGAACGTGAATCACTCACACTATTCAAATACTTACAAGAGAATATATCTCACAAAATTAATCACTCTTGTATAAGTATAACACTTGGATTTTTGAGGGTTTGATCACTCAAAAAATATATTGAATAAGTGATGTAGCTGAGAGTTTCTCCAAAAAATAGGTATTCCAATTCTTGCTGGGAGTTGAGAATGCTGCATGATATATATACTTGGAGCAGCAACGGTCGAAGGGTGCTGCGGTATACCGCCTATATGGGCGCGGTATACCGCCCAGAAAAAGTAGCTGACATAAAGAAGTCAACCTGCAAAAGCAACCTGCAACACGTATAACAGAGCCGCGGTATACCGCCATACACCACGCGGTATACCGCCTGAAAAAGGCATCTCAGCGTCAGAAAATTCAGCTCCTTTGATTGAACGACCATAGCTTAAAAAGGGACCTGATTTCTTTTTCCCTATTCCAAAAAGAGTCAACAGCAACATTTTTGGCTAAGATTTGAATAATTCAATTTTAAATTCAAAACATTTCTAAATTAATTTAAATCAAAGATTTAGTTTAATTTAAAAATAGTGTTGGGTTAGGTTTTTGAAATATCCAAGTGGTATATTATTTTAGGGTGTTTATTATTATGAGATATATGATGACGTAAACACCAGTCTTGGACTCTTCAGATAAAATCTTCATGTTGTCCAATTAACTGCACACTTGGATAAAATTGTTAGAAAAACAATAATACGGTGTGTTTGTAATCATCAAAATAAATATATAAAATATATAGAGATGTGGTACACTTGCACCAACAAAACCCATAATCATGAATCATAATGAAACCAGAATCGATATGAAACCCATAATAGATATGAAATCAATATGAAACCAAAAATGTCCAAATCTTTTAGGGCTCCTCCTACTCCGGCGACCTCCTCCTACTCTGGCGATCTCCAATCCGACGACTTGCTCCCACTCCGGCGACCTCCCCCAAATATATGAGCTTCTCAAGGTGTTGGATTATTGTCACTCGCAAGGAATCTTCACCGGTGGTTTGGAATCATGGTGGCCGGAATTTTGTGAGAGAGGGAGAGAGAGAGAGAGATTGAGATCATGGTCGTCCAAAGTCCAAAAAACTCGATGACTTTCCGTGTTTGTATCCCTCCAACGCCGTCATCAAACCCTCTATAAACCACCCCTATTTCTTCCCAATTTTCAACATAATTTCCAGACTTTGAAAAAAATCCCGAATTCAAATGGTTGTAAAGATGAAAAATTGGTCACCTTGGCAACATCAACCGCCGGTGCCGGCGACGGGACCCAGAAAGTTTCGGGTGAAGATGGAGCGGATAAATGGTGGCCGGAATTTTGTGTGAGAGAGAGAGGGGGGGGGGGGGAGAGATTGAGATAAATGTGGAGAAAATAACCATAATTAGATTAATTCAAATCAATTAATAGATTCCAAAATTAAATACCTAAAAACTATTCCCAAAATACTCTTTCCCTATTTTTTAAATTCAAGAATCCCTCAACCGTTGATCAAAAAATCGGATGGCCTAGATGGGTTTACAAGGTTTACATAAAAAAATGTTTACATTTGAAGTTCCCCCTCTCTCTCTCTCTCTATATATATATATATATATATCCGGAAGACATAAGTATTCGGATCCATTCGTAAAACACCCACATCCGGGTTTACCCGGAAAACACACACATCCGGATTCACCCGGAAAACACACAAAAACACACACCCGGATTCACCTGGAAAACATTCATATCCGGATTCACCCGGAAAACACACACTCGGATTCACCCGGAAAACACTCATATATGGATTCCTTCATAACGTACTCGTTTTCCAACGATTTACATAATATTCCAACAAATTTTTAAAATCAAATTTCTTAATTATCCAAATGAGTCTAAGAAACCATTAAGAGTTCAATCATCAATTCTGTAGATGTGTAGACATAGAATTTAATAGAGAAGATGAACTCACAGTGATTAAGAGTTCAAGTCGAGGTTTCACCCTAATCGATCAAACTTCGATTCCAAAATGAATCAGGATCTCGATCTCTAATTCTCTCTCGTGCCTTTACTTGAAACCGACCTTAAAACCAAAATCAGATATTTTGGTTAAATGAATTAATCCCCACTATTTATATTCCAAACTTTCTCATATAACTAAATCCAACCCCTCCCGCTTCACTTTAATTTGACTAATTACAATTCCGGTCATTTGACACCAACATTTAACCAAATTTTACATTTCAGTTTTATCTTTATCAAAAGATCAAAATTGAACAATTCCTACCACCCGACATTCATCAATATATATATAAAGCGAGAAAGGGTTAAGGAAAGGCCTCCATGGCCTTTTATTTTTTTTTGTTATAATTTTAATTTATTTTTAATTGATTTTAACACATTAAATGCTTAAATTTTTCATTTTCTTTTTTAATTTAAATTAAAAACCACTAACCAATATATATTTATTATTATATAAAATATTATTTACCTTGCATTTTTAATTATACAATGAATCCAACATTTTTTATTTAGATTTATAAACTTATTATTATTTTTATTTAATCAATAAGGTATATATACTTTTATTAAATAAATTTATTTTTATTTAACTATTTATATTTCTTTGTAAACTAACAATCAATATATATATATATATATATAGAGAGAGAGAGAGAGAGAGAGAGATAGAGAGAGAGGAAGGTTCAGAAGAAAACCTCAAATAAATGAAAAACTAAAAAACACCTCATCGACCGTTAGATTAGATGATCTGATGGATGTGATTAAGGAGGCGGTTACAACAATATTAATTCAATTAAAAAACCTCACCTCTCTATTTTTTATTCAAAAAATATGAAAAATAAACAAATTTCTAACGAAATAAATTACACCAAATAAACGACTATATTTTTCTCGTTAATTTGACATCCATATTGATATACTTTTTCATCCATTTTTTCGTGGTTTTCTGGTTTTCCATTTATTTAGGGGTTTCCTCTGAACTTGACCCTATATATATAAAACAAAATGTAGGAGAAAGGTTAAGTAGAGGCCTCCATAACCTTTTATCATTTTTGTTATAATTTTGATTTACTTTTAATTGATTTCAACACATTAAATGTTAAACTTTTCATTTTCTTTTTTAATTTAAATTAAAAACCATTAACCAATATATATATTTATTATTATATAAAATATTATTTACCTTGTATTTTTTATTATACAATGAATGCAACATTTTTTATTTAAATTTATAAACTTATTATTATTTTTATTTAATCAATAAGGTATATATATATATATACTTTTATTAAATGAATTTATTTTTATTTAACTATTTATATTTCTTTGTAAGCAACCATGCTTATAAATCAAATTTTTTTATTTAAATTTATAAACTTATTATTATTTTTATTTAATTAATAAGATACAAATTTTTTAGTAAGCTAACATGTTTATAAATCAATATACTTTTATTAAATGAATTTATTTTTATATAGTTTTTTATATTTCTTTATAAGCTAACAGTCAATTTTTTTTAATTTATAAACATATCATTTTTTAATTTATTTAATAAGATACAATTTTTTTAGTAAGCTAACAATGCTTATAAATCAATATGAATTTATTTTTATTTAATTTATTATATTTTTTTATAAATTAACAATGCTTATAAATCAACATTTCTATTTTATTTTTTGAAAAGCAAGACAATTATAATACCACAACCAAACCAAACAAACAAGAACAAAGAGTCACCAATACACATGGAAATCACCCCCACGTCGGTTTGCTAGAGATAAACATACGCAGACATGAGAAAAAAGAACCAAATACGGGACAACAACTTATTGGAAGCAGCCGCTGCCCACCGAATAAAAGTAAACAGTACCAAGGACCATATGGATCAGCAGCTTAATGCAACAGCTGATGCCCCCAAACAGCAGCATCTTAGCGTGACTGCGTAAACTGGTTAATCTTATAATCTTTTTGCAAACTAACAATGCTTATATTTTAAAACTTCTATTAAATTTCTTTATTTTTTTAGTAAATAAAGAATGTTACCACGATTGTTAATATATATATATATATATATATATATATATATATATATATAAAAGCAATTCTTTTATTTTTAAAAAAAAATATTATATATTGATTATTTTCAACAATTAAAGCCACTTATGAATTCAAAAAACATTTCATTTTTTTCAATTATGAATCATTATTATATACAAATGAACAATTGTTACAATCAATATCAATCAAAATATAGAGGGCACAAGAATTGTGTTGTCATTTTAGGATTGCTTGGGACATAAGTTTTTCTTTTGTGAAATTGGACATGAAACAATTGTAAGGTATACTTTTTCATTACTTTTTAAAATCATTGATAAAACGATATATTTCATTATAATTTGGTTGTTCTCTTGGTAATTAATTGCAAGACTATGTTTAACATCCAACTGTCCAACTTCGCTCATCTCTTATAAATCTTCTCTATTCATCTCATTTCAGGTTTACTTTTTAAAGGTGTATATCATACTTGCTTTGTTTTCTCCCCGTCTCTACTTATCTTGAAAGTGTGTCTGATGACAACAACTTGAATGAGGAATCGTTGAAAACTTATAATATAATTTTTATTATTATTTTTTTTAATTTTTAATTTCTATTTTTATTTCTTTATCATTTATATTTGATTGGAAATGTAATAGGTATTTAGCGTATTATGGTAAACTTTGTGTTATTTTCTTAGCAAGGAAATCATGAGTGACGGAGAAGAAAATAATTGTCTGCTGCCCACTTTTTTCAAAAGAAATAGATTAACATATAAACTTTTGCAAGTGTGGCTATGAGGACCATTGTCATATACAAAAAATCTACATGTAACAGTTAGTGGAGTTTTTTTTGGTAATTTTGCATACATTTTGTATGTATATGGTTAATCTACAACATGTCCATCTTCTCTTGGTATTTCCCCTAGAGTTCTTGCTTTATCCATCTCTCAACTTCTTTTTCTCTATTGGGTTTTACTTTTTATGTTCATGATATGTTTTTTAATTTTTTTTGTTGGAATCTTAGTGGGTTATCTATTGGTTGCTCAAAAATTCACAACTAATTAACGGTAAAACAATATTTCTTTGAATAACTTTTTTTTTCTTTCGATTTTCAAACATTTAGTAGTCAAACATTTTTCAGCATTGTTGTGGATTTCATGAAAATTCCATTTAAAACAACCATATATCGTAATTATTTTATGTTGCTTCTTTTCTAGGTTAAACTCAATTGTTATGAACTTTAGCTGTATTTCATTATCTCCATTGTCTTCATATTAACATGTACCTAAAGTTATTCATGGACATTTTCCTTGAGGACTTTTTTACTTATGTTGGATCTTTTCGGAATTATTATTGTAACAATACAAAAAAAAAATATGAAGGTCTCTTTGTTAATCAAAATAATATAAATTAAATTGTAAATAAGAAATAATTTGTGTTCAAAAGTAGATCTCTTATTGAGAAAAAGGAATAGCACAATAGCTATTTGACTAGAGTATGTTAGTTGTTTGAACCACATCGGGTCACAGGAGATTGCGTTTTATTATTTATCAGTTAACGAATGGTGTTTCATCTTAATTTGGTTACGTATTTCCTAACATAACTTCGTCACCGCACATGTTGCTTTATTTTTATTAAAAAATACTCTAATAAATTCATCGTCTTATATTTTATTTTATTATCAAATTACGTTTCATCTTAAATTGGTTACGCATTTTCTAACATAAACTTCGTCACCGCGCATCGCACGGTACCAAATACTAGTTATATATATTCTAAAATCATCCAACTCACGATTAAAGATGAGGTTGCTCCATAACAAACATATAATACTTATGGAAAGTTTAAGATGTTACATTTATGTTATAAGTTAGGGGCCGTTTATTAAATTTTTATTTGGTAAGTATTAAGTGACTCACTTTATCGTATCGAATGAACATGGTAAGAATTGATAATCTTATCTAGTAAGACCGATGACAAAGACTGAGATTCTTACCTGATAACTGAGTGTGACAACTCTTACTCGGTATGCGCTTACTTGATCAAAATGTTTCATCGACGCCGTTTTAAGGAACTAAAAGTTTACTAGGTAAGATAAGTGAAAATGTTGATTGTTACCGATAAATACTCATCAGGTAAACACTGGATAAACGACCCCTTAGATTAAGTTTCTTCAAAAAGAAATTGTTTTTAAGTTCCTCAACCTAATTAAAACAAACATATTAGCAAACGTAATATCTGTTGCTTGAGAACATCAATTGACTATGTAAAACTAAAATAAATGAAAATTTGAGTCATTTTATTGTTGTTTTCAAAATTAATTGTTTAAAATAATATCATACTTTTCACTTACAATTTACCCAAAAATAAAGAATCCTACATCTATGTAAAATATGAATACGATTTAGAATGAATATATAAACGTTTGAAAGTTCAACTACCATTTTTAAATTAAATCAAAATGAGAAAGTTAGTCCATATATATATATATATATTATATAGAGGGAGGTTCAAGAGAAAATATCAAAAAAAACAGAAAACTGAAGAACATTTTAGGGCCTTTCATCTGGACGGTATGCATTTGTGCATACATGTAAATTAAGTTGACTTTTTGGTTTTTATGCACAAGTACATATGCATGTGTGCATGTTACAAATTGTCTGTATGTACAAGTGCATACCGTCTAGATGAAGAGCCCCAAGGATGTTCTTCAGTTTTCCGTTTTTTAAGGTTTTCCCTTGAAACTGACCCTATAATTTTAATTATAAATAAAATAATATAATGATATGATATGATGTTGAGATACATCGAAAATGACGACCCAATGGTTTCTTTGAGGTTGGACCGGCCTTCTTCATCTTCATCTTCATCTTTCTCTCCCCAATCCACTCACAATATTCACTTTCAAATATCATTATCTTTAATTTAGAAAAGATGTGAAAATTATATTACGCGTTCTAAAATCAATTTTCATTTTACTTTAAATCCTTTTAGAATAATAATTTATTTTTATAAGGAAAGAACGATTGATATCCAAAAGCAATTTCCCTGTTTACCCATGAATTTATATGGCATATTAATCAATATTATGTATAAGTTACTAAATTTGGAGGATATATATATATATATATATATAAAAATAAAAAGTTAAAAAGAAAAGGGTTAAAACTAAAACCGGAATCTCAGAGGAAGGAAGACGCACAAAGCCGGCTTTCTTTCCACACACACAACACACGCTACCCATCATCAGTTATCTCTTTACTCCTAAACAAATCTTTTATCTGTTTGTCCCCGCGTTATGCTTTCCCATCCAATCTTTGATTAATAATTACATCAAAAACTAGATTTTTTCTTCTGGGTTTTTGGTTTTATTCAACTTTTATGCATTTGGGAATCTCCAACTCTTGCGATTTGATTGAAAACAAACATTCATTTATATCTTTGGGGATAAACAGAAAGATTAATGGGTTGTTTCCCTTGTTTTGATTCGAGGGAAGAGGAGAAATTGAATCCTCAGAAAGTTAGGGCTGATCTCCACCCCTCTGCGCCTTCAAATATTTCCAGATTATCTTCTGGTAAGTGTCTTTGTGTTCCAATTTCAACTTCATGATTTCAAGTAATATATATATATATATATAGATACTAGTTGTTTGATCTGATCTACTTTGGTCTGCTCTGCGTATGTTTGCATTAACAATTTCCTTTTGCTTTCTTAGATTTGATTTTCTTGGTGCAATCTTGGATTGACGTATGCCCCATCAAATCATGATAAACTTGATAGCTTATCTTTTTCATTTCCCCATCACCAGATGCTTTAAAGAACATCATTATAATGACTTGCTACTTGTGTGATTGATCCATAAGAGATAAGGTGGCTTAATCAAGTGATAGAAAACAGCAATTTATAAGTTCTTGTAGTGGCACAGCCATTTCAATGTCTGCCTGCCTATTTTTAGATTCCACAGATATTTATCCATCACACACAGGTTTTGTATGTGGATTGAATTGAGCAGTCAATTATCGTATGTGAATTCTATGATAAATGATGATAAAATACATGTGAATTGGCAGGAGTTGATAGGCTCAAGTCTAGAAACAATGTGAGCTTAAGGAGGGAGTCATCAGGGCCAAAGGATTCACCAGATGGTCAGATCGCTGCCCAAACGTTCACATTCCGTGAACTTGCAGCTGCAACAAACAATTTCAGGCCTGACTGCTTCCTAGGGGAGGGAGGTTTTGGCTGTGTATATAGAGGACGTCTTCAGAGTAGTGGTCAGGTAAAGTCTCTAAATTGTGTGTGTGTGTGTGTGTGTATGTATGTTTATATATATATATATATATATATATAGGGGTCAGGTTCAGAGAAAACCTCAAAAAAACGGAAAACTGAAGAACACCCTGGTAGCCCTTCATCCGGACGGTATGCACTTGTGCATACAAGTAATTTGTAACATGCACACGTGCATATGCACAAGTGCATAAAAAACCAAAAAAACAACATAATTTACATGTATACACAAGTGCATACCGTCCATATGAAGGGCCACCAAGGTGTTCTTTAGTTTTCCGTTTTTTTGAGGTTTTCCCCTGAACCTGACCCCTATATATATATATATATATATGATCATCTAGTTTTGATAATTGCAGCCCAAAATGAGGTGCTAATTTTCATTTAGCAATGAGCTACATGATGATTTGATGAATGGTGTTTACTGAGGTGATGTTGTTTTTGACAGATTGTAGCTGTTAAACAACTGGATAGAAATGGGCTCCAGGGCAACCGGGAATTTCTAGTGGAAGTTCTTATGCTCAGCCTTTTACATCATCCGAACCTGGTGAATTTGATTGGTTACTGTGCTGATGGTGACCAAAGACTTCTTGTTTATGAATTCATGTCTTCGGGATCATTGGAAGATCACCTTCATGGTAACCTTAATTGTTTCTGTTAAAGGTATCT
Source organism: Saussurea involucrata (assembly GCA_033807775.1). NCBI lineage: Eukaryota > Viridiplantae > Streptophyta > Magnoliopsida > Asterales > Asteraceae > Saussurea > Saussurea involucrata. Next base: position 207,698,522 of record CM066320.1, read on the forward strand.
TAATTAGGGAAGTGGGTTTGCAGCCGAAACAAGTTATATATGTATTTATTGTATTGCAGATGTTCCAGCGGATAGAGAAGCATTAGATTGGAACACAAGAATGAAGATAGCTGCTGGTGCAGCCAAAGGTTTAGAGTTTCTTCATGATAAGGCTAACCCTCCTGTGATTTACAGGGACTTCAAGTCATCCAACATTTTGTTGGATGAGGGATTTGAGCCAAAACTGTCTGACTTTGGGCTAGCCAAACTGGGACCAACTGGAGACAAGTCTCATGTTTCCACAAGGGTCATGGGTACATACGGTTATTGTGCTCCTGAGTACGCCATGACCGGACAGCTCACTGTCAAGTCTGATGTGTACAGTTTTGGTGTCGTGTTTTTAGAGCTTATTACTGGTCGCAAGGCCATTGACAGCAGTCAACCACATGGACAGCAGAACCTTGTGACATGGGTAATTAATTAATTATTCCTTTATTTATTTATTAATGTGTTGAATTGGAATATTTGAAGAATTATATTGCATTGCATGTAGGCACGTCCTTTGTTCAATGACAGAAGGAAATTCACGTCATTGGTGGACCCACGGCTAGAAGGTAGGTATCCGATGAGGGGGCTATACCAGGCTTTAGCCGTGGCATCCATGTGTATTCAAGAGCAGGCTGCTGCTCGGCCTCTGATTGGAGACGTGGTGACGGCCTTGTCTTATCTTGCAAACCAGGGGTATGATCCTACGACCGCAGCTCCACCTGCTTCAGCTAGTGGTCATGGTCATGGTCATTTGAAGAATGAAAGAAATGGAAGAAGAAATGAAGGAAGAGGAGGAGGATGGGATTTGGAGGAGAAAGAAGAGTCTCCAAAAGAAAGTGGAAGGATGCTGAATAGGGATGCTGAAAGAGAGAGAGCAGTTGCAGAAGCTAAGATGTGGGTTGAAAAAAGAAGGCAGAGTGCTTAAGGTACCTTTGATGCCAACAATGCTTAATTACTCTACTACTACAACTACTTAAGTGGTATGGTATGGTATGGTATATTCTTTTTGGCTGGAAAATTCAAACCTCTATTAAAACCAAAATTTGCAGTATATGTATATCTTGATGACAATTGTGAAGGAAAAAAGAGAAAGAAAAAAAAAACAGCAAACAACAACAAAAACAAAAGTTGGTGGGATTTGTGATACTCTTTCTTGGTCTTGTTGTTGGTGGGAAAAAGGAGAACAACCCTAATTTGTCTCTGTGGTTTGACTTAGTGGCCTTTCACCAAATGAATACTTACTTACCTTACCAGGTGAGCATGACAAATGAACGAAAATTTTACCTAGAGAATATTACCAGGTAAGTGAGGGAGAAAAACTTTACTCTGTTTCATTTTGATGGGCGGCCTAATAAGGTAAGTGAAGATGGCAGGTATGTAATATTTTATGGATAAATGTGAGACAACAAGTTTTATAGCTTCATGTCCCGTCCTGCGTCGTGTACCAAACATAATCACTTTTCAAGCTTCTTGTTATAAAATCTCACGAGTCATGAACTAAAATCCTCTAAGCATTCGAAGAAAGCCGGTCTCACCTCTGCTTTTTTGGACAGCGATTTAATGTCTTGAGTAGGCTCTTTCAAAGAGGGAAGTGTATATGGGGGACGCCGGTCTACGGTAACTCTACCTGCTCCTTTGGATCACTAAGGAAAATCTCTATTGCACTCCCTAAATAGGGTTCTTTTCACCTTTTCCTCGTGTTACTTGTATGCTGTCGGTCAAATTTTACGATTCTATACTACAAGAATATTTTAGTGACATAAAAATTAGGAAGTTTGGGTTAAAAATTGAAATTGTTGAAGAAATCGAAAGCTTGATCTACACTTGTGTTCTCCTAGATCAACATTTCAGTAGGAAACTTGAACTCAACTACTGTCTCAACTCTCAACCCCGTACTCATGACATGTTTGACTTTAACGTTTCAATTTAACCCTTATCTTTCTAAAATTGACATTATTTCCCTATTTCAAAATTTTCTTTCAAAATAGTTCAATTTCTTTTTTAACTTTTGTTATAAAAAAATAAATTAAATTAAATTAAATTAAATTGGGTAGGTCCTATTCTTCTTCTATATGAGATGATATGGTCATCTCACATACATGACATCCCTGTATATCTTAAAGTAGTTTCTTCATCAACACTTTGAAATCTTCACTACTTAGTTTCTTAATTGGTCTTGAGGTTATATATCTCTAACGCCATGAGTACCGCAAGCCCTCAATGCCACATCAGCTTTTCTCCTAACCACCTCCTCAAGCCCTAAAGACCCGTAGCGCTACCCTTAAGCCCTCTTGCCACCTCATTTTTTTAATTCTTTTATTTATACATTTAATTATTTAACAACATAAAAATATTTATATATTTTTTAATAAATAAAAATAAGATAAATAATAAAAATAAAAATTCATATCATTCATTAAAAAATTAAAAATTACAAAATACAAAACACTATCAATTATGATATTTTTTAATTTGCTCTTTTCTCGCTACCGTAGCCATCAAAGCGGGGCCCGAAAGGTGATCATGCGGGGTTATGAAAAACTCGAAGTCTTTATCAAATCGTTTTGCTCGTTCGATTTCTCGTTCGTGTTCCAACTTTTCTCGTTCGAGTTCGAGTTTTTTCATTTTGTACTCCATTGTATCATCAATCTTCTCGTTGAACGTCGTCAACAACTGAGTAACACTTTCGTTCGTATTCGACCCGCTCGTATTACTCGTTGATGTTTTTTTGCCTTGTTTCTCCCGATGGGTCGTTGAAGTTGCTCGATGAAGTTGTCGTCATCGTCATCATTGGAAGGGTTGGTACGTTTTGAACCCCGCGATGAAGTTGTCGTCATCGTTGGAACGACTCCCCATTTTTGACATTTTTTTAGGACTTCCCAAGCTTGTTCGTGAGTGAAAGCAAACCCAAGTTGTGCTCGGTACCGTTCGTGTGCCGTTCGTGAAATGTCGGCCTCACTCATTCCGCTCCCTCTATTAGTGAGCAAGTTGTTGTAGATGCCGCCAAAAGAATTTATTCTTTTATTGAGGTCGTTGAACTTGGTGTTGAGTTGATGAGTTGTTATATAATTTCCGCGACCCATTAAACTAAAGAACACTTGCCCGACACGGGTCCAAAAACTTTCTACATTTATGTAAATTCAAGTATAAGAATATTAACAAGAATAATAATAATAATAATATTAATAATAATAATAATAATAACAATAATAATAATAATAACAATAAAAATATTACCACCGGTTTGTGCGTTACCGATAACGGGGTCCTCCGAAACGTCAACCCACGCCGACACTAACGCGAGTTCCTCCTCTTTACTCCACATCTGTTTGGGGGCTCTATTTTCATATTGTTTGTTTTTTCCTTTTCTCGTTGGTCTCGGGTTTGATGGTTCCGGGTTTGATGGTTGTGTGTAGATGGATTGTGGTGTGTGCGGGCTAGAATGTTGGGTTTCCGGAACAATGTCGTCGGCGAGATTGATTGCGGGTGAAGGAATATTGTAGTTGGCCGGAGTAAAACCTTGTTCAATCATACCGGGACGTGTAAGTTGGTAAGGAATTTGTTGCGGATATTGTTGGCGAAATTGTTGCGGATATTGTTGCGAAAATTGTTGCGAAAATTGTGGCGGATTTTGTGGCGAAAATTGTTGCGAAAATTGTGGCGGAATTGGTTGCGAAAAGTGCGGATGATAACCTTGTTGTGCAAACGCTTGAAAACCAAGCTCCGGGTCTTCTTGCGGTTGCGGTGTATCCGGTCGGTTACGACGGGATGTAGGTGTTTTGTTTGGATTCATGATGAAATTTGAGAGAGTTTGAGAGAATTTGAGAGGGTTTAAGAGAGTTTGAGAGAGTTTGAGAGATTTTTGTGTGAAAAATAATATGGGTTTAGATTAATATATATAGTGTGATTAAATTGAAAATATATATATATTTTTTAAAATAGCCGTTGGCAACGGATTTATTTTCAAATTATTAAAAAAAATAAAAAAAATCACTCGGGTTCAACGGGTTTTGGAACCCGGGGCTGGAACCCGAGCCCGAACCCGCTCCCCCCGTACCACAGACCGCATGAGCCCGAGCCCGAGCCCGAGCCGAGCCCGCGTGCCATACGGATGGCCTAAGGCCATGAGTAGTAGCGCCTTCGGGTAGGGTAGCGGGTTCGACCGAGGTGGCACATCGGGTACGGGGAGGGGGGTTCATCGGGTAGGGGTACGCGGGGGGGTAGGGAGCTCGGGTAAGGGGAGTGGGTTCATGAACCCGATCAACCCGTTGCAATTTTATTTATTTATTTATTTTTTTAAATATTTTTGAAACAATACCGTTGTAAAACGGCTAATTTTAGAAAATTATTTTTTTTTTAATTTTTTTTTTCAAATTAATCACAATATATATATTAACCTATACCATCTTATTTTTTCACACCAAAACATACTTTCTTCCATTTCTCTCAAATTCAATACCTTCTTCCATTTCTCTCAAATTCAATACCTTCTTCCATTTGTTAAATAATTAAATGTAAAAATAAAAGAATTAAAAAAGATGAGGTGGCAAGTGGGTTCATTGGGTAGTGGTACTCCACTTTTGGGTAAGGATCGGGTAAGGAAAGAGAAAAGCTGATGTGGCGCTGATGTGGCAAGTGGGTTCATTGGGTTCCAGTACTCATGGTCTAATGCCTATGGTCTCTAACTTTGTTTACCCAAGTATATATGGCTTTGATATCTTGAGCTACACTATTTGGTGATAAAATGTACATTTGGTTCGTTTTGTTAGTAAGTTCTGGTTTCCCCTTGGGCCATCGTGCGCATTTTATGGTACAATGTTTCGTGTCACGCGTTCTCTTATGCTGATTGGGACCTGTGACATTACATATTGTCGATCTGGCACCTGTTAGTGATTATTTCTTGGTGATTCTAGCTGGCGTGCAGCAGGAAACAATCTCTCACTGTTGTTGATCTAGCATGGAGTTCAAATCCCTTGCCGACTTGCACTATCCATGAATTATGTATGTACTTTGGCTTCTACGGTAGCTACTTTCCCATATAGTTGCTACTCAACATGATGTTTGGTGCGATAAGTAAGAGTGCTATTCATATTATCTATAAATATAATCACGTGGTCCATAAGCACCGCACTAAAAATATTGAGATTGATTACCGCTTGTGTGTCAACATGTTGTCGGCAACAATACTGTTGGCATTGTCTTAGTTTCCGCATTTGGTTGGTTGGCCGATATATGACTCAAGTTGGTATGAAATCTTCATTCTCCTTGAAGGAATTTATCATACCTTTAATTGTATATAAAGTTTGAAAATACAAATTTGTTCCAAGGACTATTTATGTGATTGTTGATATATATCTTAATTAGCTAGGTTAGGCATATATATATATATATATATATTCCTCTTTTGTTGAACACGATTATATGACATATACACAAAGTAACATGTAGAGAGAGATCGAGTTAGTAAAATCAACAAGTATGGGCAGGTGGCAAATGTGATGGAATTAATGGATGGGGCAAATGGTATAGTAGTGGTGGTTTCTGTTAAGTTGCATGTTACTTTATTTGGATGGATTTCTGTTATTGAGAGAGAAATGATCCAAGAGGTAGAGTCGTCTAAAGTTATATATATATATATATATATATATATATAACAATTAAAACAAACTTGTCAAGATCAATAACCGAACTAATTAATTAACATGTCAAGGTACAAAATTAATTAATTAATCAATCCGATAATTAATTAAGTTGCACACATCACAAGCTGTACGTACACCCGTCGTCGTCGTCGTCGTATGATCCAACTTCACTACGACGCATTCCTCCTTTTTATTTTCTTCGTGGTCAGCAGCAGCAACAACATCATCTGCTTCGCTACTTCTTCCGGAATCCACCGGATGCACTTCTGAGTTTGTCGATAATATGTTAATTATGTGTTCCTTGGCCTTTTTCTCCGGAATCTTGTCTACTCTTGCTACCTTTTTGTAATATGCATACACCCCCATTTGAACCACTCCCAATATGAATCCCAATATGTTTGGCACCTACATGAACCATATATATATGCATACAATTAATTAAAGAAATATTAATAATTAATATATATATATATATATATATATATATAAAATGGTTAATTAGGTAGGTTGATGGTACGTTTTTAATTCCTTGAAAACGAATTTAATGGCACATATGCATTTAAAGAGAGATATATATAATGGGAATTAAGGTTAGGTTAGGTTAGGTTAGGTTATAGTTACCGTAACGCATATATCCTTGAGGGACATCCCATAAGCGAACCACATCGTTGCACTTAGCGTCAGGAAGCATGATAAGGGTAATGGCATAAATTCCACACTTTCTGTTCTCACAACTTGAAACTGCAACCAAATTTATAATTAAATATATATATATATATATATATATATATATATATGTATTATTAAAATCTTACATTAATTGATCGAATCGATCCATATTTGAATTTATGTAAATAGATTATATAGATGGTCATACATCACATCACGGGTTGTAACTTTTTATTGGATTAATATATATTACCACAATTGTGAGAGGTGCCGCAAAAACAGCTACGGATATCCCAACACAAACCCATCCGACGACTAGCACACGTGTTTCTCCTTGCAACGTGAAGAGCGTCCCAAGAGAAATCACAAGGCAAAACACCACCGTAGCCGAGAGCCACTTAAACGTTTGCTTCTACATACATAATGAATAATAATTAGCTTAGCTTAGCTTAGCTAGATAGGTATATATATATATATATATATGTAATTAATGAAATTGATTACATTGGACGGAGTATATATATATATGTATGTACCTTGGTATCGGGTGTAGCGTAGAGGAGGAAAATGATGATGTAAAGAGACTCGATGAAGGTACCGAGAGAGTTGATGGAGATGAGAAGGAAAGTGTCGCCTCCTTTGATGAAGGCGTAGTACAACCATAGCAATGCACTCAAAAGGGACACCACGTATGGAAATGATTGGAACCCCATTGTTGATTTCCTCTTGCATATTTCAATGAATGTTGGCCTATTATATATATATATATTTATTATTAATTAATTAATACTATAACAAACTAATTAAACATCCATCCATCCATCCATCATTTCCCTATTCACATAATAATAACTATATATATATATATATATATATATATGCATAGTTGACTTACAACGGAGCAAAGTAGACGCCGGTGGAAATAATGTTACCTGCAAGTGGTAGAAGATTGCTAGTCATAAAAACTAATTAATGAAGATATATTGAGATTAAGAAAGTAATTAGATCATTAATATGAAATTAGTAATTAAGTAGATGAAGGAAGGAAGGTTAATTACCTAGAAGCCCAAAAACAAAAACCAGAGGGTGGTGAACATTAAAAACTTCCATTTCTAATTAACACTAGCTAATTAAATTAAGCTTCTCTCTCTCTAACAATTAATTAAGATGACGAATTGAACAGAATAGAAGAATGGAGGTGTTATTTGGTGTTATGGATCTCATGTATTTATATGGATGACAGAGGAGAGGAATATATATATATATATATATATGATGGAATGATATTTTCATGTATATATATATATATATATACACACTGTGTATATATATGTGTGTGTGTGTGTTTTGATGGATGATCACTCTTGCATGCATGCGTGTCTCACCTTCCAATTAATTAGTTTAATTACTAACGTTTCTTGTTTTTATTTATGGATAAATAATTAAGCATCCCCCAACAAGGTTGTCTGCATATGTTGCATATATATAACTCCATAATACACCCAATTTATAATTATTTCACTTCACATTATTCCTCTCCATTAAATTACCCATATATACATTACGACAAATGATTGAGTGAAAAGCTAAGGTTAACGTGGGAAGCGTGGAAAGTGGATATATAAACCGTTGATCACTCCTAATTAAATGCCCTCACATGTAGTGGTGGATCCAAGATTTTTGCCTAGTAGGGGCACTTTTAAGGTAGATTATAGACCCGCAAAGTTGTCCGATATGTTTTTAGCCTAATTACACGGGTTGGAGAGATTTTTAATGTTTTTTGGTTTATTTCAAGAGATTTTTAAGTTTTTTTGTCGATTTCGATGGACATTTTCAGTTTTTTTGGTTGATTTTGAGAGATTTTTTTTAGTTTTTTTGGTTGTTTTGCAGTACTTTCTTTGGTTTTTTTGGTTGGTGAGATCACTGGCCGGAAAAATACTGGAGGAACTATAACAGAACCTAACAAAAATTTTGTTTTTAAGCTAGATAATTTCTTTTTAATGGGGCCCAATCCCCCACCCTATGCTAATGTTTAACATCGAAAGAGTTTTGCATAAAAAGAGGCCGAGTTAAGTCGAAATCGTTTCAGAGTTCGCAGGAACCGGAATTTGAAAAGATCCGGAATGTGTGTGTGTGAACCGTAGATCCGGAACCAAAGGAAAGGATCCGGAATGTGTGTGTGTGAACCGTAAGATCCGAAATTTGTTAAATATATGGATCCGGAATCTGGGCCATAATAGTATAGATCCGGAAGTTGGGCCTCAGATCCAGAACATGGTAAAGTGGTTCCGGAATTATTGTGAGTGGGGCTTAAATAGAACCGGAATTGGGTTCGGTCTCTGCGGATCCGAAATCCAACAAATCAGATCCGGTATTTAAGTTTAAAGGGATCCGGGCTTGGGGCCACTAACAGATCCGGAATTTAGGTTTTAAAGGGGTCCGGAAGTGGGTCGGGTATTTGTATCCGGAATTCTTTAATCTAGCATTTTGGGCTTGACTTGGATTTTAAAACCCGAATCACAATTGAGGATCCGGTAGTTAATATCTTGGGCCGATAATCTGGAAATTTAATAAGGAGACCCGGAAATGAAAAAAGAAAGGGCCCCGGTATTTTATTAGTTTGGGTCGTGGATTCGGTAATCAATTATGTAACATCCCGGTTTCCCAAATATGCTTCAAATAACATACATTGCATAACTTCATTACATTCATAATAAAAATACAAAATAAACCACAAACGGTCCCTTCGGTCTCGAAACTACAAAATACATTAAGCTTCCTAATCAACGCCCATCAAATGCTCCTTACTCTTAATCCTTTCCTTTGTCGATCCTTAACCTGGAAAACATATTTTTGAAAACAAAATGAGGGTTAGACCAAACGGGTCTAGTGAGTTAATCCCGGTCCTTTCCAAAATCATTATAAAACCTTTTATGTAAATCCTTTGTATCAAAATAGTTTAGATACAACCTTTGCCAATACACACACATATACCATAAGTATATAAACGTCATATATATATACCACACGTATTTTAATTACCAATCCAGACTCGTGCATCGTGTACATCTCATTCACCTTATTCCTCCACAAATGGCCATATTAGTTGGTAGCAAGCCAACTAATAAATCAACAACCGGTCCGCTCATCGGAACCCGGCTACCTGTCGGTCCGCACACCGGAACCCGACTACTCACCGGTCCGCACACCGGAACCCGGCTACACACCGGTCCGCACACCGGAACCCGGCACAAGTGCACTCGTGTAGTGCAAAGCTTATATAAATACAATATATATCTCATTACATCATATTGTCATTTATATACTCATAATCATATTCCTACCACATAATCATCTCATTTATATATACACATACTCACATACATATATAAACACATATATGTATTCCAGTTGAAAACGTTTAAAGCAAAACTCACCTGAATGCTTACAATATGCTTCCAAACCTTTCTCCGAGCTATCCGATCCTTTATCCAAAATTCTCAGAATCTGAAACCATTTACATACAAATATCTCCTTACCAACTTATGTATAAGACTTACTAGCAGGTTATGGACTCTAGATACATCTACATAACTTTTATCCTCAAAACTACCCAAACAGCCAAGTTATCCGGAAACCTCAAGCTATCCGGACAACTTTCCTGACAACACAAAGAATCCGGACAACACTACTTTTCCCGGACAGCATGACTAATCCGGACAGAACAACTTCCCGGACAGCATAAGGAATCCGGACACCAAAGTAATCCGGACGCCATCCGGAAAACATAGAAAAGATCACCTTACCCGGATAAAACCCTGTCCGGACACCTTCAGAACGTTATCCGGACACTACCAACAAAACTACCCGGATACCTTCAACTTATCCGGAAACTACTGACTGTTCATCACTTTTCTACCCAGAATCCGACTGAATCATTACCAGATATGAAATCGGTTATTCTACTCCGATAGAAACTACCTAATAGCAATTACACACATAAATTGTAAAAGAAACATACCTGAAATCACTTCCAAGGTCACCCATTTGAATCCCTAACCTCCCTTTCTTCTTTTGCTTCTTTTCTTTCTAAAACACACACACACTGATTTTCTGGATATTTGCTGTTATGAAATATCTGATTCCATTAAAGGATAATATCTATCCATATTTACCACTTAAGTCCTTTAACTATCCACTAATGACCAAAACACCCTTAAACTTATAATTTAACCCAAACTTACCCTAAACATCAATTATATAATTAAATAAATTTAACGGAACTATGATTTAACTAACGAACTTACCCGGGGTATTACATCATCTCCCCCTCAAAAGAATTCCGTCCCGGAATTCGGTTAAGCAACGAACTGGGATAACTACTATTGAAAAGATATCAAATTAAAATAAAGTCTAAATAGAATATCAGCAAAACACAATCTCCAACTTAGCACAAAAATACTAACACAAAACTTTAGACATTTGCTTCATTTAAACCATTCCGCAATTTGAAATTCATCAACACCGGTCTCACCTTACCCAACTAATATAATTACCAAATCATCATATAATAATTTCACTACAAAACTAAGCCGAAAAGAATTCATCACAACTCCGTTAAAAATTTCCTGTCACTACCCATATAACTCATTAACGGCTTAACATGCAAAGTCCTGCACCAAGTTTAAAACAATTCTTACTCCAAGAAGAAAACCCGCGTGATACAAACAAGGTATAATATCCCAGATCCATCATACCAATATCATTCACAAATCCAGACTCCAGGTTCACCTCATCCTACTACCCTTACTATGACGGAATCTCCACTAGTCATGATGAGTCGCCTCGCGAATGCACAGTCGCATACAGTGTGAAATCAGATAGACATTCGAAATAAAGATTCTATCCCACAACGGTTAGACTCAAACAAGAGCTGCGCAATAGAACTAAATCAATTATTCTAAGGCTATTTAGTTCCTACTGTACACCACTTATAAGGCATTCACTTAACAACCTATCAGGACTAACATAAATTCCTACTAGCATGTAATAGTCATGCAACAAAGTGTAATAAGTACCAGGCAATCTAGCATACATACTCCCATGTTCTAGAAAGCAAAAATTTACACTGAGTACTCTACCTTTTCCCTTGGCATCGGCCGATTGTACACGCTTTCAATCACCGACTCTAACATGTCCCAACAATCCAATACTCCAAAAATAACAACATTCTACTTCCCAATAGGTTACGGCAACAACTCGGAGTATCACCTTAATCGTTAATTGAACTTTTCTCCATAGGTCATCCCCAACTCTACCGTCACTTCTCTAATCCAAAACATATCTAATACAGACAACACTTTCTTGCATGAATTACACCGATCACAAACCATAGATAACAATTGATTCCCACACTTGCCACAACATCACTCTCGCACTACTACCATATCCTATACAATGGTCCTTCATCCTGAGCATTACATTCGACTACTTTCCTCCACTCTCTTCTCAATATAAAACATGTTTCCCCAAGGACAGCTCACTAGGAGGTGCTCACCCACGAGCTGGCTTTCTTTCACTTCCAAACCAACCGCACACACCCAATTTCAATGATTACCATACTTAACCAACAATTTCACCACACCTCATATCAGGAACTTAACTGAGTTAATTCGAAATCACACTTAATACTCGATACAACCACACACTTTTCATTCCTTAAACCGTAATACTCCACTCCTTAGCTAACCACCACTTAGACATCCATGCCTCTCCACATATTTTTTTGTCACATCTGAACAACTTATAAACAAAATCCCGAGCAGATGTTTCCACTTATACTCACCACATATCATTACTAATTCATCACTTACAAAAATTCATCACTACCACGCCTCACACGCTCACTAACTATAAACTGCCATCATCTTATCCACATCATCCCACACCTTTAAACCATAACCTTTTAGATAGTGCCGACAATCACAATAAGTATAATCTACACAACACACTAAACCGTCGCCTTCATAACCAGGTCAAGACTTCACACACTACCGTATCCTCCACACATAACAACAACATCACAACAGCATGCAATCAACAATTACGTAGAATTGAACATATAAACAACACGCATGCTTTAATACACGTTTTCCTATCACGTAATATAAAACCTTTCAAATAATTTAATCTGATCAACATGCTCGTAACCAATATCAATTATGAAAACCTTTCGTAAAACCTTTCATTCACACAAAGAAGGTAAGGGAACTCACCTTAGCCTTAGCACTTCGACACGCTCCGGGATACACTTTAGTTCAAACCGAACACCTAAAATGATCGCCACCAAAAATGGTGTTAACTATCTAATTACATCCCCAAAACATTCCCAAATCAGTTCTAAGGCCCCCAAATCGATATTTTAGATACTCTAAACATTAAGAACCAATAATCATCATTTTAAACGACATAAAACCCATCAAATCTATCACTCCAAAGCTCAAAAACTCAATCCATGGAAAAAAATGAAGATTATCAAACAATTATGATGAAGCTTCTTACTGATTTGATCAAAATTCATAGGGAATCAATCCCAAAATCATTTGCCTTCTTTCTTATGGGTTAAAACTCATCCCACGATAGGATTATCAAATCCCTAGCCATAAACTTGCCTAATCAATAAAGAGAAGAAAATAAGAAGAAATCAGACTTTGAAGAAGATGACTACAACCATGCTGCAACTCTTTCTTTACATCTCCAATCGAATTTGCAAAAATCGAAATCTATAAATCAATCCCCCAACAATTCCTTACTTTCATCATAACCTCAGTTATTCCAATATATCAACTTTATCTTCTCATACCAAATTATCGAGGATCCCTTATCATTACCTAATCAAAATGTTAACAAGATCAAGTTCCAACATCCTCCTATGCTTACTACTACTTCAAATTCTAACAAGATTATCGAGAATAACTTAATAGGCACTCCACACCCATCTATATCGCCAACACAATTATCAAGTTCTTTTCTAATGCAATTAAGCAACAAAAGAACGAAAACACAATTAATTCGGTTTGCACCGAAGTCAAATAGCACTTTAGCACGTGTAGAGTTTAATAAATATACCTGTCTTCATCTCTATCCATACGTCGAGTCCGGCTTGCCACTCTGTTGATTCAACAAGGTTAATATACACGTAAGCACATACCCCATATAATAAGGTATTCCAGTCCAAACATGTACTTGTAAGTTCATAATTACACTGGCCAGGTGTAATTCGAAATTACCTTACATGATGTTCCTTCTACCTTTTATACTTAGCATCCCAAGGTTCTAATATATCAAGGACGTCCTACTTCACATGCAGTTTAAGTCTAGGTACGGGTACAAATACCTAAATCCCTTAAACTAGGGCTCTGATACCATTTGTAACATCCCGGTTTCCCAAATATGCTTCAAATAACATACATTGCATAACTTCATTACATTCATAATAAAAATACAAAATAAACCACAAACGGTCCCTTCGGTCTCGAAACTACAAAATACATTAAGCTTCCTAATCAACGCCCATCAAATTCTCCTTACTCTTAATCCTTTCCTTTGTCGATCCTTAACCTGGAAAACATATTTTTGAAAACAAAATGAGGGTTAGACCAAACGGGTCTAGTGAGTTAATCCCGGTCCTTTCCAAAATCATTATAAAACCTTTTATGTAAATCCTTTGTATCAAAATAGTTTAGATACAACCTTTGCCAATACACACACATATACCATAAGTATATAAACGTCATATATATACCACACGTATTTTAATTACCAATCCAGACTCGTGCATCGTGTACATCTCATTCACCTTATTCCTCCACAAATGGCCATATTAGTTGGTAGCAAGCCAACTAATAAATCAACAACCGGTCCGCTCACCGGAACCCGGCTACCTGTCGGTCCGCACACCGGAACCCGACTACTCACCGGTCCGCACACCGGAACCCGGCTACACACCGGTCCGCACACCGGAACCCGGCACAAGTGCACTCGTGTAGTGCAAAGCTTATATAAATACAATATATATCTCATTACATCATATTGTCATTTATATACTCATAATCATATTCCTACCACATAATCATCTCATTTATATATACACATACTCACATACATATATAAACACATATATGTATTCCAGTTGAAAACGTTTAAAGCAAAACTCACCTGAATGCTTACAATATGCTTCCAAACCTTTCTCCGAGCTATCCGATCCTTTATCCAAAATTCTCAGAATCTGAAACCATTTACATACAAATATCTCCTTACCAACTTATGTATAAGACTTACTAGCAGGTTATGGACTCTAGATACATCTACATAACTTTTATCCTCAAAACTACCCAAACAGCCAAGTTATCCGGAAACCTCAAGCTATCCGGACAACTTTCCTGACAACACAAAGAATCCGGACAACACTACTTTTCCCGGACAGCATGACTAATCCGGACAGAACAACTTCCCGGACAGCATAAGGAATCCGGACACCAAAGTAATCCGGACGCCATCCGGAAAACATAGAAAAGATCACCTTACCCGGATAAAACCCTGTCCGGACACCTTCAGAACGTTATCCGGACACTACCAACAAAACTACCCGGATACCTTCAACTTATCCGGAAACTACTGACTGTTCATCACTTTTCTACCCAGAATCCGACTGAATCATTACCAGATATGAAATCGGTTATTCTACTCCGATAGAAACTACCTAATAGCAATTACACACATAAATTGTAAAAGAAACATACCTGAAATCACTTCCAAGGTCACCCATTTGAATCCCTAACCTCCCTTTCTTCTTTTGCTTCTTTTCTTTCTAAAACACACACACACTGATTTTCTGGATATTTGCTGTTATGAAATATCTGATTCCATTAAAGGATAATATCTATCCATATTTACCACTTAAGTCCTTTAACTATCCACTAATGACCAAAACACCCTTAAACTTATAATTTAACCCAAACTTACCCTAAACATCAATTATATAATTAAATAAATTTAACGGAACTATGATTTAACTAACGAACTTACCCGGGGTATTACAAATTAAGAGATCCGAAATTTTGTTTTAAGTCCCGGAGTGAATTTAATTCAGTAAAATCCAGTGTGTCTTACCTGGTATGTGTGTGGGTTTAAATTGTAGGTGCGAGTAAAGACGATCGGTGCGAGTAAGAATTTCTAATCAGGACTCCAGGTGAATCTTTCTAAACCTAAATTTTATACAAGTGTGGTCGATGGTTATTATCTAACTGTGTGCTTTTCAACTGCTTTTTATTTCAAGGCGAAGAGTAAGTGTGTGGCATGGTGTAACACCCTCAAAAATCGGAACGAGCAACTAACTTTAATTTCAATAAATTAACTAAAAGGCGATAAACTTACTTCTACATATTATCCTTGAAAATACCTCAAAGTTTAAACATCACAAAATAAACTACTAACAACTCTAGGCGGGCGTTACTTAACCCAAATAAAAGTTGCTAATCCCAAAAGTGCGGAAGACTTCACTAAGCATCTCACTTCCCGTGCACTCCACTAGCACTCATCACTTCACAGTGTAGCTAAAGCTCTCCCCAACCTGAACCTGTTGCACATGCTGACAAATAAAAAGGTTAGGCTAACGCCTAGTGAGTTCAAGAGTTTACATCATGAGCAAATCATTTGATAAACCAAAAGATTCAACTTAATAAATGATCTTCAAAACGGGTTTGTATAAAAGACATCGACAACCCAATTTCCGAACGCACACAATTCCTGTGAGGAAAGCTTCCAGCGAAAATCGTTTCTCTGCAATGGACTTAAATCCAAAACTCACATCAAGAGTTAACGAAATAATAATTTCTCAAATAATCGCCAATGCGAATAAAACTCCAATAGTTAAAACATCCAATAAGGATGAAACATAAATTCTTCCATCAATCATGGAAAACAATTTGTATGCATAGAATATAACCTCGACAATGCGGGTACATAAAATACCCGAAATCAACACCCTTCGGTGACGGGGGAGACCCGATCTCATCGAATGTGGCAAACACATAAATTAAACCACAAATAATAAATACAAGCAAGCTTCTTGGATGTGGAAAACAGATGACATCAACCATACTAGGTCTTTAGTCCATCTCCGACATCACCCAAAACTAGGTCTTTAGTCCACCTCCGGCATCAACCAAAACTAGGTCTTTAGCCCGTCTTAGACATCAACCAAAACTAGGTCTTTAGTCCACCTCCGGCATCAACCAAAACTAGGTCTTTAGCCCGTCTTAGACATCAACCAAAACTAGGTCTTTAGTCCAAACCACCAAGTTCAATCCTACTGGATCTTTACCTTGGGAACCCACCATCCAACACACGCTTACTCGACTTAAATATATATATATATATATATATATACATGACCTCAAAAGAATAACCAATGCATTCAAATCATGTAAATCTCAAATATAATGCAATTCATGCAATTCAACCCCAAGCCCACGTCGAGCTTATTAAAACCGGGCGAATGCCCTCAAGACTCAACTGAGTCCAAACCGAGCCCTCTGCTCATAGATCTAATGATCGTTTTCCAACATCAACACATGCAAATGGAGTGCATCTAACCCACATCATGCAAACACACGCTCCGAGGCATGATAACCCCATTAAGGTTCATTAGTCCCAAATGTACTAAAAATAAATCATCAAACGGTCTTCACACATAAGACCAACACTTAACCCGACACGTATTCAAATAAAATGCAATTAAGCAGATAACACATCCAAGACTCCATCTCGAGTCACTAAAACCGACAAACACTCAAAAGACTCATTTGAGTATAAATCAAGTCTTTAAGGCCAAAATAAACGTTTGGTTAAATACGTGTCACTCACACAGTTACATAAACCCAAATGCATCGTTACCCAAAATATTTATCTTTTAATTCCTCAATAGGCCATCGGCCCCAAAATAAAGGTTTACAACTCTCAAAACATTCACATGGTCGGATTGACCAAAATCCCCAACTCACACGTTCACACTTTAAAATGTGCCACGTCATAGTTATCACATAATCACAAAACACTAAAAGTGTGTTTTGACCAAACCCTCTTCACTTATGCAATAAGTTAACAAAACCTCTTTTACTCGTGATTTATTTATCAATCACTCAACATCCCCAAATATGGGTGTTTTACAAGATATGTAAAGTTCAACACTTTGATTAAATCCAAAAACCCACCAAATAACTCAACAAGGGATAGTTTCACATAAAGCACACAAATACTTTAAAACACATATTTTGGCATGTACAAAGTTTTCACAAAGCAACTTGAACTCACATTGCTAGATTAGGCTAAATCTAGATTTTCCCAACGTAAGCTCCTTTGATGCAACCCGGATCTTCAAGCTCAAATCTTCCAAAAACCTAGATCCACAAGTTTTCAACCATGAATATTCATATTCAACCACTTTAAATTGTTTCCCAAACATCAACCAACAAAATCTCCATCTATACCCAAAACCTCAATTTGACCTAACTTTTGTCAAAATCATCCAAACCGAAATTGGAGAAACAAAACACTAGGAGATCATCAATGAAACATTTATAACTCATAATGAAGCTTGTAAATGGAAGAAATGAACTTACCACTTAGGTTTTGATGAAAACCTAGAAAACCCCAAAAATCTCTAGTGTTGTGGATGAAACTTGCTTTTGCATCAATAAATGAAACCACTAGCATAAAATGGAGAATGAACACATTAATCTCCATGAAAAAGCCCCAAAATCATATAGGGTTCGTGAGGGAAATAGGGGAAACGATTTGGAGAGAAGAGAAGAGATTTGAGAGTGAGAAATGAGAGACTTACCACCACCAAACGTTCTTGAATCTTCCAATAAACTTCCAAACTCTTTCTAGATCCTTGAAAAGCTCTCAAAAATGGAACCATAGCAACTTGAATCACCAAAATCGGAGTTGAAATGAGAGAGATATGAAGAAATGAAGTTTGGAGGGTGAAATTCGCTTTTAAGCTGATCAAGTGCTCTGTGTGGGTCTCCGCGCGAGTGAACTAGCGCCACAAAGAACGACGGGCACTCGTCGCCTGGTTTCCTCTTAAACACTGTTTTGGCCATAACTTCTTCGTTTTAGCTCCGTTTTCGCTCCGGAAAGAACCGTTGGACCCGTATTCAAATTCCTCATCCAACAAGACCATAAAATCTATGATTTAATCCAAAATCCTATTTTTTATATTTTTCTTAAAAGATCGATTCCACACTGATTCGAAATTGTACTTATCCGAAAATTACGGGTGTTACACATGGTTATTATCTAACTGTGTGCTTTTCAACTACTTTTTATTTCAAAGCAAAGAGTAAGTGTGTGGCAAAATGTGTGATTTAAATGTGTGTGAACATGCTCTGGCTTTGGTGTGAAATGGGGGTGTGTCCCATAATAGTATATATGAATTTGTTTCATATATGGACGGTGTGTGCCATATTGCGCTATCACGATGTGTGTGACTATAGCGTGTGTGCTCTATTGCGCTGTCACGGTGTGTGTGACTATAGCGTGTGTGCTCTATTGCGTTGTCATGGTGTGTGTGACTATAGCGTGTGCCAGTAGCATGTGTCATTGTGTGCATAGTATTTTAAGTGTGCTTGTTATGATTTGTATAAACTCTTTCACAACTGATTTTTTAAACTGTGATATTTTGATGTAACTTGGTGTGGAGGGAACTCACTAGACCTCATGGTCTAACCCTCGTTTTTCAAAACTAAAACCTTTTCAGTAAGCAGGTAGTCGAAAGCTTGCTTAGAAGTTTGGCAAGGCGTGAGGCGGAGGTTGCGTATAGAAGGATTAGAAGGCTTTCCTTTATTTTGTAGTTATGATCTCAGCTGTAGTTAGAGTTATTTTCACAAACCCAGTCTGTAATCTTGATAGTGTGACTATGTTGAGCCGTTTATGGCGTTATGAATTAAAGAAGTAGCTTTTAGCATGATAGTTTGGTGTGGGTTGTTACACCGACGATGATGAATCATGGATTCATGATTACTGGAGAAACGAAACGAAGGGCTTCATAATCACCGGAGAAACTAAACAAACGGCTTCATGATTACCCGAGAAACGAAACGAAGGGCTTCATGATCACCGGAGAAACTAAACAAACGGCTTCATGATTACCAGAGAAACGAAACGAAGGGCTTCATGATCACCGGAGAAACGAAACAAACGACTTCATGATTACCGGAGAAACGAAACGAATGGCTCCATGATCACCGGAGAAACGAAACGAAGAATCCTCGATTTTTTTGAATAGCCCAGAAAAAACATCAGCAGTAACCACATGGGCAACAAATTCATGTTCGTTAACTTGTATGGGTTCGAAAAAAACATCGCTGACGTAAATCTCCTTAATCGATGATGTATCATCCATTTTTTTTGTTAACCCATAAATATTGAGAGGATTTGTAGAAGCAAGAACACGAAAAAAATAAAAAAAATACATTAACTAATGATTACGATAATAATTAGTATAGGATATTAACAAATCACATAAAATAAGGAAATTGCCATGTTTACCAGATTCTGCAAAAAATAATTAAAAAAACTGAAATTAGCGAATTACTTAAATACCCCTACGACTTGAGCTTAATTAATAATTAATTTTAATTATATCTTGTGAAATGATTGGTTAAGGAGTGGTTTGCAAAGTTTCTACAAATGCATTGGTTTGCAAAAGAAACTTCCCCTATATATATATAGGGGTTAAATCATGTGAGAACCAAAAATAGGTTGAGAACCGTGGGAACCGATCTAAGCCGTCATTTGGTTTTGATCCTATGTTTTTAAAAACATAAAACTTCATTCATAGGTTCTCACGGTTCTCAACCTATTTTTGCCTATAATAATGTTCATAGATTAAAATCAATTAACAACTTAGATTGGTTTTCACGATTCTCAACCTATTTTAGGTTCTCATTTGATTATCGTGGGTTCTCATATATATATATATATATATATATATATATATATATATATATATATATATATATATATATATATATATATATATATATATCAAAAGTGGGCTATAATTACTTCTTTATTTTTTATACATTTAACACTTCACATTTGAACTTATGGCTATATATAGGTTCTCCACGATTATTACAATATATAGAGTTCTCAAATGATTAAGCTCGTGTTTATATTTTTCCTTTTCATGTTTAAGTTATTAATTATGCCATTAATTAATTTCATGCTTGAATTTTAGTATCTAATTTCATATATGTATATATGCAAAACAACTAGTAATATATAGTCTACAAAGTTTGTGTTTAATTAATATTTATTAAGTCGAAAAAATATTTGATTTAAGGTACAAGTTAAAGAAAATGCTAACCTTCAATAATTTTCAAAAATAAAACATATTCCATATATTTAAAATTCAAAATAATTAAGCAACCCATGATTTTAATTGGTTGAGAATTGAACAAAACAAGGTAGCTAGCAATGGTGTCATATGTGTCTAACCTGATGTGCACTTTTAGTTACTTCTCACGTTGCACAAACAATATTTGAGTTAAAATTAGCCTTTTTCACGTGACGCTTGTCCCCTCCCTAAATATGCTTAATTTCTTTCTACTTGCGCTCTCTCCACACACATATACATATACACATAGATGAAGAATTAAATGGGAACAAGGTAAAATAAGAAAACGTTAAATCATGTGTAATTTTAAATCACATGCAATTACGGAACACAGTTAACGCATGGGTGAAAGAATGATTTGGCCCACGACCTCAAGCTGCGACCGAATATCGTGTTTCACATGTGATTTTACACGCAAATTTAGTGTGAAATCATACATGATTTGTTTGTTCTCGTGTTCTCTTATTTGATCGTTGTTCTGTTCATACATTAAATTTGTTCTTAATTTCTATTTACTCCCTAAAACCATGAACGAAGAAACAACGTACAAGTTTTAATTAGCAATATATATAGGTATATATATATATATATGTTAGAATTGAAGAGTCGATTGATAGAGAGACACACGAGATGGCTGAATCGGCCGGTTTTCATATAATGAGAGAGTGTTTACAAATGAAGTGTCTAACCTAATAATGAAACCCTAAGAGACTATTTATACAAGGTAAGTTACACATAATTACAGAAAGGACCCTGAACTATACATATTGACATTAATACTCTAACATCCCCCCTCAAACTCAAGTAGGGGAAGAATGAGCCAAATTGAGTTTGGAAACAAGAGCCCGAAAGCGCCCTGGAAGATGAGCTTTGGTGAAGATATCGACAGTCTGATCAATGGTTGAGATTGGAAAAAGTTTAACCGTCTTGCGAAGAACATGTTGACGAGTGAAATGACAGTCAATCTCGATGTGCTTTGTACGCTCATGAAAGACATCATTGTGAGCAATCTGAATAGCACTAGTGTTGTCACACCACAATGGTGTTGGGAAAATTGATGAGCACCCATATCAGATGGTAGCCAGCGTAGCCATACGAGTTCTTGAGTGGTGTCAGCTAAGGCTCGATATTCCGCTTCAGTGCTGGAGCGAGCTGTCAGTGATTGTCTCTTGCTGCGCCAGGAGATAAGAGAGTCCCCAAGAAAGAAACAATAGCCGGTAGTTGAACGACGATCGGTTATGTCACCATCCCAGTCAGCATCTGAGAAGGCACGAAGCTGTAAGGATGAAGTGGAAAAAATTTATGTTGAGTGAAATAACATGGTATCAGAGCTGTAGGTAAGCATCCTCAGCCATCTTCCAGATCTGCATTCTCAACTTTATTTTCCTTATTTTGCTGCAGTCGTTTTTGCTCCGAAAATCCATTCTCTGTTGGTTTTTTGGCAGAACTCCAAATATTAAAGTTGTCCAGAATATTGTCACGAACCTTCGTACCCATTTTCAGCTAAAACCGATCTGTTTTGAAAACCCGAGTCAAGAACACCATATGTTCATAACTCTCGCAACTCACACACTCATAACTGTCGCAACTCACACACTCATAACTCTCGCAACTCACACGCTCACAACTATCACAATACTCTCATATCTATCGCAACCTTCAGACTCATCTCTATCGCAACCCTCTGCCACGACCATCAGACTCATAACTATCGCAACTCTCTGTTGCGACACCTTCATCTATCGCAACCCTCTGTTGCGACACCTTCATCTATCGCAACCCTCTGTTGCGACACCTTCATCTATCGCAACCTTCACTTGCGACACCTTCATCTATCGCAACCCTCACTTGCGACACTTTCGGTTTTCACAACCTTCACTTGCGACACTTCCTCTATCGCAACCTTCACTTGCGACACTTCCTCTATCGCAGCCCTCATTTGCGACAACCCTTATCCTCGCAACCCTCTCTTGCGACAACCCTTATTCTCGCAACCCTCTTTTGCGACAAACCTTACTATCGCAACCCTCAGATGGCTCTCAATAGCCAGTCTCAATACATTGACTGCACGTTTTGTCACTCTACTTCTCATCTTCTTCTCAACTGCCCAATTCAAAAATGTCGCTGGTGTGGGATCACACAGCCACGACACTATGGGTCTGACTGTCTAAAACATCCAAGGAACTCAGGTAATCAACGGCACTCCGGTAATCTAAGGCAACTGCGTACTCTGTCCTTTGCTGGATCAATCACTCCAGACTCCTCTACACCGCCAATTCAGACACTGCATAACACCAACTCATCACCTGACCTTATGGCACTCCTGCGTCAAAACCAAGACCAAATAAAGCGACTCATGACAGGTTCTATGGGTATGCATAACACCAACTCATCACCTAACCTTATGGCACTCCTGCGCCAAAACCAAGACCAAATAGAGCGACTCATGACAGGTTCTATGGGTATGAATTCTCAGTGCAATATCTCAGCACCAGGCAATCCTTGGCTATTTGACTCTGGTTGTTGTAACCACATGACACCTAAGGCTGACGGGTTTATCTCTAAGCAAACCTCCAGCATGTTCTCATCAGTCCACACTGCGGATGACACTCGCTTACCCGTATCTTTCAGTGGAACTGTATCTACCACCAACATTCAATTACCTGATGTGCTACATATTCCAAACTTATCTCTGAGTCTGATCTCTATCACTCAACTTATGGAATCCGGCCTAATTGTCTTGTTTCATCCTTCTGGTTGTGTTGTGCAGGATCCAAAGACCAAGGAGATCCTTGGAGTAGGCCGTAAAGTTGGTCGGATGGTTGAAGTGGCCTACCTCCGCCTCCCCTTACTATCCTCAAATCGTGTTGCTTCTGTTTCCAGTACCCCTTCCCTTGAATTATGGCATAAACGTCTAGTGTAACACCCCAAAATCCGAGCCAATTTAAACCTCAAGTTATAACAGGTTATGACAATAAATACTTCAACTTATAAGAACAGGCAGTGGATTAACCATCAAGAGTATATTCACATTACAAGATCCTTCAAATAACCTATCAATCTAATTATGTCACTACAACCAGATTAATCAAGTTATCTATCAATCCATCATAACCTCTTCTTTGTTAATTTCATCCACCTCTGCTATATCAAAACGCTCGTCCCACAACCCTTTACCTCCCCGAGCTAGTACCTGGTAAGAAAACATCATTTGAAACGATTAGGCCAACGCCTAGTGAGAACATTCGTTTCCAAGATAATAATTGTAAAATCAATGTAAACAAGTTATAACAAACCTGATTCCCCTTTTCTTACCATACGTGTAACTCTATTCCGTTAACACAATTTTACCCAATTCCATGAATATGACTGACACACATTCCATCATCATATCATGTCTCAGAGCCACACTACGAGTCTTTACTGATTCTAGAGTAATGCTCTTAATCCAGAAATCGCAATATACACATGCCCATTTCCGTACACATCTATTCCAGAAATTGCAATGTACACTTGCCCATTTCCACATTCCAGAAAATGCAATGCACACTTGCCTATTTCCCCATACTGACAATAATTCCGTCATCATATCACGCCCTAGAGCCACACTACGAATCCTCACGGATTCTAGATTAATGCTCTCAACCAATAAATCGCGATTAGACACGCCCATTTATCGGTAAGGAAGCAGAGATCACAAGCACTTATGTCAATCTCACTCTCTTCCTTAGAAATCAGGAATAACGATTAATACCACACGCCTATTCCATGATTTCCCACACACACTGGAATAACGATTAAACGAGTAATACCACACGCCTATTCCATGTGATTACCAAACTTTAGTGCCTATGGATCCATTACACTTATATCTACTCGTGCAAGTTAATGCTTAATACAGATTTCTCATATCATTCAGTATGAGCAAATCATATATATAAATTGTACTCATATAGGTATTTACTCAATATAAATTCCTCATAGCAACCGTATAAGCGAATTATATTTATACCTCGTATATTCCTCATATCATTCAGTATGAGCAAATCATATATATATATATATATATATATATATATATATATATATATATATATATATATATATATATCGTACTGATTCCTCATAGCAACTGTATGAGCGAATCACATATAAATCTTATTTAATATAACATTATATTCCTGCCTAGTATCGACTAGCGCAGTCTATAAACCTAACATACTACTTTTCAAGGGTATGTATGTTCAAGCTATATAATTCCCATCACAATTCCTAAATCGCATATTTCCACGATTTACATAAATGCACATTTCATTACATCCGAAAAGATACATATAATACAAGGCCTCTAGATACTTAACTTATCAGATCCTTGACCCATATCTAATTTTGATACCATTTAGATATACTGGTTTCTTTACTCAATTCCCGATATGCTGTACCGGGACTCACCTGTACCGGGACTTGCCTCTACCGGGACTTGCCTCTATCGGGACTTGCCACTACCGGGACTTGCCACTACCGGGACTTGCCTCTACCGGGACTTGCCACTACCGGGACATTCCACTACCGGGACTTGCCACTACCGGGACATTCCACTACCGGGACATTCCACTACCGGGACATTCCACTACCGGGACTTTCAAGGTTTTGCGTATTGTCCGTTCAACAAGTCCTCAAATCGATTTAAAACATGAAATCAGTTAAATCTACTCATTCTAATCAATCCTCAGTCAGTTCATACAAATATACCAAGGTTAATATAACTTAAAAACACTGATTTGTACAAAGAATCGAATGAACTCACCTTATGCTGTGAAACCGATTTCTGCACAAACAAGAACTTCAATCTTTTGAATATGATTCTGCAATTCAAACCCAAGGTACAGATTCATTCATAAACTGACATCTAAATCGAATTTCTCCAACATTACAATCGATTCTTACCGAATGAAATCAATTTCTCGATTTCTTCTGTTCTCCTTCTTTCTCTCTGTATTTTCTCTTTGTTGCCGACTCAAACAGACATGAATGAGATAATTTCTCATCCTCAGCCTTTATCCACACACACATTTAGGAAATGACCAAACATACCTCTAAGTTTAATTCTTTCCAAAAGTTACACTAAACTTTCATCTTTTGCATTTCAACCTTAAATTGGATTATAAGACTTCCATAAAATCCCAAGGTTACAACAAATACGAAAACATCCCAATTCTTATTAAAATACTAATAACGAAAATTTAGGATGTTACAATACTCCCCAACTTGAAAATGATTTCGTCCCCGAAATCAAAATCAGGTAAACAAAGAAGAGTACCAATCTCACATACTTTCTTCCGACGCTAAAGTCATACTAACAACTCAAAGATATAATATCATTATACCTATAATCACCCTCTTAGATTGTAATTTATCAAACGATTTTTCTAAAATCGATTCCCGCTCCTTCACATAACAACTTTTCTCATCAATTATGCTTCAATAACTACGGCAACCCATCATTGCATTCATGACTTACACGTTTCTTCGACACAAAATGCTATCACCTTCTCACATCACTATCTGTAACATCTCGAATTTTCGTTGTATTATTTTTGTAAGTTACAAGTTTTAACTTGGGGTTAAGTTTGTATTTGTTTAAAGTTATTGGTTGAAGTGGGTTTTCAATTTGAGGGTTTGTTGTGTCATTCCTTTAAAGTTAGGGGTGTATTTGGTAAGTTGAGCTATGACTCACTAAGTTGTAGTAGGAGGTGTCACACAATTAGTCTTAAGTGACCAATTGTGTGTGTGGATGGCCATTTCGGTATCAAGAGAGACAGATAGAACCGAGAGATAGAGATAGAAAGATCGAGAAGAAGAAGAGCAAGTGAAGCAAGGATTTTCAGCTGGGTTTTTTAGATTAATTGAAGAAACAAAGGTAATCTATCCTTACTTTTATGTTCATAAGTTGTTAGATAAGTTTAAAGATGGGTTTTTTATGAAATATGAATGTTTTGGGAAATCTGAGTATATGAGTAGGTTCAGTTCATAGCCTTAATCATATCTGCATATTATCAGAAAGATTCATGGTGTAAAAACTGCAAAATCTGGGTTTTAGGATGAACCAAGTGGACTGAGATATGGATGAACATCATGGATATCGCAACCTTGAGTTGCGACATTCATGCATGTCGCAATAGGCAGTTGCGACTTGGTAGTGAAGTCGCAATAGACAGTTGCGACTTGGTAGTGAAGTCGCAATAGACAGTTGCGACTTGGTAGTGAAGTCGCAATAGAAGGTTGCGACTTGGTGTTGAAGTCGCAATAGAGGGTTGTGACTTGGTGACCATGTCGCAGTAGTTGATTGCGACTTGCACTGTGCATTGCGACAAGAGATCTTAATATTAGTTGGTTGCGACTTAAGACGAAGATTTTTAGATGATAAGTTTTAGAGAGTTCTGTTTTGTAATTTAATATCAATATATGTGTATATTGGATATTACAGTAAACTGTGGTGGTGAAGACAGAAGTTCCCACGTCTTTAAAAGAAATAAAAGAAGTGTGACTTCATACCAGGTACAAGCTCCGGGAAGTAAGCGGGAAAGTGTGATGAGGATCTTTTGGAAAGACTTAAACTTAGAGATAACGGAGGATCTAGCGGTTCTTTTGATGCTTTTGGGACAAAGGATTAGATAACTTAATTAATCTGATTATGATGTATGATTAGATTAATAGGTTATTTGAATTAGATGCATTGTATATAAAACCTTTACATTTGATCCTCAGGTTATAGAAGTTTAAAGTTTTATGATCATAACTTGTAATTTTTAAGGTTTAAATTGGCACTGTTTTTAGGATGTTACAATATGGTATCAGAGCAGTAGTTTAAGCGAACTAGGTATGATTTTGAGATACCTAGACTTAAGCTGTGATGAATTAAGTTATGATCCGTGAGTGATGGGTAGAAATACTAAGACTGGGTAGTCTTAGAGTCGACAGAAATACGCAAAGTTAGTATTGTAACAATGGTAATGAGAATTCTCATGTATGATATGTTCGCAATTTCAATTAGCTACTGTTATTATGAATATATTGTTACACAAGCATACTTGTTTCTAAATTGTTACAGTGACTGATTAGCGGTAAAGTACGTATTGTATGTCTAGTTGTATAAACCATTACTGATGAGTATTCTGTTGTGCTCATACCAGATCAATGGTGAATACACCTCCGAGGTCTCCAAATTCTTCTATGAATAGGAATTGGTTAGACGATACGGGAGAAAGGCAAACAGGTTTTCTTTCTTTAGGAGGAATGCGAAATCGGGTACATCGAGGGGGTGCCAGTACTGCCGATCAAACACCATCGGATTCAAGTATGGAAGGCCGCATAATGGATAATGTAACCAGATTGATGAATGCATCGATGGAAAGACAAGCTGAAATGATGAACGTCAATATGGGAAGACAAGCAGAAATGTTTATGAAAATGTTCAATGATCGAAGTACGGAACCAAGACGAACAGTAGTTGATACTAGTGTGATAAATCCAACTGGTAACCCAGGGTCGGAGACGGAAAGAAGGGTTGAAAGAAACTGCTCCTACAAAACTTTTCTGAGCTGTAAACCGCCGGAATTCAAAGGAGATGATAGTCCAGTGGCTTGCATGAACTGGATAAGAGAAATAGAACAAGCCTTTCGGGCTTGTGAGTGTTATGATGAAAAGTCTAAAGTTAGATTTGGGTCACAAATGTTACGCGGTAACGCGTTATCCTGGTGGAACGTACTGTCATCTTCTGTGACAGAGGCAGTTCTGAATGTCGTGACTTGGGAACAGTTCAAAGCAAAGATTTTGGAAGAGTACTGTAACGAAATTGAAATGGACCGAATCGAGGAAGAGTTCAGAAA
Source organism: Saussurea involucrata (assembly GCA_033807775.1). Taxonomy (NCBI): domain Eukaryota; kingdom Viridiplantae; phylum Streptophyta; class Magnoliopsida; order Asterales; family Asteraceae; genus Saussurea; species Saussurea involucrata. Next base: position 207,727,216 of record CM066320.1, read on the forward strand.
TCTCAAGAAAGGCAACATGACAGTGAGAAAGTATACCGAATCCTTTATGGAAAAGCTGAACCTGGTGGGGCATGTGGCTCCAGCTGAGAAAGACAAAATTAAAGCTTATCTGAAGGGTTTACCGGCGGATATGATGACCAGGGTCCGAAGTTCAAAAGTTACTACTTTAAGGGAGACGATTGAGGAAGCGAAAGTGATAGAAGAGATGTACGCCAAAGACAAAGAAGAGAAGGCGCATGTGGGAGAAAAGAGAAAGTGGGAAGGTTGTTCAGAATCTTCTCAGAAAACCAGATTGTTTGGCAAGAATATCCGTTATGACTCTCGTAGGGAACCAAGCTAGTGTTCCAAATGTAGAAGCAAACATTTTGGTTTGTGTCGAGTGGGGGGAAATGAATGTTACAAGTGCGGGAAGGCGGGGCATATAGCGGTGAACTGCACAATGCCGGGATCAGTGTGTTTTGAATGTAAGCAACCGGGCCACTTTCGGAAAGATTGTCCGAAGCTAAAGAAGGAGGGAGATCAGGGAAGGAAGTTGGTTATCCCTAAACCAACTGGGCGTGCTTTCCAAATGACTGCTGAAGAAGCGAAAGGATCGAAAGATGTTGTCTCGGGTACATTCCTTATAAACTCCATTCCTGCACATGTGTTATTTGATAGTGGCGCAAACTATTATTTTGTATCTAAGTTGTTCTACCGTAAGCTAGCTATGCCTGTCACTACGTTAGGAGATGCCTTAGTAGTTGAGATAGCTAATGGAGTTCAGTCTTTGGTTAGCGAAAGCCTGGTCGATTGTAAAATTTTGATAGAGGGAGCAGAATTTCCGATTGACTTATTGTTAATGGAAATTGGGGGATTTGATATTGTTGTAGGGATGGACTGGTTGAGCAATAACCAGGTAGAAATAATGTGTGCTAAGAAGCTGATTCGAATTCCGATGACTGATAAAGATGACGTATTCATATTTGGAGAAAAGCAGAAAGGAGATTTTCCGTTGATTTCAATGGCAAAGGCGCGTAAATGTTTATCGAAGGGATGTTGGTCCTATCTAGGTTATGTTATAGATACAAAGTTAGAAAAGTAACAAGTGCAAGATATCAAAGTGGTGTGTGAATTTCCGGATGTATTCCCGGATGATCTTCCAGGTCTACCAGCGGAAAGACAAGTAGAGTTTCGCATCGATCTTATTCCTGGAGCAACACCGATATCTCGTGCACCTTACCGCCTAGCGCCAGCTGAGATGACAGAAATGATGTCTCAATTGCAAGAGCTGTTAGACAAAGGTTTTGTTAGACCGAGTTCTTCACCTTGGGGAGCTCCGGTATTGTTTGTTAAAAAGAAAGATGGCACTATGAGAATGTGCATAGATTATCGGGAGCTGAACAAGGTAACAATTAAGAATAAGTATCCGCTTCCAAGGATTGATGATCTGTTTGATCAACTCCACGGTGCGGGATGCTTTTCCAAAATTGATTTAAGGTCAGGGTATCACCAAGTTCGGGTAAGAGAGGAAGATGTTCCAAAGACGGCGTTTAGAACGAGATACGGGCATTATGAATTTCTTGTGATGCCGTTTGGGTTGACTAACGCTCCATCTATATTCATGGATTTAATGAATAGATTATGTCGACCGTTTTTAGACAAGTCTGTTATCGTTTTCATTGATTGACATACTTGTTTATTCGAAGAATGAGAACGACCATGAACGCCATCTTCGGGAAGTTTTAGAAGTGTTACGAAAAGAGAAATTGTATGCAAAATTCTCTAAATGTGAATTTTGGTTGAAAGAAGTACAATTTATGGGACACGTGATTACAGTGGAAGGCGTGAAAGTAGATCCAGCAAAGATAGAAGCAATGATGAATTGGGAGACTCCGAAAAGCGCGTCTAAAATAAGAAGTTTCTTGGGTCTCGCAGGTTATTACCGGAGATTTATTAAAGACTTCTCAAAGATTGCTTCTACTCTGACGTTGTTAACTCGTAAGAATATGAAGTTTGTTTGGACCGAAAAGCAGGAGACAGCCTTCAGAACCTTACGGCAGAAGTTGTGTGAAGCTCCTATTCTTGCACTGCCAGAAGGGACTGAAGATTTGGTAGTCTATAGTGACGCATCGAAAATGGGTTTAGGATGTGTATTGATGCAACAAGGCAAGGTGATTTCCTATGCGTCAAGACAGTTGAAAGAACATGAAAAGAATTATCCTACCCACGACTTGGAATTAGCAGCTGTTGTGTTTGCTTTAAAGTTGTGGCGTCATTATCTCTATGGAACGAAGTGCACACTCTTCACTGATCATAAAAGTTTACAGCATGTTTTTGATCAGAAGGAGTTGAATATGAGGCAAAGGCGATGGCTCAAATTATTGAAGGACTACGATTGTGAATTGCATTACCATCCAGGTAAAGCAAATGTTGTAGCCGATGCCTTGAGCAGAAAAGAGTATAGTGGGTGCTTGAAAACGACAAACGCCAGAATTGATGTAATGTCAAGTCTGATTGAAAGAATAAAATCTGCTCAAGTGGAGGCTTTGTTAGAAAGCAACTTGAAAGAAGAAGTGATGAGCAAGCAACATCTTCAGCTGACTGAAGATAGCCGAGGGATTAAATTGTTCCAAGGCCGTGTTTGGGTACCAAAGATAGGTGGAAATCGGGAGTTGATTCTCGAAGATGCGCATAGATCTAAATATTCTATACATCCGGGGAGTACCAAGATGTATAGAGATTTGAAGTTGCATTATTGGTGGCCGGCTATGAAAGTGGATGTGGCACGAATGGTAGAGAAATGCGGAACCTGTTCGTTAGTAAAAGCAGAGCACCAAAGACCATACGGAAGTTTTCAATCTTTGGAAATTCCGGAGTGGAAATGGGATAAGATTACCATGGATTTTGTGACAAAGTTACCAAAGACGCAAAGAGGTAACGATACCATTTGGGTGATCGTCGATCGACTGACGAAGAGTGCTCATTTCTTGGCTATGAAAGAAGCATCACCAATAGATAAATTGGCGAAGTTATATATTGATGAAGCAGTGTCACGACACGGTATACCGGTGTCTATTGTGTCCGATCGTGACAGTCGGTTTACTTCCAGGTTTTGGCAGTCGCTTCAAGAAGAGTTGGGTACGAGGGTTAATCTAAGTACTGCTTATCACCCACAGACTGACGTCCAAAGTGAAAGAACCATACAAACTTTGGAAGACATGCTCAGGTCTTGTGTACTGGATTTTGGAGGTAACTGGGATTCTCATTTGCCATTAGTAGAATTTGCTTACAATAACAGTTACCATTCCAGTATTGGAAGAGCACCTTTCGAGGCATTATATGGTAGGAAGTTCAAAACTCCGGTGTGCTGGTTAGAAGCCGGAGAGAAACAGTTTGCTGGTCCGGAACTTGTGCAACAAACCGCGGACAAGGTAAAGGAAATTCGACAGCATATGAAAGCGGCTCAAGATAGACAGAAAAGTTACGCTGATCCGAAAAGGAGACCAAAAGAATTTCAAGTTGGGGAGCGTGTAATGCTTAAAGTATCCCCATGGAAAGGTGTGATTCGGTTTGGAAAGCGTGGGAAATTAAGTCCTCGTTTTCTAGGACCATTCACTATTACCAAAAGAGTTGGTCTTCAAGCATATCAATTGGATCTTCCACCTGAGTTAGAAGGGATCCATAATACTTTTCATGTGTGTTATCTTCGGAAATGCTTAGCCGAAGAACAGGATGTGATTCCACTTACTGATGTTAGGGTGGATGAAGGGAGCCGATGTGTAGAGGAACTGGAGGCAATCCTGGAAAGGTCAGTTAAGAGACTACAAAGTGGTAAAGAGATGGTAATGTTGAAAGTTCAATGGAAGCATCATCGAGGTGCTAATGTGACCCTAGAGTTAGAGGAAGATATGAAAGTTAGTGATGCGTGCTTTCTTTGAATACACCTACAGACGTGTGCTAATAGAACCAATAAGCAAGTATACTTATATAGAACTATGTCGTCTTTCAAGTAATAAAATGGTAAAATACCGAATATCGTCCCACAGAGATTGGAGTTAAAATTGCCATTAAAGTATGCTGAAAGAAATGATTTCAGATGACGATTTGGAAGAAAATATCTTTGATTGGTTGGTTGATGAGTATCACAGATTACAACAAACAATAATAAAAGAGAAGCAAGGGTGTAAGACTCGTGATGTTATGTTAAACCAACTTCCAGTAGGCTACTGCTGCAGAGATGCTGCAGCATAACAGTGACAAAAATTGGTTTGATTATCTACTTTGAAACACGTTCCTCTCGGACTCTCACCATCCCATGATTCCAGTAGCAGTCAGCAATCTCATCTCTGAGCAGAACCAAAGGTAAAGGAACGATAGAATGGAGTTCTCAAAGTATACGGAAAAACAAATTCTCTTTGTTAAAAGTTACTCTCTCGATATAACCCCCGTACCTCCCAAGTTTGAGTGATCCTAAGTAGCTTATCTCTAAGTCTACTCCATTTTAACCCTTTGAGAAAAAGATAACTTATCAAGAATGAATCATTTTAGAAAACAAAAGTAACAACTCTCGTTGCAAGTAACTCTCTCGATATTACTCCTTAAGTCATCCAAATTGACGTGCTATTCAATGGCCTCTCTCGAGGTCCATGACACTTGAACACTATCAAAGTGATCAATTTGTCAAGGAGTTATATTATCTTGAAGAAACTTGAGTTAGAATAATAAAACATCATTTTTGTCATTGAAAATGCCTACTTTATTTTGGTCAACATAACACCATTTGCCTCACACCCAAGCTAATATGCTTAGCTACTCATGATAATAAATAAACTGAAATAAATGCAAAAGTTATATAAGGTAAACATTATACTAGAATGGAAATGATACTTAGAAAACAAAGATTATAACTAATAACTAACAAGAAAATAAGGGTACAAGGAAATAAATGACAATATCAAAGGATGGTATGTAAGTACAATAATGCAAGATGCTTATATTAAGTGCAGAAAAATAAAGACATAAACTAACTACCAAGATTAGTGATATACGATAGAATCAAAAGAAAGCAATTAAAAATTACTGCCCAGTGCCACAGACGATGCTACAAGTATTCATACAGGTATATGAAGATTTGAAGATAATAAGAACATTAACTAAAGAACACTTGAAGATCTGGGAAAGTTGTTGGAATTTCAGAGAGAATTGGGACTGAAAAGTTCAGCCACCAAAGTTACAAAAGGTAGAGAGAAAATGTAGTAAGTGTCATATGAGAGATAGTAAAAGTGATGCCAATTAGGGCACCCAAAGCCTCCTATTTATAGCAAATAGGGAGGGGCTAAAGGTGTAAAATGGCAACCAATCTAGTTGGGAATTAACCCTTAGTTACAAAAACTAACTAGGAAAGTACAAAAGGCATTTAGATTACAACTATTAGTTTGTTCAGCTGAATAAATGGCTTAACCAATGGATAAACAAAAATCTATTTCCAGTCCATGTTAAGCCGGTTCCAATTCTCCCATTCCTTTCAGCTCAGCGACTGTCCAATGCTGCAAGCCTTGCTGCAGCATGACCTGTTCATCAAAGAGGTTTTTCAATCCAAGTTGGAATTAACCCAAACATCCCATGAAAACAAGTAAATCATCATCCTAAGCTCCAAATCAATAAAGTGTAAAATAATGAAGTAAAAGACTCAAATTGGGATGTAAAAGTGTAAAATCCTACCTAAAAGAGAAGAGAAATAAGTGCTTAAGTACTCAAATTTGAGCACTTATCACCACCCCAAACTAAGAAATTTGCTTGTCCTCAAGCAAGAAAAAGACAAAAGAAATGACTCAAATTTTTGCAAAGTATGCAAATGGATGGCATTAAGTGCACAACATGATCTTGAAACATCCACACATACATAGCATAGCCTGTCATAATTCTAAAACGACCACACCATCATCTTATTCATGATTATGAACCATAAGCTAATCACATTGTCTTTTTGTTATGATCGCACATACCATATCACAGATCACCAAAGCTTTTGAAAGGAAAAAGGGTTTCTCTCTTTATGGCGTATTCTTTTCTCACCTTGCCTTTTCTCACGACATGTTCCAACACTTGTAAAAATTTTGAAATTTTTGGCACTTTTTATGCTCTTTTGGTTGGAACCTTACACCTACCCCTATGGGGTATTTTTGGTGTTTCTTTAGACCACTTTTCATGGCCTTTAAGCTATGCTTTTGCTGCCATTTTTAGGCACCCCCACCCCAAACTAAAAAATTAACAATGTCCTCCTTGTTGTGGAGCATGGATGTGTTTAGACGTTTTTAGTGGCTAAAAGTGAGCAAAAGCATGGATCGTTTCTGTGATTTATGCTGAATGTGGACCAAATTGTGTCCCAAGCACTATTGTGTTTAGTTCTAGCATGAATCAATCCTAAAAGTGACATGTGTGTTTTGAAAATTATTATGGCTATGCAAGCATTCGGAGTTACCAACATGATGATCCCATACGCATGAAAATAAACTACTTAACCAGCAAAACTAATCCCAGACACAAGTATAAGAAAATAAAATGAAAATGGAGCTAAAGAGTGTGATTTGAACCTGTCCCATTTAAGGGATGAAGTTAATTCTTTCCAAAGGCATCACTGGATGTTGCAGCAGTGGATGCTGCAGTACCAGCTCTTGCAACAGCTTGTGCCCGCATAAGGGCATTTTCCTCGATCAAATCCGCAACTTGATCTTTTAGTTTCATGATCTTTTCTTTCTTCCCCAGCACCTTGCTTTCTAGCCTTCTCACCTGCTTGTCTACAGACACCCCTTCTTCGGTTCCCTTTTTCTTTCCATCTGCAGCCTTCATCATTTCTTCCTTCAATGTCCCAAACTTACCCATGAACTCTTCTTTTTGCCTCCTTATCTCTTCCATCAAACTGTTGTTTTGCGCCAACAGATCCTGTACCAGTACCATCAGATCGTTTGGTTCCACCCGGCCATCTCTGCGGTTACACAGCCGATTGACTGCTTTCATATCAATCTCCCATTTTTCCTGTTGTTCATGCACGATCAAATCATCTTTGTATTGCGGTACTCCATCAGCAACTAGCAATCGGGAGAGCATACCAGGGAAGTACAGTTTCCCCCTGGTACGGGATGAACACTCCTGAATGCTATCGACCATGATTCTTCCTAGATTAATGCTTCGACCTGTAGTTAAGCAATACAATTGAAACATCCTATCTACAGATATGGTGCTGTCATGGGTTGTAGGCGAGATGGAGTGTCGTATGAAATTAATCCATACGTTCGATGATGCTGAAAGATTGAGAGATTTAAACGAGCTTAACATGAAATTGTTGTGGAGGTCCCATTCGGTTTTCGGCTTTCCCAAAACAGCCGCTACTTCAGCCAAATCTGATGGTTTCCCCTTTCTCATTAATGTGCCATATTCGGTCTTTTTGGGTGGATCGAGGTTAAGGAATTTATTAAAGGTTGTTCCGGTCAGTTTGATGGTAACCCCCCGTATTTGAATTTTGGGTGATGAGGTAACAGAAACTTCACAGTAGAATTCTCTCATGAGGGTCAGGTTATAGGAATTGTACACTTCAGCCACTTTCTCCAAACCTTGGGTGTCGACTACATCTCGGATGAAATGAAATTTTCTTAGGCTTTGCTCATCAAACCCCTTATCGGGCAATCCTACCCTGTTTTTGTGCTTAGGCCATACCATTGCCACTGCCTTTGAGCTAAATCCCTTATGTGGAGCCTTTGGTCGATTAATGAAAATAGCTGTTTCTGTTGATTTCTTTTTCTCATCTAGTGCTTGCTCATGCTGCAATGGTGCTGCAGCATCCCATTTAGTTTCATTGGGTTTTGTTCCAGATGGTTCTCCCCTCTCCATCACCCTCTTAGCTTTCTTTGTAGGGGGTTGTTTAGGCTGGGTTTTCTTGGCAAAGGACTTCCCTAAGGCTTTTCTCTTTTGAGGTCTAAGGCTCTCGACTATCAACTCATCATCCGAGTAATAAAGCCTCTCGTTTAGGTCTGGTAACTTCTCTCCCACACACTCCTCAACCATCATCCGACTACTCCTATCTCTGTTTCGTTCAGCTCTACCACTGTGTTTGAGGGTGATAAGCAGTGCCAATTATGTGTTTCACATTGTATTTTTCAAGAACTTTACTCAACAAATTATTTATGAAATGGGTACCATCGTCACTGATTAGTGCACGGGGAGTACCAAACCTTGTAAAAATTTGTTTTTGTAAAAACTTAACAACAGTTTTAGCATCACTTGAAACACATGCCATTGCTTCTACCCATTTTGATACATAATCAACAGCAACAAGAATGTATTGGCAATTGTTTGATGATGGGAATGAACCCATAAAATCAATTCCCCACACATCAAACAATTCAACCTCCAAGATACCATTCAAAGGCATTTCATTTTTCTGAGAGATGGAACCAGTTCTTTGGCATTCATTACACCTTTGTGCAAAGTTGTGGGCATCTTTGAAGAGAGTAGGCCAATAAAAGCCAGATTGAAGAACTTTAACTGCTGTTCTTTGGCCTCCAAAATGTCCTCCATAAGCTGATTGGTGGCAATGCTGCAAAATTGCTACCACCTCTGTTTCTGGGATGCATCTTCTCAGTATTTGATCTGCACCAAGTTTAAACAGGAAAGGGTCATCCCATATGTAGAATTTGCAATCATGGAGAAATTTCTTCAGCATATGGTGAGTATAATCAGAAGGTTTGATGCCACAAGCTAAGTAATTAGCTATGTCAGCAAACCATGGCAGTTGTGTTTGCACCATAAGAATCTTTTCATCGGGGAAGGTTTCTATGATGTCTCCACCTTCCCTACTTTCAACTAACTTTTCCAACCTAGACAAGTGATCAGCCACTTGGTTCTCCACCCCTTTCCTATCAACAATTTCTAAGTCAAACTCTTGCAATAACAAAACCCATCTTATTAGCCTTGGTTTTGCATCTTTCTTTGAAATGAGATATTTGATGGCAGCATGGTCAGTGTGAACAATGACTTTAGCTCCCATCAAATATGATCTAAATTTCTCAAATGCAAAAACCACTGCTAATAACTCTTTTTCAGTTGTAGTGTAATTGATTTGAGCTTCATTTAGGGTTTTGCTTGCATAGTGGATGGTATGAAAAATCTTTTCTTTTCTTTGACCTAAAACTGCACCAACAGCCCAATCACTTGCATCACACATGATTTCAAAAGGTTTGTCCCATTCAGGAGCAACAAGCACTGGAGCAGTTACCAAAGCTTTCTTTAAAGTAAGGAATGCATTTCTGCAATCCTTATCAAAATCAAATTTTTGGTCTTGCTGTAATAATAGACATAAAGGTTTTGAAATCTTTGAAAAATCTTTTATGAAACGTCTATAAAAAGCAGCATGACCGAGAAAGCTTCTGATTCCTTTAACAGTGGTTGGTTCAGGTAGTTTTTCAATAACTTCAAGTTTAGCTTTATCTACCTCAACTCCTCTTTTTGAAATTAAATGACCAAGGACAATTCCTTCTGTAACCATGAAATGACATTTTTCCCAGTTAAGAACCAAGTCAGTTTCTTCATACCTTTCAAGACTTTGTTTTAGATTTTCCAAACAATGATCAAAAGATGAACCATAAACAGAAAAATCATCCATAAATATTTCAATGGATTTTTCAAGCATGTCAGAGAATATGGACATCATGCATCTTTGGAAAGTAGCAGGAGCATTGCAAAGTCCAAAGGGCATTCTCCTGAAAGCAAAAGTGCCAAAAGGACAAGTGAAAGTAGTCTTCTCTTGGTCTTCCGGTGCTATGGCTATCTGATTGTAACCTGAGTATCCATCCAAGAAGCAGTAGAACTCTTTTCCAGCTAACCTGTCCAACATTTGATCAACAAAAGGTAAAGGAAAATGGTCTTTTTGAGTAGCATTGTTTAGCCTACGGTAGTCCATGCAAATTCTCCATCCGGAGACTATTCTAGTCGGGATGAGTTCATTCTTGTCATTAGAAATGACAGTGATCCCACCCTTCTTAGGCACACATTGGAATGGACTAACCCAAGAACTACTGGCTATTGGGAAAATAATTCCTTCGTCTAACCATTTCAAAATTTCCATTTTCACGACTTCTTGCATGACAGGGTTCAGCCTTCTTTGCGGTTCTATGGACTTGAAATTCTTTTCTTCTAGGATTATCTTATGTTGACAAATAGAGGGGCTAATTCCCCTAAGGCCAGCAATGGTCCAACCTATGGCTTTGGTGTGTAACCTCAACATATCCACCAACTTCTTTTCCTGATGCAATTCTAGGGTAGCTGATATGATAACAGGTAATTTGTCTTCTTTTCCTAGAAAGGCATATTTCAGGTGAGATGGGAGTTTCTTCAACTCCAGGTCGGGTGGTGAGACTATGGACGGAATGGTCGGTTTTTGCTCACTATTTTCCAGCAGCTCAAATGCTGCAGCAACCAAAGGGACAGTTTCCTTTTCTATGGGAATTTCATCATCATCATCATCATATTCCTCACTTTTTTCCTCATCCTCCTCTTCTATCCTACAAGTCTGATTGTCTTCTTCCTCGTGACATAATGACTCAATGGTACTTAGGCTTGAACAGTCTTCCATATCATTAGGGTACTTTAAGGAATTGAAAACATTGAATGTGACTTTTTGGTCGTGAAGTCTCATGGTCAATTCTCCTTTCTGGACGTCTATCAAAGTTCTACCCGTGGCTAAGAAAGGTCTTCCTAAAATAATAGGAATATCTTTATCAGCATCAAAGTCTAAAATGATAAAATCAGCCGGAAAAATGAATTTGTCAACCTGGACTAACACATCTTCAATCTTACCCTTTGGATAGGCAATGGTCTTGTCTGCTAAGATGAGTGTGACAGTGGTAGGTCTTGCCTCTCCTATCCCTAAGCTTTTAAAAATTGATAAGGGCATGAGGTTGACACTGGCACCTAAATCACACAAGGCTTGTCCAACTTCCTTCCCACCTATTGAACAAGGAATGGTAAAACTCCCTGGATCTTTTTGCTTAGGGGGTATTTTGTTGGAAAACAGAGCACTACAACCTTCAGTGAGGGCGACAGTCTCATACTCAATCAGCTTCTTCTTTTTACTCAAAATATCCTTCAGAAATTTGGCATAATTGGGCATCTGCTCAATTGCTTCAACAAGAGGTATGTTGATGTGCAATTGTTTGAAAACATCCAAAAACTTTTTAAATTGCAATTCTTCCTTCTCATTCTTCATCCTTTGGGGGTAAGGAATGTAAGGGGGAACTGGTTTGATAACAGATTTGTTTGAAAGTTTTGAGCCAGATGGTTCCAATATGCTTGTGGTGTTGGACATGTTGGATGGACTTGAACTAGTGATCTTAGGGTCTTGGTCCTCTTTTTGATTTGGAACAACCTGAATTTCTGGAGTAGAATTCGCTTTGGATAATTTATCAAAATCTGTTTTGGTCAAAGGGCCAAATTCCTTCTCCACAATTTCAGGTAATTCTTTTCCACTCCTAAGAGTCACAGCCTTCACATGTTCCTTTCCTGGGGCCTTTGGGATTTCAGTATTACTAGGCAAAGTTCCTGAGGCCCTAGTGCTTTGATTTAAAGCAAGTTGACTGACTTGAGTTTCAAGATTTCTGATTGAAGCTTGAGTTTGGGTCATAAACCCTTTCATGAGTGCTTCCAAAGAAAGATTTGAGTCATCATGTAGAGATGCATGATTTTGGTTTTGAAAAGGTGGTTGATTATTTTGAAAACCTTGATGACGATTATTCTGATGATGGTTGTTTTGAAAATTTCACTTGTAGTGGTTTTGAGAACTGCTTGCTTGATTTTGAAAATTAGTATTCCCTTGTGGTTTTTGTGCAGGTGGATTTAAACATGGACTATTCCAAGAGAAATTAGGATGCTGCTTCCAACTGGCATTGTATGTGTTGGGGTGAGGATTCGGTCTGTTTTGAACATAGTTTACAGATTCAGAATTATGAGGACAGTGTTCATAAGAATGTTCATCACCACAACATACACATTGCACAGAAAGGACAGGTGCAGGAGATTTGGTGACAGGTGGCTGCGCTCCTTGACCTGAAGTGATGTTTTTAAGCATATTAGTCATGGAAGCAAGCTGAGTTGTCATTGCAGTGTATGCATCAATCTCATGCAACCCGACAGACTTATTTTGAGTTGAAATTTGAGCTCTTGGATCAACCCATTGTCCATTGTTTGCAGAAATCTTTTCAAGAATTTCATACCTGGTATTGTAGGTGTTAAAGGTAAAGGCCCCTCCTGAAGTCGCATCGAGCATTTGTTTTGTGTTGGAATCAAGTCCATTGTAAAAAGTCTCGAGTTGAATACAGTAGGGAATGCCATGGTGAGGGCATTTCCTTAATAATTCTTTAAACCTTTCCCAAGCATCGGAAATTGCTTCATCGTCCATTTGTTTAAACATGCAAATTTCATTTCTGGACTTAGCATTCCGGGTAGGTGGAAAATATTTTCGCAAAAACTTTTCAGCCATATCACCCTTAGATGGTACTGAACCTGGTGTTAATGAATTGAACCATACTCTTGCCTTACCCCTTAGAGAAAATGGAAATAAAGTGAGCCTTAAGGCTTCGGGAGATACTCCAGGGATTAGAAAAACATCGGTGATCTCCATAAAAGATTTTAAATGAGAGTGGGGATCCTCCGATGGTAATCCGGCAAATTGACCATTAGCTTGCAACATATGAAACATGATGGGTTTTGGTTCAAATTGTAAAGTATCTAAATGTGGCCTAACAATCCCAGAATTTAATTGCTCAAAATTTGGGATTGCGTAGTCCATAATTCTTCCATCTTTCGAGTTTGCAAGATCAATGATGTTAAGTGGTTCTTCATTACCAATAGATCCATTATCATCCCCTTCCTCATTGTTATGTGGTGGATGTTGTTGAAAAGGTGGATTTTGTTGAAATGGAATAAACGGTGGATTACCAAAAAGTGGTGGGTTTTGTTGAAAATGTGGATTTTGACGATTATTTCCAAAGATTGGTGGAGGCCGAATTGGATTTTCTAAAGGTGGTCTAATTTGATTTTCCAAAGGTGGCCGAACGTGATTTTCTAAAGGTGGTGGATTTGGTGGTCTATTTTCAAAACCGGGTGGGGGTCCGTCCATATTGAGAGAGTTTGATGTTCTTTGAATTCTTCTTCTTTGATGAAAAGTTCTCTCAATATCCGGATCCAACTCGAAAAGTTCCCCACGTGATATTCTTGGCATACACCACTTTCAGAAAATCTTTAAAATTCCCAACGATGTTAGAAAAACCAAATCTTTAAAAATACTTTTATAGAGTTTTAGCTTACCAATCCCCGGCAACGGCGCCAAAAACTTGATGCGTGCTTTCTTTGAATACACCTACAGACGTGTGCTAATAGAACCAATAAGCAAATATACTTATATAGAACTATGTCGTCTTTCAAGTAATAAAATGGTAAAATACCGAATATCGTCCCACAGAGATTGGAGTTAAAATTGCCATTAAAGTATGATGAAAGAAATGATTTCAGATGACGATTTGGAAGAAAATATCTTTGATTGGTTGGTTGATGAGTATCACAGATTACAACAAACAGTAATAAAAGAAAAGCAAGGGTGTAAGACTCGTGATGTTATGTTAAACCAACTTCCAGTAGGCTACTGCTGTAGAGATGCTGCAGCATAACAGTGACAAAAACTGGTTTGATTATCTACTTTGAAACACGTTCCTCTCAGACTCTCACCATCCCATGATTCCAGTAGCAGTCAGCAATCTCATCTCTGAGCAGAACCAAAGGTAAAGGAACGATAGAATGGAGTTCTCAAAGTATACGGAAAAACAAATTCTCTTTGTTAAAAGTTACTCTCTCGATATAACCCCCGTACCTCCCAAGTTTGAGTGATCCTAAGTAGCTTATCTCTAAGTCTACTCCATTTTAACCCTTTGAGAAAAAGACAACTTATCAAGAATGAATCATTTTAGAAAACAAAAGTAACAACTCTCGTTGCAAGTAACTCTCTCGATATTACTCCTTAAGTCATCCAAATTGACGTGCTATTCAATGGCCTCTCTCGAGGTCCATGACACTTGAACACTATCAAAGTGATCAATTTGTCAAGGAGTTATATTATCTTGAAGAAAACTTGGGTTAGAATAATAAAACATCATTTTTGCCATTGAAAATGCCTACTTTATTTTGGTCAACATAACACCATTTGCCTCACACCCAAGCGAATATGCTTAGCTACTCATGATAATAAATAAACTGAAATAAATGCAAAAGTTATATAAGGTAAACATTATACTAGAATGGAAATGATACTTAGAAAACAAAGATTATAACTAATAACTAACAAGAAAATAAGGGTACAAGGAAATAAATGACAATATCAAAGGATGGTATGTAAGTACAATAATGCAAGATGCTTATATTAAGTGCAGAAAAATAAAGACATAAACTAACTACCAAGATTAGTGATATACGATAGAATCAAAAGAAAGCAATTAAAAATTACTGCCCAGTGCCACAGACGATGCTACAAGTATTCATACAGGTATATGAAGATTTGAAGATAATAAGAACATTAACTAAAGAACACTTGAAGATCTGGGAAAGTTGTTGGAATTTCAGAGAGAATTGGGATTGAAAAGTTCAGCCACCAAAGTTACAAAAGGTAGAGAGAAAATGTAGTAAGTGTCATATGAGAGATAGTAAAAGTGATGCCAATTAGGGCACCCAAAGCCTCCTATTTATAACAAATAGGGAGGGGCTAAAGGTGTAAAATGGCAACCAATCTAGTTGGGAATTAACCCTTAGTTACAAAAACTAACTAGGAAAGTACAAAAGGCATTTAGATTACAACTATTAGTTTGTTCAGCTGAATAAATGGCTTAACCAATGGATAAACAAAAATCTATTTCCAGTCCATGTTAAGCCGGTTCCAATTCTCCCATTCCTTTCAGCTCAGCGACTGTCCAATGCTGCAAGCCTTGCTGCAGCATGACCTGTTCATCAAAGAGGTTTTTCAATCCAAGTTGGAATTAACCCAAACATCCCATGAAAACAAGTAAATCATCATCCTAAGATCCAAATCAATAAAGTGTAAAATAATGAAGTAAAAGACTCAAATTGGGATGTAAAAGTGTAAAGTCCTACCTAAAAGAGAAGAGAAATAAGTGCTTAAGTACTCAAAATTGAGCACTTATCAGTTAGATATCCTCAATTGTGTAACTAGATTTGATTTCGGGGACGAAATCATTTTCAAGTTGGGGAGTATTGTAACATCTCGAATTTTCGTTGTATTATTTTTGTAAGTTACAAGTTTTAACTGGGGTTAAGTTTGTATTTGTTTAAAGTTATTGGTTGAAGTGGATTTTCAATTTGAGGGTTTGTTGTGTCATTCCTTTAAAGTTAGGGGTGTATTTGGTAAGTTGAGCTATGACTCACTAAGTTGTAGTATGAGGTGTCACACAATTAGTCTTAAGTGACCAATTGTGTGTGTGGATGGCCATTTCGGTATCAAGAGAGAGAGATAGAACCGAGAGATAGAGATAGAAAGATCGAGAAGAAGAAGAGCAAGTGAAGCAAGGATTTTCAGCTGGGTTTTTGAGATTAATTGAAGAAACAAAGGTAATCTATCCTTACTTTTATGTTCATAAGTTGTTAGATAAGTTTAGAGATGGGTTTTTTTTATAAAATATGAATGTTTTGGGAAATCTGAGTATATGAGTAGGTTTAGTTCATAGCCTTAATCATATCTGCATATTATCAGAAAGATTCATGGTGTAAAAACTGCAAAATCTGGGGTTTAGGATGAACATAGTGGACTGAGATATGGATGAACATCATGGATATCGCAACCTTGAGTTGCGACATTCATGCATGTCGCAATAGACAGTTGCGACTTGGTAGTGAAGTCGCAATAGACAGTTGCGACTTGGTAGTGAAGTCGCAATAGAAGGTTGCGACTTGGTGTTGAAGTCGCAATAGAGGGTTGCGACTTGGTGACCATGTCGCAGTAGTTGATTACGACTTGCACTGTGCATTGCGACAAGAGATCTTAATATTAGTTGGTTGCGACTTAAGACGAAGATTTTTAGATGATAAGTTTTAGAGAGTTCTGTTTTGTAATTTAATATCAATATATGTGTATATTGGATATTACAGTAAACTGTGGTGGTGAAGACAGAAGTTCCCACGTATTTAAAAGAAATAAAAGAAGTGTGACTTCATACCAGGTACAAGCTCCGGGAAGTAAGCGGGAAAGTGTGATGAGGATCTTTTGGAAAGACTTAAACTTAGAGATAACGGAGGATCTAGCGGTTCTTTTGATGCTTTTGGGACAAAGGATTAGATAACTTAATTAATCTAATTATGATGTATGATTAGATTAATAGGTTATTTGAATTAGATGCATTGTATATAAAACCTTTACATTTGATCCTCAGGTTATAGAAGTTTGAAGTTTTATGATCATAACTTGTGGTAATTTTTAAGGTTTAAATTGGCACTGTTTTTAGGATGTTACAATATGGTATCAGAGCAGTAGTTTAAGCGAACTAGGTATGATTTTGAGATACCTAGACTTAAGCTGTGATGAATTAAGTTATGATCCGTGAGTGATGAGTAGAAGTACTAAGACTGGGTAGTCTTAGAGTCGACAGAAATACGCAAAGTTAGTATTGTAACAATGGTAATGAGAATTCTCATGTATGATATGTTCGCAATTTCAATTAGCTACTGTTATTATGAATATATTGTTACACAAGCATACTTGTTTCTAAATTGTTACAGTGACTGATTAGCGGTAAAGTACGTATTGTATGTCTAGTTGTATAAACCATTACTGATGAGTATTCTGTTGTGCTCATACCAGATCAATGGTGAATACACCTCCGAGGTCTCCAAATTCTTCTATGAATAGGAATTGGTTAGACGATACGGGAGAAAGGAAAACTGGAGTAAGCGAAGTACGGAACCAAGACGAACAGTAGTTGATACTAGTGTGATAAATCCAACTGGTAACCCAGGGTCGGAGACGGAAAGAAGGGTTGAAAGAAACTGCTCCTACAAAACTTTTCTGAGCTGTAAACCGCCGGAATTCAAAGGAGATGATAGTCCAGTGGCTTGCATGAACTGGATAAGAGAAATAGAACAAGCCTTTCGGGCTTGTGAGTGTTATGATGAAAAGTCTAAAGTTAGATTTGGGTCACAAATGTTACGCGGTAACGCGTTATCCTGGTGGAACGTACTGTCATCTTCTGTGACAGAGGCAGTTCTGAATGTCGTGACTTGGGAACAGTTCAAAGCAAAGATTTTGGAAGAGTACTGTAACGAAACTGAAATGGACCGAATCGAGGAAGAGTTCAGAAATCTCAAGAAAGGCAACATGACAGTGAGAAAGTATACCGAATCCTTTATGGAAAAGCTAAACCTGGTGGGGCATGTGGCTCCAGCTGAGAAAGACAAAATTAAAGCTTATCTGAAGGGTTTACCGGCGGATATGATGACCAGGGTCCGAAGTTCAAAAGTTACTACTTTAAGGGAGACGATTGAGGAAGCGAAAGTGATAGAAGAGATGTACGCCAAAGACAAAGAAGAGAAGGCGCATGTGGGAGAAAAGAGAAAGTGGGAAGGTTGTTCAGAATCTTCTCAGAAAACCAGATTGTTTGGCAAGAATATCCGTTATGACTCTCGTAGGGAACCAAGCTAGTGTTCCAAATGTAGAAGCAAACATTTTGGTTTGTGTCGAGTGGGGGGAAATGAATGTTACAAGTGCGGGAAGGCGGGGCATATAGCGGTGAACTGCACAATGCCGGGATCAGTGTGTTTTGAATGTAAGCAACCGGGCCACTTTCGGAAAGATTGTCCGAAGCTAAAGAAGGAGGGAGATCAGGGAAGGAAGTTGGTTATCCCTAAACCAACTGGGCGTGCTTTCCAAATGACTGCTGAAGAAGCGAAAGGATCGAAAGATGTTGTCTCGGGTACATTCCTTATAAACTCCATTCCTGCACATGTGTTATTTGATAGTGGCGCAAACTATTCTTTTGTATCTAAGTTGTTCTACCGTAAGCTAGCTATGCATGTCACTACGTTAGGAGATGCCTTAGTAGTTGAGATAGCTAATGGAGTTCAGTCTTTGGTTAGCGAAAGCCTGGTCGATTGTAAAATTTTGATAGAGGGAGCAGAATTTCCGATTGACTTATTGTTAATGGAAATTGGGGGATTTGATATTGTTGTGGGGATGGACTGGTTGAGCAATAACCAGGTAGAAATAATGTGTGCTAAGAAGCTGATTCGAATTCCGATGACTGATAAAGATGACGTATTCATATTTGGAGAAAAGCAGAAAGGAGTTTTTCCGTTGATTTCAATGGCAAAGGCACGTAAATGTTTATCGAAGGGATGTTGGTCCTATCTAGGTTATGTTATAGATACAAAGTTAGAAAAGTAACAAGTGCAAGATATCAAAGTGGTGTGTGAATTTCCGGATGTATTCCCGGATGATCTTCCAGGTCTACCAGCGGAAAGACAAGTAGAGTTTCGCATCGATCTTATTCCTGGAGAAGCACCGATATCTCGTGCACCTTACCGCCTAGCGCCAGCTGAGATGACAGAAATGATGTCTCAATTGCAAGAGCTGTTAGACAAAGGTTTTGTTAGACCGAGTTCTTCACCTTGGGGAGCTCCGGTATTGTTTGTTAAAAAGAAAGATGGCACTATGAGAATGTGCATAGATTATCGGGAGCTGAACAAGGTAACAATTAAGAATAAGTATCCGCTTCCAAGGATTGATGATCTGTTTGATCAACTCCACGGTGCGGGATGCTTTTCCAAAATTGATTTAAGGTCAGGGTATCACCAAGTTCGGGTAAGAGAGGAAGATGTTCCAAAGACGGCGTTTAGAACGAGATACGGGCATTATGAATTTCTTGTGATGCCGTTTGGGTTGACTAACGCTCCAGCTATATTCATGGATTTAATTAATAGAGTATGTCGACCGTTTTTAGACAAGTCTGTTATCGTTTTCATTGATTGACATACTTGTTTATTCGAAGAATGAGAACGACCATGAACGCCATCTTCGGGAAGTTTTAGAAGTGTTACGAAAAGAGAAATTGTATGCAAAATTCTCTAAATGTGAATTTTGGTTGAAAGAAGTACAATTTCTGGGACACGTGATTACAGTGGAAGGCGTGAAAGTAGATCCAGCAAAGATAGAAGCAATGATGAATTGGGAGACTCCGAAAAGCGCGTCTGAAATAAGAAGTTTCTTGGGTCTCGCAGGTTATTACCGGAGATTTATTAAAGACTTCACAAAGATTGCTTCTACTCTGACGTTGTTAACTCGTAAGAATATGAAGTTTGTTTGGACCGAAAAGCAGGAGACAACCTTCAGAACCTTACGGCAGAAGTTGTGTGAAGCTCCTATTCTTGCACTGCCAGAAGGGACTGAAGATTTGGTAGTCTATAGTGACGCATCGAAAATGGGTTTAGGATGTGTATTGATGCAACGAGGCAAGGTGATTTCCTATGCGTCAAGACAGTTGAAAGAACATGAAAAGAATTATCCTACCCACGACTTGGAATTAACAGCTGTTGTGTTTGCTTTAAAGTTGTGGCGTCATTATCTCTATGGAACGAAGTGCACACTCTTCACTGATCATAAAAGTTTACAGCATGTTTTTGATCAAAAGGAGTTGAATATGAGGCAAAGGCGATGGCTCAAATTATTGAAGGACTACGATTGTGAATTGCATTACCATCCAGGTAAAGCAAATGTTGTAGCCGATGCCTTGAGCAGAAAAGAGTATAGTGGGTGCTTGAAAACGACAAACGCCAGAATTGATGTAATGTCAAGTCTGATTGAAAGGATAAAATCTACTCAAGTGGAGGCTTTGTTAGAAAGCAACTTGAAAGAAGAAGTGATGAGCAAGCAACATCTTCAGCTGACTGAAGATAGCCGAGGGATTAAATTGTTCCAAGGCCGTGTTTGGGTACCAAAGATAGGTGGAAATCGGGAGTTGATTCTCGAAGATGCGCATAGATCTAAATATTCTATACATCCGGGGAGTACCAAGATGTATAGAGATTTGAAGTTGCATTATTGGTGGCCGGCTATGAAAGTGGATGTGGCACGAATAGTAGAGAAATGCGGAACCTGTTCGTTAGTAAAAGCAGAGCACCAAAGACCATACGGAAGTTTTCAATCTTTGGAAATTCCGGAGTGGAAATGGGATAAGATTACCATGGATTTTGTGACAAAGTTACCAAAGACGCAAAGAGGTAACGATACCATTTGGGTGATCGTCGATCGACTGACGAAGAGTGCTCATTTCTTGGCTATGAAAGAAGCATCACCAATAGATAAATTGGCGAAGTTATATATTGATGAAGCAGTGTCACGACACGGTATACCGGTGTCTATTGTGTCCGATCGTGACAGTCGGTTTACTTCCAGGTTTTGGCAGTCGCTTCAAGAAGAGTTGGGTACGAGGGTTAATCTAAGTACTGCTTATCACCCACAGACTGACGGCCAAAGTGAAAGAACCATACAAACTTTGGAAGACATGCTCAGGTCTTGTGTACTGGATTTTGGAGGTAACTGGGATTCTCATTTGCCATTAGCAGCATATGAAAGCGGCTCAAGATAGACAGAAAAGTTACGCTGATCCGAAAAGGAGACCAAAAGAATTTCAAGTTGGGGAGCGTGTAATGCTTAAAGTATCCCCATGGAAAGGTGTGATTCGGTTTGGAAAGCGTGGGAAATTAAGTCCTCGTTTTCTAGGACCATTCACTATTACCAAAAGAGTTGGTCTTCATGCATATCAATTGGATCTTCCACCTGAGTTAGAAGGGATCCATAATACTTTTCATGTGTGTCATCTTCGGAAATGCTTAGCCGAAGAACAGGATGTGATTCCACTTACTGATGTTAGGGTGGATGAAGGGAGCCGATGTGTAGAGGAACCGGAGGCAATCCTGGAAAGGTCAGTTAAGAGACTACGAAGTGGTAAAGAGATGGTAATGTTGAAAGTTCAATGGAAGCATCATCGAGGTGCTAATGTGACCCTAGAGTCAGAGGAAGATATGAAAGTTAGTGATGCGTGCTTTCTTTGAATACACCTACAGACGTGTGCTAATAGAACCAATAAGCAAGTATACTTATATAGAACTATGTCGTCCTTCAAGTAATAAAATGGTAAAATACCGAATATCGTCCCACGGAGATTGGAGTTAAAATTGCCATTAAAGTATGATGAAAGAAATGATTTCAGATGACGATTTGGAAGAAAATATCTTTGATTGGTTGGTTGATGAGTATCACAGATTACAACAAACAGTAATAAAAGAGAAGCAAGGGTGTAAGACTCGTGATGTTATGTTAAACCAACTTCCCGTAGGCTACTGCTGCAGAGATGCTGCAGCATAACAGTGACAAAAACTGGTTTGATTATCTACTTTGAAACACGTTCCTCTCGGACTCTCACCATCCCATGATTCCAGTAGCAGTCAGCAATCTCATCTCTGAGCAGAACCAAAGGTAAAGGAACGATAGAATGGAGTTCTCAAAGTATACGGAAAAACAAATTCTCTTTGTTAAAAGTTACTCTCTCGAACTATTAGTTTGTTCAGCTGAATAAATGGCTTAACCAATGGATAAACAAAAATCTATTTCCAGTCCATGTTAAGCCGGTTCCAATTCTCCCATTCCTTTCAGCTCAGCGACTGTCCAATGCTGCAAGCCTTGCTGCAGCATGACCTGTTCATCAAAGAGGTTTTTCAATCCAAGTTGGAATTAACCCAAACATCCCATGAAAACAAGTAAATCATCATCCTAAGATCCAAATCAATAAAGTGTAAAATAATGAAGTAAAAGACTCAAATTGGGATGTAAAAGTGTAAAGTCCTACCTAAAAGAGAAGAGAAATAAGTGCTTAAGTACTCAAAATTGAGCACTTATCAGTTAGATATCCTCAATTGTTTAACTAGATTTGATTTCGGGGACGAAATCATTTTCAAGTTGGGGAGTATTGTAACATCTCGAATTTTCGTTGTATTATTTTTGTAAGTTACAAGTTTTAACTTGGGGTTAAGTTTGTATTTGTTTAAAGTTATTGGTTGAAGTGGATTTTCAATTTGAGGGTTTGTTGTGTCATTCCTTTAAAGTTAGGGGTGTATTTGGTAAGTTGAGCTATGACTCACTAAGTTGTAGTATGAGGTGTCACACAATTAGTCTTAAGTGACCAATTGTGTGTGTGGATGGCCATTTCGGTATCAAGAGAGAGAGATAGAACCGAGAGATAGAGATAGAAAGATCGAGAAGAAGAAGAGCAAGTGAAGCAAGGATTTTCAGCTGGGTTTTTGAGATTAATTGAAGAAACAAAGGTAATCTATCCTTACTTTTATGTTCATAAGTTGTTAGATAAGTTTAGAGATGGGTTTTTTTATAAAATATGAATGTTTTGGGAAATCTGAGTATATGAGTAGGTTTAGTTCATAGCCTTAATCATATCTGCATATTATCAGAAAGATTCATGGTGTAAAAACTGCAAAATCTGGGGTTTAGGATGAACATAGTGGACTGAGATATGGATGAACATCATGGATATCGCAACCTTGAGTTGCGACATTCATGCATGTCGCAATAGACAGTTGCGACTTGGTAGTGAAGTCGCAATAGACAGTTGCGACTTGGTAGTGAAGTCGCAATAGAAGGTTGCGACTTGGTGTTGAAGTCGCAATAGAGGGTTGCGACTTGGTGACCATGTCGCAGTAGTTGATTGCGACTTGCACTGTGCATTGCGACAAGAGATCTTAATATTAGTTGGTTGCGACTTAAGACGAAGATTTTTAGATGATAAGTTTTAGAGAGTTCTGTTTTGTAATTTAATATCAATATATGTGTATATTGGATATTACAGTAAACTGTGGTGGTGAAGACAGAAGTTCCCACGTATTTAAAAGAAATAAAAGAAGTGTGACTTCATACTAGGTACAAGCTCCGGGAAGTAAGCGGGAAAGTATGATGAGGATTTTTTGGAAAGACTTAAACTTAGAGATAACGGAGGATCTAGCGGTTCTTTTGATGCTTTTGGGACAAAGGATTAGATAACTTAATTAATCTAATTATGATGTATGATTAGATTAATAGGTTATTTGAATTAGATTCATTGTATATAAAACCTTTACATTTGATCCTCAGGTTATAGAAGTTTGAAGTTTTATGATCATAACTTGTGGTAATTTTTAAGGTTTAAATTGGCACTGTTTTTAGGATGTTACAATATGGTATCAGAGCAGTAGTTTAAGCGAACTAGGTATGATTTTGAGATACCTAGACTTAAGCTGTGATGAATTAAGTTATGATCCGTGAGTGATGAGTAGAAGTACTAAGACTGGGTAGTCTTAGAGTCGACAGAAATACGCAAAGTTAGTATTGTAACAATGGTAATGAGAATTCTCATGTATGATATGTTCGCAATTTCAATTAGCTACTGTTATTATGAATATATTGTTACACAAGCATACTTGTTTCTAAATTGTTACAGTGACTGATTAGCGGTAAAGTACGTATTGTATGTCTAGTTGTATAAACCATTACTGATGAGTATTCTGTTGTGCTCATACCAGATCAATGGTGAATACACCTCCGAGGTCTCCAAATTCTTCTATGAATAGGAATTGGTTAGACGATACGGGAGAAAGGAAAACTGGAGTAAGCGAAATTCAGGAGACGCCACCAGATTTTATTTCTTTAGGAGGAATGCGAAATCGGGTACATCGAGGGGGTGCCAGTACTGCCGATCAAACACCATCGGATTCAAGTATGGAAGGCCGCATAACGGATAATGTAACCAGATTGATGAATGCATCGATGGAAAGACAAGCTGAAATGATGTACGTCAATATGGGAAGACAAGCAGAAATGTTTATGAAAATGTTCAATGATCGAAGTACGGAACCAAGACGAACAGTAGTTGATACTAGTGTGATAAATCCAACTGGTAACCCAGGGTCGGAGACGGAAAGAAGGGTTGAAAGAAACTGCTCCTACAAAACTTTTCTGAGCTGTAAACCGCCGGAATTCAAAGGAGATGATAGTCCAGTGGCTTGCATGAACTGGATAAGAGAAATAGAACAAGCCTTTCGGGCTTGTGAGTGTTATGATGAAAAGTCTAAAGTTAGATTTGGGTCACAAATGTTACGCGGTAACGCGTTATCCTGGTGGAACGTACTGTCATCTTCTGTGACAGAGGAAGTTCTGAATGTCGTGACTTGGGAACAGTTCAAAGCAAAGATTTTGGAAGAGTACTGTAACGAAACTGAAATGGACCGAATCGAGGAAGAGTTCAGAAATCTCAAGAAAGGCAACATGACAGTGAGAAAGTATACCGAATCCTTTATGGAAAAGCTAAACCTGGTGGGGCATGTGGCTCCAGCTGAGAAAGACAAAATTAAAGCTTATCTGAAGGGTTTACCGGCGGATATGATGACCAGGGTCCGAAGTTCAAAAGTTACTACTTTAAGGGAGACGATTGAGGAAGCGAAAGTGATAGAAGAGATGTACGCCAAAGACAAAGAAGAGAAGGCGCATGTGGGAGAAAAGAGAAAGTGGGAAGGTTGTTCAGAATCTTCTCAGAAAACCAGATTGTTTGGCAAGAATATCCGTTATGACTCTCGTAGGGAACCAAGCTAGTGTTCCAAATGTAGAAGCAAACATTTTGGTTTGTGTCGAGTGGGGGGAAATGAATGTTACAAGTGCGGGAAGGCGGGGCATATAGCGGTGAACTGCACAATGCCGGGATCAGTGTGTTTTGAATGTAAGCAACCGGGCCACTTTCGGAAAGATTGTCCGAAGCTAAAGAAGGAGGGAGATCAGGGAAGGAAGTTGGTTATCCCTAAACCAACTGGGCGTGCTTTCCAAATGACTGCTGAAGAAGCGAAAGGATCGAAAGATGTTGTCTCGGGTACATTCCTTATAAACTCCATTCCTGCACATGTATTATTTGATAGTGGCGCAAACTATTCTTTTGTATCTAAGTTGTTCTACCGTAAGCTAGCTATACATGTCACTACGTTAGGAGATGCCTTAGTAGTTGAGATAGCTAATGGAGTTCAGTCTTTGGTTAGCGAAAGCCTGGTCGATTGTAAAATTTTGATAGAGGGAGCAGAATTTCCGATTGACTTATTGTTAATGGAAATTGGGGGATTTGATATTGTTGTGGGGATGGACTGGTTGAGCAATAACCAGGTAGAAATAATGTGTGCTAAGAAGCTGATTCGAATTCCGATGACTGATAAAGATGACGTATTCATATTTGGAGAAAAGCAGAAAGGAGATTTTCCGTTGATTTCAATGGCAAAGGCGCGTAAATGTTTATCGAAGGGATGTTGGTCCTATCTAGGTTATGTTATAGATACAAAGTTAGAAAAGTAACAAGTGCAAGATATCAAAGTGGTGTGTGAATTTCCGGATGTATTCCCGGATGATCTTCCAGGTCTACCAGCGGAAAGACAAGTAGAGTTTCGCATCGATCTTATTCCTGGAGAAGCACCGATATCTCGTGCACCTTACCGCCTAGCGCCAGCTGAGATGACAGAAATGATGTCTCAATTGCAAGAGCTGTTAGACAAAGGTTTTGTTAGACCGAGTTCTTCACCTTGGGGAGCTCCGGTATTGTTTGTTAAAAAGAAAGATGGCACTATGAGAATGTGCATAGATTATCGGGAGCTGAACAAGGTAACAATTAAGAATAAGTATCCGCTTCCAAGGATTGATGATCTGTTTGATCAACTCCACGGTGCGGGATGCTTTTCCAAAATTGATTTAAGGTCAGGGTATCACCAAGTTCGGGTAAGAGAGGAAGATGTTCCAAAGACGGCGTTTAGAACGAGATACGGGCATTATGAATTTCTTGTGATGCCGTTTGGGTTGACTAACGCTCCAGCTATATTCATGGATTTAATTAATAGAGTATGTCGACCGTTTTTAGACAAGTCTGTTATCGTTTTCATTGATTGACATACTTGTTTATTCGAAGAATGAGAACGACCATGAACGCCATCTTCGGGAAGTTTTAGAAGTGTTACGAAAAGAGAAATTGTATGCAAAATTCTCTAAATGTAAATTTTGGTTGAAAGAAGTACAATTTCTGGGACACGTGATTACAGTGGAAGGCGTGAAAGTAGATCCAGCAAAGATAGAAGCAATGATGAATTGGGAGACTCCGAAAAGCGCGTCTGAAATAAGAAGTTTCTTGGGTCTCGCAGGTTATTACCGGAGATTTATTAAAGACTTCACAAAGATTGCTTCTACTCTGACGTTGTTAACTCGTAAGAATATGAAGTTTGTTTGGACCGAAAAGCAGGAGACAGCCTTCAGAACCTTACGGCAGAAGTTGTGTGAAGCTCCTATTCTTGCACTGCCAGAAGGGACTGAAGATTTGGTAGTCTATAGTGACGCATCGAAAATGGGTTTAGGATGTGTATTGATGCAACGAGGCAAGGTGATTTCCTATGCGTCAAGACAATTGAAAGAACATGAAAAGAATTATCCTACCCACGACTTGGAATTAGCAGCTGTTGTGTTTGCTTTAAAGTTGTGGCGTCATTATCTCTATGGAACGAAGTGCACACTCTTCACTGATCATATAAGTTTACAACATGTTTTTGATCAGAAGGAGTTGAATATGAGGCAAAGGCGATGGCTCAAATTATTGAAGGACTACGATTGTGAATTGCATTACCATCCAGGTAAAGCAAATGTTGTAGCCGATGCCTTGAGCAGAAAAGAGTATAGTGGGTGCTTGAAAACGACAAACGCCAGAATTGATGTAATGTCAAGTCTGATTGAAAGAATAAAATCTACTCAAGTGGAGGCTTTGTTAGAAAGCAACTTGAAAGAAGAAGTGATGAGCAAGCAACATCTTCAGCTGACTGAAGATAGCCGAGGGATTAATTTGTTCCAAGGCCGTGTTTGGGTACCAAAGATAGGTGGAAATCGGGAGTTGATTCTCGAAGATGCGCATAGATCTAAATATTCTATACATCCGGGGAGTACCAAGATGTATAGAGATTTGAAGTTGCATTATTGGTGGCCGGCTATGAAAGTGGATGTGGCACGAATAGTAGAGAAATGCGGAACCTGTTCGTTAGTAAAAGCAGAGCACCAAAGACCATACGGAAGTTTTCAATCTTTGGAAATTCCGGAGTGGAAATGGGATAAGATTACCATGGATTTTGTGACAAAGTTACCAAAGACGCAAAGAGGTAACGATACCATTTGGGTGATCGTCGATCGACTGACGAAGAGTGCTCATTTCTTGGCTATGAAAGAAGCATCACCAATAGATAAATTGGCGAAGTTATATATTGATGAAGTAGTGTCACGACACGGTATACCGGTGTCTATTGTGTCCGATCGTGACAGTCGGTTTACTTCCAGGTTTTGGCAGTCGCTTCAAGAAGAGTTGGGTACGAGGGTTAATCTAAGTACTGCTTATCACCCACAGACTGACGGCCAAAGTGAAAGAACCATACAAACTTTGGAAGACATGCTCAGGTCTTGTGTACTGGATTTTGGAGGTAACTGGGATTCTCATTTGCCATTAGTAGAATTTGCTTACAATAACAGTTACCATTCCAGTATTGGAAGAGCACCTTTCGAGGCATTATATGGTAGGAAGTTCAAAACTCCGGTGTGCTGGTTAGAAGCCGGAGAGAAACAGTTTGCTGGTCCGGAACTTGTGCAACAAACCGCGGACAAGGTAAAGGAAATTCGGCAGCATATGAAAGCGGCTCAAGATAGACAGAAAAGTTACGCTGATCCGAAAAGGAGACCAAAAGAATTTCAAGTTGGGGAGCGTGTAATGCTTAAAGTATCCCCATGGAAAGGTGTGATTCGGTTTGGAAAGCGTGGGAAATTAAGTCCTCGTTTTCTAGGACCATTCACTATTACCAAAAGAGTTGGTCTTCAAGCATATCAATTGGATCTTCCACCTGAGTTAGAAGGGATCCATAATACTTTTCATGTGTGTTATCTTCGGAAATGCTTAGCCGAAGAACAGGATGTGATTCCACTTACTGATGTTAGGGTGGATGAAGGGAGCCGATGTGTAGAGGAACTGGAGGCAATCCTGGAAAGGTCAGTTAAGAGACTACGAAGTGGTAAAGAGATGGTAATGTTGAAAGTTCAATGGAAGCATCATCGAGGTGCTAATGTGACCCTAGAGTCAGAGGAAGATATGAAAGTTAGTGATGCGTGCTTTCTTTGAATACACCTACAGACGTGTGCTAATAGAACCAATAAGCAAGTATACTTATATAGAACTATGTCGTCCTTCAAGTAATAAAATGGTAAAATACCGAATATCGTCCCACGGAGATTGGAGTTAAAATTGCCATTAAAGTATGATGAAAGAAATGATTTCAGATGACGATTTGGAAGAAAATATCTTTGATTGGTTGGTTGATGAGTATCACAGATTACAACAAACAGTAATAAAAGAGAAGCAAGGGTGTAAGACTCGTGATGTTATGTTAAACCAACTTCCCGTAGGCTACTGCTGCAGCATAACAGTGACAAAAACTGGTTTGATTATCTACTTTGAAACACGTTCCTCTCGGACTCTCACCATCCCATGATTCCAGTAGCAGTCAGCAATCTCATCTCTGAGCAGAACCAAAGGTAAAGGAACGATAGAATGGAGTTCTCAAAGTATACGGAAAAACAAATTCTCTTTGTTAAAAGTTACTCTCTCGAACTATTAGTTTGTTCAGCTGAATAAATGGCTTAACCAATGGATAAACAAAAATCTATTTCCAGTCCATGTTAAGCCGGTTCCAATTCTCCCATTCCTTTCAGCTCAGCGACTGTCCAATGCTGCAAGCCTTGCTGCAGCATGACCTGTTCATCAAAGAGGTTTTTCAATCCAAGTTAGAATTAACCCAAACATCCCATGAAAACAAGTAAATCATCATCCTAAGATCCAAATCAATAAAGTGTAAAATAATGAAGTAAAAGACTCAAATTGGGATGTAAAAGTGTAAAGTCCTACCTAAAAGAGAAGAGAAATAAGTGCTTAAGTACTCAAAATTGAGCACTTATCAGTTAGATATCCTCAATTGTTTAACTAGATTTGATTTCGGGGACAAAATCATTTTCAAGTTGGGGAGTATTGTAACATCTCGAATTTTCGTTGTATTATTTTTGTAAGTTACAAGTTTTAACTTGGGGTTAAGTTTGTATTTGTTTAAAGTTATTGGTTGAAGTGGATTTTCAATTTGAGGGTTTGTTGTGTCATTCCTTTAAAGTTAGGGGTGTATTTGGTAAGTTGAGCTATGACTCACTAAGTTGTAGTATGAGGTGTCACACAATTAGTCTTAAGTGACCAATTGTGTGTGTGGATGGCCATTTCGGTATCAAGAGAGAGAGATAGAACCGAGAGATAGAGATAGAAAGATCGAGAAGAAGAAGAGCAAGTGAAGCAAGGATTTTCAGCTGGGTTTTTGAGATTAATTGAAGAAACAAAGGTAATCTATCCTTACTTTTATGTTCATAAGTTGTTAGATAAGTTTAGAGATGGGTTTTTTTATGAAATATGAATGTTTTGGGAAATCTGAGTATATGAGTAGGTTTAGTTCATAGCCTTAATCATATCTGCATATTATCAGAAAGATTCATGGTGTAAAAACTGCAAAATCTGGGGTTTAGGATGAACATAGTGGACTGAGATATGGATGAACATCATGGATATCGCAACCTTGAGTTGCGACATTCATGCATGTCGCAATAGACAGTTGCGACTTGGTAGTGAAGTCGCAATAGACAGTTGCGACTTGGTAGTGAAGTCGCAATAGAAGGTTGCGACTTGGTGTTGAAGTCGCAATAGAGGGTTGCGACTTGGTGACCATGTCGCAGTAGTTGATTGCGACATGCACTGTGCATTGCGACAAGAGATCTTAATATTAGTTGGTTGCGACTTAAGACGAAGATTTTTAGATGATAAGTTTTAGAGAGTTCTGTTTTGTAATTTAATATCAATATATGTGTATATTGGATATTACAGTAAACTGTGGTGGTGAAGACAGAAGTTCCCACGTCTTTAAAAGAAATAAAAGAAGTGTGACTTCATACCAGGTACAAGCTCCGGGAAGTAAGCGGGAAAGTGTGATGAGGATCTTTTGGAAAGACTTAAACTTAGAGATAACGGAGGATCTAGCGGTTCTTTTGATGCTTTTGGGACAAAGGATTAGATAACTTAATTAATCTGATTATGATGTATGATTAGATTAATAGGTTATTTGATATAGATGCATTGTATATAAAACCTTTACATTTGATCCTCAGGTTATAGAAGTTTGAAGTTTTATGATCATAACTTGTGGTAATTTTTAAGGTTTAAATTGGCACTGTTTTTAGGATGTTACACTATCGCACCACACAAACACGTTGCAACCAAGCACTAAAGGGTTGTATATCAAAGGTGATAACTCCATTGAACTCGTACTATGACTACATTCTTAAGTCCAAAGCTTTCTATCATTTCTTCCCCACGTTAACGTGGAATACTATCTTTCAAGTATCACTTGTCTCTTTCTCCCAACTTTTCACATACCGATAGTATTTTCTCATTACGAACATAACCAAACAGTTTCACCAAGATTTCTAACTTAAAATATTCGACCAAGTTATCTTGAAATGATATTACCGTTCGAAGTTACTACCCATTCCTTGATCTTTAACTAATACTATCTCGTACAATTCTTTCACACATAAGGAGCAACTTACCTTTCTTAACGATTTTGCCTCCACTACACCACACCAACTTACCAGCCACATGCTCCATCAACTTTATTGACAAATAGTACTTTCCATCCGGAATCCCCGAAAACTTCCATTCGGATACTCCCTCTTTCTGACTTCACATTACATACTAGTTGACATATCTATTTTAGCAATTCATGCCACTATTCGTTCGTACAATCTCCACCCATAACATTAACCACAGACCAGGTCTCTCATAGACTCGTACACAAAACATTTTATATTCCTGTTTTCTCGCCTAAAAACCGAGTTTATTTCACTAAATATCTCCTCCCCAACTTTAGTTGAACTACCACTCATGGTTTTTTTATTAACTTGAACTTATTCGTTCATACTAGCTCCTTGTGATTCCAAACCAAAACAAAAACATGGTACAATCCCTCACTGTTCTTACCATCCCCACAAGGTGGTCCTTCAACTTTTAAACTTCTGATTCAAGACTTAACATTCATACATGACCCCAAAAAGGATAACCAATGCATTTACGTCAAGTAAACTTCAATTACAATACCGTTCATTCAATTTCAACCCCAATCCTACGTTGAGCTCATCAAATCGGGTCAATACTCTTAAGACTCAACTGAGTTTAAAACCGAGCCATCTACTCAAGGATCTAATGATCATTATGCAATACACGTTCCGAGGCATGATAATCCTACGACCCCTTCATTGCTACTTTCCCAAAGAAGTCAATTCATATATGCATTTGTATGTACTCTTATGTGCAATTCTTTTTATACTCCACAATGTATATAATACGCCAAGGTTCATTAGTTCCAAAGGTACTATGAACACGTAAATTATCAAACAGTCTTCACACCTAAGACCGATACTTAAACCGGTACTCAATCAAATAAAATGCAGTTAAGCATATAACACATCCAAGACTCCAACTCGAGTCA
Source organism: Saussurea involucrata (assembly GCA_033807775.1). NCBI lineage: Eukaryota > Viridiplantae > Streptophyta > Magnoliopsida > Asterales > Asteraceae > Saussurea > Saussurea involucrata. Next base: position 207,758,956 of record CM066320.1, read on the forward strand.
CTAAAACTGACAAACATTCAAAAGACTCATTTGAATAAAAATCAAGCCTTTAAGGCCAAAATAAACGTTTGGTTAAACATGTGTCGCTCACACGGTTACGTAAACCAAAATACATTGTTACTCAAAATCTTTACCTTTTTAATCCCTTAATTGGCCATCGGCCCCAAAACAAAGGTTTACCACTCTTAAAACTTTACATGGTCGGATTTACCAAAATCCCCCAACCCACACGTTCACATTTTTAAAACGTAATACATCAGAAATATTGCACATCCGCAATAAACATTAAAAACGAGCTTTAACTACATAACTTTCGCTTATGCAACAATAAATCAAAACTTCTTTCATTAGTGATTTATTCGTCAATCGCTCAAAATCCTTAACTATGTCGTACACGATAAAATATGCTTTGCGCATACCCTCTGCATAACAGCATACCGGTACCGCTCACGGTCTTTGTTCCTGTCCACACAGGCATACGCGGGACGCACCCAGACCGCACCCAATGACAGACGAAAGGTCTCATACACCTTACACAACTATCGACTTCAAAGTCAAAAATTGACATGTCGACACTTCCTTAACCTTAAGGTCCCTAACTGAACCTAATTCTTCCCCCGGACACAACCGTCCCTCGGCAACTGTATTTCTAGTCAGCGAACAAGGGTACAGACTCTCATACAACCGACACTAAAGTCCACTTTCGACTCTCCCACTGTTCATCTCTCATTTGAACACAATTACCAAAACTACAAACTTTCTCCCAAGGTTTATCCAACACCTCTCCACTCTTGGAGTTCTTTCTTAGCTTATAACGTAATACTCTACGACCTAGCGAGTTCATAGCCTTCATGCATGACAAATCATTTCGCACATTTTCTCATTTTAAATAACCCCACTTGGAACAACTTGGGCTCACATAACCCCAATGCACTGCACAACGATCTCAAGAATCGTTTGCATAATAAATTTCCGAAAAACTCAATCTTTCTCAACCAAAACAGTGTTGTTACGACGGTAATATACTAAATGAAAATCTCTTCGTACGACAACAGTTCGAGAAAGTTTGACCGACACGAAATAAACTAGTCGGTTCTCTCACTTATTTATATGATGTTTATTAGGTCAATACTCCTGTTGGTTATTAAACGTTTTGCTGACCAACGCTTTCTTGCTACAATTCAACTTTTCATGTAAAATAAGAAATACTATGTAAAAACTTCAAAAAATTTCGTTGTGCGACGTAAATGGGATTGCCTTTTTTTTAAATACACACTTGCACATACTAACTCAACCTTGACTAAAACTGTTATTGATGCATTTGGTTTGAAATCATGAAAACTCATGTAACACACACTAGAATACCAGGCATAAAACTTTACTCTCAATTTGAAGGCTACTTACTCAAACAAGGTCAATCGCCTTACTTACGTAACTTATCATTGACACTCTACTTCCGACCGATGGTCGCCCTCTCGGCCTTATGACGTTTGCTATACATGCATTCCACGATTCACGTATCAACCATGTCATACTATTTTCATCTTGATCAATCATCTCATATTCTATCTCCACACATATCAATCCACCTATTAAAGGTTGCCTTGGCGAACGTTCATGAGTCCCGCCAATTCCAGGTTTTCCTTCCAGCCCCCAATCATTTACCGATCTGTCCTCCAAAGGACTTTGGTGGCGTATTCACCATCGTTCTACTATAACATAAAGGGATAATCATAAGAAATGGTTATGCACCTATACATATACAAAACGTACTTTACCAATCGTTAGTCACTGTAACAATTTAGAAATAAGCATGCTCGCGTAACAATATATTCATAATAACAGTAGCTAATTGTAATTGTGAATATATCGTACCGGAGAATCCTCGTTACCATTGTCACAGTACTAATTTCACGTATTCCCGTTGACCCTAAGACCATCCCGTCTCAATACTTCTACCCATATCTCACATATCATAACCTACTCCATCTCAGCTTAAGTCTAAGTATCTCATCAGCATACTTAGTTCGCTTAAACTAGTGCTCTGATACCATATTGTAACACCCCAAAATCCGAGCCAATTTAAACCTCAAGTTATAACAGGTTATGACAATAAATACTTCAACTTATAAAAACAGGCAGTGGATTAACCATCAAGAGTATATTCACATTACAAGATCCTTCAAATAACCTATCAATCTAATTATGTCACTACAACCAGATTAATCAAGTTATCTATCAATCCATCATAACCTCTTCTTTGTTAATTTCATCCACCTCTGCTATATCAAAACGCTCGTCCCACAACCCTTTACCTCCCCGAGCTAGTACCTGGTAAGAAAACATCATTTGAAACGATTAGGCCAACGCCTAGTGAGAACATTCGTTTCCAAGATAATAATTGTAAAATCAATGTAAACAAGTTATAACAAACCTGATTCCCCTTTTCTTACCATACGTGTAACTCTATTCCGTTAACACGATTTTACCCAATTCCATGAATATGACTGACACACATTCCATCATCATATCATGTCTCAGAGCCACACTACAAATCTTTACTGATTCTAGAGTAATGCTCTTAATCCAGAAATCGCAATATACACATGCCCATTTCCATACACATCTATTCCAGAAATTGCAATGTACACTTGCCCATTTCCACATTCCAGAAATTGCAATGCACACTTGCCTATTTCCCCATTTCATGAATATGACTGACAATAATTCCGTCATCATATCACGCCCTAGAGCCACACTACGAATCCTCACGGATTCTAGATTAATGCTCTCAACCAATAAATCGCGATTACACACGCCCATTTATCGGTAAGGAAGCAGAGATCACAAGCACTTATGTCAATCTCACTCTCTTCCTTAGAAATCAGGAATAACGATTAATACCACACGCCTATTCCATGATTTCCCACACACACTGGAATAACGATTAAACGAGTAATACCACACGCCTATTCCATGTGATTACCAAACTTTAGTGCCTATGGATCCATTACACTTATTTCTACTCGTGCAAGTTAATGCTTAATACAGATTTCTCATATCATTCAGTATGAGCAAATCATATATATAAATTGTACTAATATAGGTATTTACTCAATATAAATTCCTCATAGCAACCGTATAAGCGAATTATATTTATACCTCGTAGATTCCTCATATCATTCAGTATGAGCAAATCATATATATATATATATCCTACAGATTCCTCATAGCAACTGTATGAGCGAATCACATATAAATCTTATTTAATATAACATTATATTCCTGCCTAGTATCGACTAGCGCAGTCTATAAACCTAACATACTACTTTTCAAGGGTATGTATGTTCAAGCTATAATTCCCATCACAATTTCTAAATCGCATATTTCCACGATTTACATAAATGCACATTTCATTACATCCGGGAAGATACATATAATACAAGGCCTCTAGATACTTAACTTATCAGATCCTTGAGCCATATCTAATTTTGATACCATTTAGATATACTGGTTTCTTTACTCAACTCCCGATATGCTGTACCGGGACTCACCTGTACCGGGACTTGCCTCTACCGGGACTTGCCTCTACCGGGACTTGCCACTACCGGGACTTGCCTCTACCGGGACTTGCCACTACCGGGACATTCCACTACCGGGACTTTCAAGGTTTTGCGTACTGTCCGTTCAACAAGTCCTCAAATCGATTTAAAACATGAAATCAGTTAAATCTACTCATTCTAATCAATCCTCAGTCAGTTCATACAAATATACCAAGGTTAATATAACTTAAAAACACTGATTTGTACAAAGAATCGAATGAACTCACCTTATGCTGTGAAACCGACTTCTGCACAAACAAGAACTTCAATCTTTTGACTATGATTCTGCAATTCAAACCCAAGGTACAGATTCATTCATAAACTGACATCTAAATCGAATTTCTCCAATATTACAATCGATTCTTACCGAATGAAATCAATTTCTCGATTTCTTCTGTTCTCCTTCTTTCTCTCTGTCTTTTCTCTTTGTTGCCGACTCAAACAGACATGAATGAGATAATTTCTCATCCTCAGCCTTTATCCACACACACATTTAGGAAATGACCAAACATACCTCTAAGTTTAATTCTTTCCAAAAGTTACACTAAACTTTCATCTTTTGCATTTCAACCTTAAATTGGATTATAAGACTTCCATAAAATCCCAAGGTTACAACAAATACGAAAACATCCCAATTCTTATTAAAATACTAATAACAAAAATTTAGGATGTTACATCTAGGACATTTATCTCTAGCTAGGATAAAACTGTTAGCTAGTTCAGGACTGTTAGGCAACACCTCTTCTGAAAACGTTTCTTGCTTATCCTGTCAACTTGGCAAACACCATGCCTTACCTTTTCAACTAAATGAATTTAAATCTGCTTCCCCTTTTGACCTCATTCACTCTGATGTTTGGGGGCCAACACCTATTCCATCCATGGGTGGTTATCGATACTTCATTATCTTTATCGATGATCACACACGCTTTACATGGATATATCTCATGAAACATCGCTCCGAACTACCTCAAATCTACATCACCTTCACCCGTATGATCTTGACCTAGTTTTCCAAGCCTATAAAGATTCTTCGAGTAGATAATGCTATGAAATACAAAGAATCTTCTCTCCTCTCTTTTCTTCGATCTCAGGGTACTCTTTCTCAGTACTCCTGTCCAGACACCTCTCCGCAAAATAGACGTGCAGAACGTAAACATCGCCACATCCTCGATACTGTTCGTACTCTACTAATCTCAGCCAAGTGTCCAGAACGTTTTTGGGGCGAAGCTGCCTTCACGGCTGTCTACACCATCAACCGTCACCCGACTCCCATCCTCAATCAAAAGTCCCCCTATGAAGTGCTCCATGGGGTCTCCCCTGCATATGAACTTCTAAAAGTATGGGGTTGTGCCTGCTTTGTTCAGTTGCAACCTCATGAACACACCAAACTTGAACCTCGTTCTCGATTATGCTGTTTTCTTGGCTATGGTATTGAACACAAAGGTTATCGTTGTTGGGATCCAGTCCCTAAGAGACTATTTATACAAGGTAAGTTACACATAATTACAGAAAGGACCCTGAACTATACATATTGACATTAATACTCTAACATCCCCCTACGAGATTGACTGTCATTCCATAAGTTGAGTGATAGAGATCAGACTCAGAGATAAGTTTGGAATATGTAGCACATCAGGTAATTGAATGTTGGTGGTAGATACAGTTACACTGAAAGATACGGGTAAGCGAGTGTCATCCGCAGTGCGGACTGATGAGAACATGCTGGAGGTTTGCTTAGAGATAAACCCGTCAGCCTTAGGTGTCATGTGGTTACAACAACCAGAGTCAAATAGCCAAGGATTGCCTGGTGCTGAGATATTGTACTGAGAATTCATACCCATAGAACCTGTCATGAGTCGCTCTATTTGGTCTTGGTTTTGGCGCAGGAGTGCCATAAGGTCAGGTGATGAGTTGGTGTTATGCATAGGTGATGAGTTGGTGTTATGCATACCCATAGAACCTGTCATGAGTCGCTTTATTTGGTCTTGGTTTTGACGCAGGAGTGCCATAAGGTCAGGTGATGAGTTGGTGTTATGCAGTGTCTGAATTGGCGGTGTAGAGGAGTCTGGAGTGGTTGATCCAGCAAAGGACTGAGTACGCAGTTGCCTTAGATTACCGGAGTGCCGTTGATTACCTGGGTTCCTTGGATGTTTTAGACAGTCAGACCCATAGTGTCGTGGCTGTGTGATCCCACACCAACGACATTTTCGAATTGGACAGTTGAGAAGAAGATGAGAAGTAGAGTGACAAAACGTGCAATCACTGTATTGAAAACCGGCCGATTCAGCCATCTCGTGTGTCTCTCTATCAATCGACTCTCCAATTCGAATATGGTATCAGAGCCAAGGTCTACCATCTGGGACATCTTTGCCCGGGACTCGGCACTCTGGGACATCTTTGCCCATCTAGCCTCAGTTGGAGGGGGCGTGTTAGAGTCCCACATCGGCTAGACTTGGACAAATTATCCTCTATATATGTTGGAACCTCCCTTCTCTTTTCAAGGGCTCTTTTGGAGAGTAATATAGGGGTTCCACATATTCTAATAATATATATATATATATATATATATATATGCGGAAAATAATAGCCGTGAAAAGTTGGTGAAACTTTTTTAAAAGCTAAAATTTACAGTTTTAAACATACCAATTAAGTTGATGGTTAAGTAATTAAGTTGGTGAAGCTTGTGAAATACACTTTTTTCATACAAAAATAGAAATACAATATATATATATATATATATATATATGGGTGGTATCGGGTACAAACTAAATAGATTGTACAAACCGTACAAACCCATCTCCAATCACGTAACTTCTTTTTTATATCCATAAGGGTATTTTAGGGCTTTTAGCATATTTTTAAATTTTTTTTTAAATATATTATTTTACCCTTTGTAACTGTTAGATGAAAAACTAAATTCATTGTCCGGCACCGACGACCGGAAAATATAGATTCATGAAGCCAAATTATATATTCATGAAGCTAAATTATATATTCATGAAGCCAGATTACAGATTCATGAAGCCAGATTGAGTTTGTAGGGTTTGTACAATCCATTTGGTTTGTATTTGATACCCATCCTATATATATATATATATATATATATATATATATATATATAGGGTTAGGTTCACGTGAGACCAACCTGTTTTTGTGAGACCGTGAGATCAAAAAATTAACACTAAACCTTCACAGTGATTCATTGTGAAGATAAGAAAAATAGCAAACCTTCACAGCAAAACACTGTGAAGGTTTACCATCACAGCAAAACACTGTGAAAGTTTACCATCACAGTACCTTCACAGTCTTTTGCTATGAAAGTTTAGTGTTAATTTTTTGGTCTCACGGTCTCACGAAAATAGTCTGGTCTCACATGATCTTAAGTCTATAGGGTTAGGTTCACGTGAGACCAACTTATTTTCGTGAGACCGTAAGACCACAAAATAATACTGAAACTTCACAATGATTCATTGTGAATGTACGGAAAACGGCGAACCTTCACAGCAAAAACACTGTGAAAGTTTAATATTATTTTTATGGTCTCATGGAAATAGTATGGTCTCACATGATCTCAAGTCTTACATGTTTATAATAAATTTTTTATGGTTGATCTATTTAATCCATGTTTTAAAAAGTGTGATATATGATAATTATGACAAATTAATATTACTATGTTTAAGGATAACCCACTCTTTTATTTTTGAGATATTTGGAGAAGAAATGGGAAAGATAGAATGGATAAGGTAATAAGGAGCTAGAAGCCTACAAAGAGTTGGCCCAATTCTAAACGTTAAAATATTATATTGTTGCATTTTAACAAATCTAAGAGAAAATGCATGAGAATTAAAATTAATCTTTTTGATGTTAATTGTAATTTTTTCATTCTAAAATACTACTGTTTTTTTTTGGGGGGAAGGGTATCCGAGGCCGTAGCCCCGACTAATCCCTTGGCAATTTTTGGGCCTTTGGCCCGACTGCTAAAGCATGCAGCCCTGAGTTTATCCTCAGTGGCCACAAGATGGAAGCGCCTGGATTCGAACATGGGACAGATGGGCTACTAACCACATCCCCCACATGCCTTACTAGTACGCCACAAGCCTTGTGGTTCTAAAATACTACTGTTAACAAAAGAGAAAATGAATTACCAACATTGATACAAAATATATTTTGTAACAACCCAAATTCCAAAATAGCAATAACATAAAATACTGTCATAACGACCTCAAAATATACCAAGTCAAAATAACAAATATATCATCAAGGTTGTCAGCGGTAAACACATCGACAATTGAGTTTTATAACGAGTCTAAAGGTAAATAGTAGAACTCTTCTAATCCAAGCCTCTTGTAACGTCATCATATCTACTCTTTCCCTTTTGAGGAACTCCCGACAATATTCTTACCTAAAAATGGTTTTTATGTTTGAAAAACGAGTATTATACCATAAGATCTAGTGAATTCTCTCTCAAATAATATAATTCAACAATTCAAGATGGCATAGAAAACCGTCGTGAAGGCCCAATCATAATCAAATGGATATCCAAATATAAACCACGAGCTTTGTACAATGTTCATAGACCACCGCGGCTCAACTGTGACGTTTTACAACTAAGGCTAAAAAAGATGCCCATCCAATGTGCCCATGAAACAGATTCAAGGCACATGGAAGAATCTAAACTCCCAAGGGATTACCAATATCTCAAGGTACATTAATCCTAATGTGCAACCCAAATCTATAACCAAACCATAATACCATAAGATAAACAACAATTGAATAGTAATCATTTGAGGGTCAACAAGTTTAGATTAAACGTTTTGTCCAAGATTTCCAAATATATAATTCATGCCAAAATCATAGAACTATATTAAGAGTTTAAAAAACATTTATAAATATCTGACATTCGTAAAAAGGGTTAAGGGAACTCACCTGATGTTCGAAACACCATCACACGTCTTAAAAGTCACCGATTCTCAAATCGAACACTTGAATTAGATGATACATAAATGATGTTAAACCATCTAAATCATCCTAAAACCATCTGTCAGGATCGATTCCAAACAAGAATAACTATACTTAGAAATCAGAATTAAAGAATCTTGCGGAATAGAACTTTAATTCAAACACACTCAATGAACAACTAATCAGAAAACACAATCTGTTTGAATTCAATGCTTGTTGGTCCCGAAAGGCCTAAACAAGTTTGTAGAAGGGGGGGGGGTTGAATACAAACACACTATTTTACTTTTCTAAATTGTTTATTGATAAATCATTAACAATTTACAGCTTGTTGCGGAAACAAGATTAAGGATAAACCTAAATCTAAACAAGTTGGAACACTAAGGTTTTCTTGCACTAAGAAAGATAAGGAGATTACTAATAAAATCCTATCTTGAGAGATTTGAACTTTTCCAGAGTTAGCAAGTTACTTCAAATGAAGTGAGTTCATCTCTTTATATACTGCATGCATTTAATGCAATTCAGTATACACTTTACACGTGTCATCAGCGGATTGGTTGCATGTCATTGACCTTTGTTGACAACCTTAGTAGCCGCATGAATGAACAGTGTAGTATCAGAGTGGTTGTACGATTTCAGATTTTCGGAGGTTCTTTTCTGACATTTCGTACGGTGGCGTGCAAGGAAGGTTAAGACAAAAGTACTTTGTACGGAGGACTTCATGATCAGCTTTCGTTGATTCAGCGATTATCATTTACTATTCAGCGAATGATAAAATTCAGCGATAGCTGAAGTCTTGTACTTGATACTTCACGTTGAGTGGACAAATCTGAGTCTTCGCTGATCCGCATCAGTTCATTAGGAGACTTGTCGCTGGTTCTTGAGCTTGATCTTCGACTTCAGCGTAGAACCTTTGTTGACGTGAATCTTGTCTTCAGGGATCATAAGTAAACAACTAACTTATCAGCGATCACCATAAGGACTGAACAGACTCAGCGATATGGTGAACAGAGTTCGCTGAATGTTTAATCTAAAAGTGCGAGAGTTCCTATCAGCAGTACTGTAAGATCTTAGTACTTATCAGCGATAGTGAAACTCTGATACATATTGTTTACTTACAATTTTCACTAAGTATTTAAGATAGGGTCATTATCAAATCACTGAGGGTTTGGATCAACAATCTCCCCCTATTTGATTATGACATAGCAACAAAGAAAATTGCTATTTAATGAAAACATAAGGATAAAAAGAACTCATAAAATATTTGTCCCTTTTACTGTTTTCTGGGATCTTTTCAGTACTGATGGAGTAAAGTACATTCGCTGAAATCTTTCTTTAAATCTTTGAATCAGGTTACAATATGAATAAGAAAGATTACAAGTACAAGCGAAATAAATTACAAGTACTGAAGGATGACTGATACAATAGAGAAAGTGGTGATTGTTGTCAGCCTTCAAAGGGTTCTTCCTTAATGAGAAGTTCATCAAGGGTTGTCTTTTCAGTTGGAATCATCCAGTCAGGAACCTTTTCTCCTTTATTCTTTAGCTTCAGAGCAGCTTCAAAAATCAAGGGTTTTAGGTGTCGTGCCTGAATGTCTTTTCTGAAGTCGCACCAGTGGATGAGATCTCTGAGCTGTTCGATTGGAGTGATTGGAAGCTCAGCGATCCGTTGAAAGCATTTACGTCCGTCGTAGTCAAGAAAGAATATTCCATAAGGATTACTGATGACTTTACCAGGGACGAAAAGTTCACATGGTGGCAAAGAGATGTCAAGGGCAGATAGATCAGGATCAGGACCAAGTACTTCAGCGCGAGAGAAACCAATTCCAGTTTCATTTCGTATGACAGGACCTGAGTTTGAATCTTGACGTTTCTTCTTTGGTGAGCCCCTTTTTCTTTTCGGCTTTAGATCAGGAACAGGAGGAATATCCACACAAGAAGATATCAAATCGATCTGTCTGTTTATCAGCTTTTCGAAATGATCCTTGTACTTAGATTGTGATGGTTGGATAGCTAACCTCATCTCCAGCCATTCAGAGAGACCATACCTTTTTACAGTGTCAGCACGAAAGGTTTCAGATGAGCCATCTTCTCTGAACAGTTTGATGTCAACAATAGGTACTCCGATGGAGGTTCTTCCAGAGATGAATACCTTGTTGATCTTCGCTGGACGATATCTGAAGTGGATTTTCTCTTTACACCAGATCAGGGTGGTCTGAGAAACTTCAGCTTTCTTTTCCACGATCTTCTGGGCTTGTTCCCAAAGCTTTCGTTGGATTTGAATGGGAATACGCTTCAGCTTGGGGTCTTTGACAGATTCTTGAGTGAGCTTGATGGCGTATTCTCTGTCTTTATCTTCAGCTTCCTTCCTTTCAGCGATGAGGCGTTCAGCTCTGAGATGATCCTGGTATTCAGCTTTTGAAATTCTGAACTTAGGAGGAACTGAAGGTAGTTGATCGCGCCTTAGAATGATTCGCTGATCCTCGAATCGCTTTATCATTTCTTCTCTCCTCTTTTGATCTTCTTCACTCAGCTTTTGAGGAACTGAGGAAGGTCTGTTTCTGTGCAAGAGAGGTTGTTCTTCTGGTTCATCAATCTCAGAGATTAAATCTAAGACTGGGATTATGTCTTCAGCGGTAGCTGGAATTATTGGTGAAGTCGCAATAGAAGATCTTTCAGCGATATCCTCAAACAGGGGAGAGGACTAGCTGAAACGCAGCGATCTTACAAATAAGAACTGGGTAGAAGAACTTGGGTAGAAAAGATAGAAAAAAAATGTGGATGTGTATGGTGTTTGTGGAATGGATAACTGATTGTTCAGAGATGATCAGGGAAGGAAAAATAAGTTTAGTGTACCTGACAAATCGGCTTTGCAAGTAGGATCGCCAGATTATCATCTTCAGCGATGCCTTTGTCTTTGCTTTTCTCAGCGCCAGAGGCTGAGTGCTTTGTCTTTGTTTTTGTCTTCTCCCCTGTGGATTCGGTTATCACGATCCCTTTAAGAGCTTTTCGAGGAGCATGTTTGACGACAAAGAATTCGTCATCTTCATCATCATCATCATCATCGTTCCTTGGAGAGGAGGATGGTTCAGCTTCAGGGATGTCGATGTCTTCGTCTTCTTCTGCTTCGGATTCCTCAGCATCTTCTTCGAGTTGCTCCCCCTCAGATACAGAGGCGAGGTTCTCGGTTCCCTCAGGGTTTTCATCTCCCTGAGGTCCAGTAATCAGATCTTCATTACCCTCTCCCCTGATAGATTCATCATGGGAAAGGTCTTCAGCGCTCTTCTCCTGTTCAGCGCTCTTCTCCCCCTCTTTCTCATGATGGGCGGGGGAGGAATGGGTAGATTCAGCATTGGTGTTGTCTCTGTCTTCTGGGCCAGAGACTTTCACACAACCTTCAAGCTTAGCTATTCTGTCTTCTAGGCCAGAAATAGCAGGCGTGATTTTCTTCAGCTCTTGGCGATCCTCTGCGGTGAATGAGTCCAAAATAGGTGCAGGGGCCGGAGCAGGAGCTGGATTGTTTGCCTTATTCACCAGCGTCTCGATCATTGTCTTGACAGAATTAAGGTCGGTCTTCACTGAGCCCAAGTCGGTCTTGACCACTGACATATCACCTTCGAGTGTACCAACCGATTTCTTCAGCGTTGTAACCTCGCTGGAAACGGTGGAAACTGACGATTTGAGGTTGGTGTAGTCAGTGTAGATGTCGGAGATCACTTTGGCAAAGTCGGCGAGAGTTTTATCAAGGTCTTTGATGTCATCAGAGGAGGCCTTCTTTTCCACCACAGCAGTCAGCTTCGTCAGATTCTCTCCAGCGTTTGTTACAGCTGTAGAGTTATTTGATAGACCGGTGGTGAGATCTGTAAGTTTCATCTCCATGGACTTCAGAGACTGGTTGATGTCTCCCAAATAAGGACCTGTAACATATAAGTACTTGTGAACAAAGGAAAGCTCAGAAGTTTCAGGTTTAGTTACAGTGTTTAAGGTGGGATCTGTACCTGCAGGAGCGTTGACGAACTCATCAAAGTTTCGAGTCCCGCCATAGTGTTCCATATCTCCCTCAAAAGTTCCGTGAGGGATGGAGATCTCTGCAGGTCCTTTCTTCGTCATTCGCTGAGAAGCTTCAACGGCTTCTTGAATGATGGCATCTCCAGCTTTAACTGGAGGAGTGTCCAAAGAAGTAGAGGGAGGATCGAAGGATAAGAATTGGGGTTGGGTTGCAAGTTCAGCGTTGGATTCGCTGAGAAGTACTTCATCAGTCTTTTGAGAGACTGAAGAAGGTAGGGTAGATTCCAAAGTTCTAACCTCAGCGTGTAGGGACGCTGAAGTAGGTTTAGAAGGGATGGCTTGAATTGGTGTGGCAGAGCGTACCACGGAACTTTCCTTCAGCTCTTCAGAATGAGCTGAGGAGTCTTCAGCATGGAATTGCTGGGGTAGCTCCTTGGTTTTCTTGATCCTTTTGGAATCAAGAGGGGTAAGAGATTGTTTCCTTTTCTTAGAAGGAATGGATTTTGTGGCCTGGGAATCAGCGAGGGGTATTGTCGCTGAAGGAGCCACAGAAAGCGGAGAATTAAGTAGAGTGAGAAGGGTAGAGAGACGTACCTCGTTGGCGACAGGCTTGAAGTCGAGAACTTTAGGGCCAATCTGAGAGAGTTTCAGATCACCCTCTTCAGGATAGCTGTCCTTCAGGCCATATTGAAAGATGGCGCTGATGAATCATGGGTAAGGAACCCATGCTGGTCGGTCAGCGGCAGAATCAACACGTTGAATGAGGTCTTCATAGATGATGGAGGCCCAGTCAATGTTGAGACCTTTCAGCAGTGCGTAACCCATGGCCTGCTGAGGTTGAGCGGCTTGATCAGAAGATCCGGATTTCGCTGTCATGCAGCTGATCAGGTGAGCGAAGATGAAGTTCATCTCGCTGGGCATCTTGGATTTCTTTATCAGCGTCAGCTTCTTCTCAGGTAGCTTGTCTCTTCCAGTCTCCCAGATGTAACCCATCGCATCAAGGAAAGCAATGATTTCTTCTCTGTCAGCGTGCTTCTTGTGGTCAGGAAATGGAATGAAAGGATTTTCTGAGGTAGCGTTAGGGAATTTCAGAGCTTTGCGGATTATTGCGGGGGTTATCTTGATGGTGCCATACTCAGTATCGCTGAGTATGCAGTCGATGGTTTTAGATGGATCTTTGGCGGAGGGTAGGTCGGTGTGTCTGGCAGAGTACCAGAATTGGGATAATAGACGCTGACTGGCAGGAGGTGTGATTGTCAGTGCTGTGTAGATGGGACTATTCTTCAAAAAATTTACAGCGTCGTCTAGATGGGATACCTGCTTCCGAGGAGGAAACTCGAGAAGCGCTGAGAGGTTGTTTGCCTTTGTCCAGTCTAGTTGATCCAGCTCAAACTTAACCTGAGGAGCTTTGGTGATTTCCAGTTCCTCAGACTCAGCGGAGATGGACTCATCGGTAACATTCAGCTTTGAAGTTGCCATTTCACTGTATTATCAGTTCAACCAAAGATGTTAACAAATAAGAAATATCTTAATGTGGAAAGAAAATTTCCATTAAGATTTTTCGAATTTTGTCCATTTCATTCAGATAAAAAAAAATCTTAATGAAGATTAGGGTTTTTCTTGTTTTTAAAAAAAACGAATATAACACCTATAAGCCTTGTATTCCAGTTTTTAAAAAAAATGGATACGAAAGAAGAACAAGTTTAAGATTTTAGATTTAAAACTTGAAGAACAACCATGAAATGGTTGTGTTTATAAAACCATGAAAGAAAATGATTTTATTTTTGAGTTCTTTTGTTTGATCTTGTGTAAAACAATGATAAGATCGAAAACAAGTTATTCGCATTTGATAATAGATAAGAACATATTAACCTTGAGTTTGATGAAGAAGATGATGAACAGTTCTTGAAGATTGAGAGCACAAAATGCAACAGTGTTCTTTTCTTGCGGAGAAAGATTGATTCGCGTAAAAGACAAATATAAACTTTGAGAGTGTTTATATAGGAAGAGAGTAGAGAGAGAAAAACTTGAGCGGGAAAGTTTTTCATCATGACACGGACACGTGTTTGCATTTGATTGGATAGACAACGAAACGTGCAAACGTGTGTCAGAAAAAGAGCGTGTCTGGTGTTATCCGTTGCAATGACGTCACAACTGTCCTTTCACATTCTTTCGTTGTCTCTGAGGTTTTTGAAAGAAAAACTCAGGAACTCTTTGGAAAATATGAAGCACTGAATAGAAATATCAGTGAGGGTTTTAAGAAATTTCAAAATATCGCTGTTAAGGAAGAGATATTCAGCGATGAAAGAATTTGAAATCTTGCATTTTCATGCGTTTTGTCAGAAAGAGAAAACATACCTTGATATCAGTTTAACCAAATTTATTCAGAGAGAAGATGATGAAATGGATTGTACAAGTTTATTTTATCCAGAGCCTATACAAGAATGTATAAACGTATCGCTGATTAAATGTGAACCGCTGAAGATTTATCCTTCAAAGTTCAGCATTCCAAGCTCGCTAATGAGAAAGTTGAATCTTGTCTCATCAAGAGGTTTGGTAAACAAATCAGCTAACTGATAATCAGTTGGGATAAAATGAAGTTCAATATCACCATTCATCACATGATCTCTGATAAAATGATATCTGATTTCTATGTGTTTTGTCTTTGAGTGTAGCACTGGATTGTTTGCTATAGCGATGGCACTTGTGCTGTCGCAATAGATTGGAATTTTGGAGAGCTGAAGATCATAGTCTAGTAGTTGATTTCTCATCCACAAGACTTGAGAACAGCAGCTTCCAGCGGCTACATACTCAACTTCAGCTGTGGAAGTGGACACTGAGTTTTGCTTCTTACTTGTCCAACTTACCAGCTTTCCACCCAGGAGCTGACATCCTCCTGTGGTGCTTTTCCTATCCATTTTGCAACCTGCAAAATCACTGTCTGAATAGGCGGTTAGATCGAATCCTGAATCTTTGGGATACCAAAGACCTAGATTCGCTGTACCCTTAAGATATCGAAAGATTCTCTTTACAGCTTTCATATGAGATATCTTAGGTTCAGCTTGATATCGTGCGCACAGACATGTTGCAAACATAATATCGGGTCGGCTAGCTGTAAGATACAGTAGTGATCCGATCATCCCACGGTACAGCGTGACATTGACAGGAACACCCTTTGTGTCCTTATCAAGTATCAGCGGTGGTGCCATAGGGGTTTTCATAGCTGAACTTTCAGTTAAGTCGAATTTCTTCTGCATATCTTTAACATACTTTCCCTGATTTATAAAAGTTCCTTTTTCAGTTTGCTTAATCTGAAGACCAAGGAAATATGTTAGTTCACCCATCATACTCATTTTATACTCATCTTTCATTCTATCAGCGAAACGAGTACAAAGCTCAGGGTTAGTAGAACCAAATATAATGTCATCAACATATATTTGAACTAAAATGATATGACCTTTTATTTTTCTAAAAAACAAAGTTTTGTCAATCTTACCTCTCTCAAATTTTTCAAGGTGGAGATAAGTAGAAAGAGTGTCATACCATGCACGAGGAGCTTGCTTCAAGCCATAAAGTGCCTTATCCAGCTTATAAACATAACCTGGACGCTTAGGATCTGAGAATCCTGGAGGTTGTTCCACATAAACTTCTTCATTCAGCTTTCCATTTAGAAACGCTGACTTAACATCCATTTGATGTACAGTGAAGTTTTTGTGTACAGCATATGCTAAGAAAAGACGAATAGATTCAAGTCTTGCTACTGGAGCAAAGGTTTCGTCATAATCTATGCCTTCCTCTTGTCTGTATCCCTGAGCAACAAGACGAGCTTTGTTGCGAGTTACAGTACCATGTTCGTCCAACTTGTTTCTATAGACCCACTTAGTGCCTATCACTGTTTTGTCAGTTGGTCTCCGAACAAGTTTCCACACTTTGTTTCTTTCGAATTCAGTCAGCTCTTCTTGCATGGCGCTGACCCAGTTTGGATCTCTGAGGGCATCATCTATTTTCTTTGGTTCAGTTAGAGAAATAAAGTTGACAAATAAACAAATATTACCTGCACTTCTACGAGTCTGAATACCAGCGTTGGGATCACCAAGAATTTGATCGATTGGGTGATTTACAGTCCATCGCTGAGCTGGAGCATGCGTCGCTGACTCAGTCTGAACTGGAGAAACTGAAGATGAGGCTTCAGCTACTTCTGGATTATCAGCTAAGAGAGGAATGCTTGCATTTGTCACTTCATTCACTGATTGCTGAGAAATAGATGGAATTTCTGAGACATTTGGAACAACTGCGGGTATAGTGTTTATAGGAACAGCTGAGACCCAAGATGTTTCAGCTTCACTATTCTGCATATTGGGAATGATAGTAGGACCATCATTTTCAGTTGTATGAGTATGAGTAGTGGGAACATCTTCTGAATCACCAAGATGAGAAAACATCCATTGATTCAGTTCTTCTGTATCAGCGTTCGGTTTAGAGTTCGCTGAACGGGATTCGTCAAACGTGACGTGAATAGTTTCTTCTACAGTTTGTCTTCTTCGATTGAAGACTCTGAAGGCTTTGGAAACTGAGGAGTATCCAAGAAAGATTCCATCATCAGCCTTAGGATCAAACTTTCCAAGGGCATCTCTGTTGTTCAGTATGAAACACTGACAACCAAAGATGTGAAGAAAGCTGATTGAAGGCTTTCTCCCATGAAAAAGTTCATAGGCTGTCTTTTTGAATCTTTTGACTATCAGCGACCTGTTTTGCGTAAAACAAGCCGTGTTGACAGCTTCTGCCCAAAACTGAGTAGGCAGGTGAGAATCGCTGAGCATTGAACGTGCAGCTTCAATAATTGTTCTATTTCTTCTTTCAGCGACTCCGTTTTGTTGTGGTGTTCTTACTGACGAAAAGTTGTGAGAAATACCCTTGCTCTCAAGGAAGGAATCAAGAGAACTGTTTTTGAATTCAGTTCCATGATCACTCCTTATTGAGCGAACAGTCATATTGTTCAGAGTTTCCATCTTCCGAACAAAGGTGATGAGTTCTTCAGGGGTGTCACTCTTAGAACGGAGAAACATTACCCATGTGTAACGAGAGAATTCATCAACTATGACCAGCGTATATTTCTTTCCAACGATGGATTGTTTGTTAACGGGGCCAAACAAATCCATATGGAGTAGTTGAAGAGGAGATGACACTGAGGAAACTTGCTTGGACTTAAAGCTTGCCTTGGTCTGCTTCCCTTTTTCACACGCTGAACATAAGGATTCTTTGGCGTATGAATGTTGAGGTAGACCAGTGACCAACTCTTTGGATGAAAGAGTATTCAGTGTCTTGAAGTTGAGATGTGAGAGCCTCTTGTGCCATAGCCAGTTGACATCAGAAGATGCCTTTGAGAAGAAACATGAGTTCTCAGTGGTTGTTGAGTCCATGTTTATAACGTAAACATTTTCCAAACGATAACCGCTGAGAGCTATCTTCTCCTTTTTGTCAGAGACAAAGCAGGATTCCTTAGTGAAAATCACTTTGTTATCCATGTCGCAAAGCTGACTGATGCTCAGAAGATTATGCTTCAGCCCTTCAACATATGCGACTCTTATGAAGGATGTTGTACCATTTGAAAGTACACCATACCCTCGGGTGTGTCCTTTTCCATTTCCACCGAAAGTCACAGATGGACCCTTCTCTTCCTTGTATTCAGCGAGCAGGCTTTTCTTTCCAGTCATGTGTCTAGAGCATCCGCTATCGAGATACCAGATACCCTTCTTAACCTGCAATACAAGGAAGATTAGTTTTGCTTGGGTACCCACTTCGCCATGTATACTTGTTTGTCAGTGGAAGAGGTTGGAATGGGTTCAGCAGTCTTCGCAGCATTTGAAGATTCAACTTTGTCCTTCTTCACTTTGGTCAATTTCTTGACCTCAGAGGTAGGAGTCACCTTGACCTGACTTGCAACTGGTTTGGTCTTCTTGGGTGCTATCTTCACCTTAGCTATCTTATCAGCTTTGGTGGCTGTGGGACACTTACTTGCAATATGATCGGTAAGTCCACAGTGATAACATTTCCTATAACTAAAATTAGTTCTAGGACCACTTGAGTGCTGATCTTTTAATTTGGAATTAGAAGTGCCAGCACCAAGTACACTATTGGTTTTTGAAATAGGACGAACATTCAGTTCTTCAGATTTCTTACCAAGGACATCTACTCTGAGTCTAGGAGTAGGTCGCTGAACTGATCCAGAGGTCTGATTTCTAGAACCAGATGAATGAATCACTAAGGCTTTGGAAGCGTTCAGCTTAGGTACTAAAGTACCCTTCTGAGGATTTTGATAAATTACAATTCCTTTACCTTTGTCTTTAGAGACAGAGGTAGGTTTTGAATAAACCATTTTCTCCTTACCTTTTGAGGTAGGAGTTTCCTCAGGGATTGGTGTAACTGACGAGGAGTACTGAGATGAAGAAGTGTCAGCTATTGAGGATACGAACGTTCCAAATTTAAGCATTGAACGTTCAGTGGTTGGTATTAGAGTATCATATTTATAACCCAGACCACGTTTATCACTCAGAGGAATCTGAGCCTTAATTATCTCAGTAATCTTTGTTGAAGAATTACACCATCCTTCAACAGTAGCTTGTTCAGCTTTTAATGCAGCGATAGCTTCCGCTCGTTCGATTTTGACTAGCTGATTTAAATGGACTTGATCTTTAAAATCTTCTTCAAATTTAGAAAGCTTTTCTATTTGAAGGTGGCAATTTTTAAGCTTTTCAGCGAGATCAAGATTTTGGTTTTCAACCACAGCTTTGCCGTTCATGGCTTCGTATAAACTTCTAGTCAGTAGTTCGATTTTACGGAGACTATCAGCTTCATCAATATTTACAATATTGGTAAAGAAGGAAGGTGATACCTGAATGGCAGATGTTGAAGTGGAGGGAATGTCTGAACTTTCTTCCTCTTCTTCAATCTTGGCCATGAGACATTGATTTGCTTCATCATCTTCAGAATCAGATGATGAGGCTTCTTCATCAGAAGCAGCCCAATCATAGTCAGCCATCAGGCCTTTTCCCTTCTTCTTAAAGCTTTTCAGCTTTGCATACTTCTCCTTCAGCTTTAAGTATTTGTCGTCTTTATTCCTTGGAACAAAGGATTTCTTTGTAAAAGCTGAAGGTCTCATGATTTTCTTTGACCTGCACTCGTTAGCGAAATGACCTATCTTTTCGCAGTTAAAACAAGTAGCAGTAGTCTTATCAACAAAAGCTGATGACTTAGGCTTGTCAGCTATAGAAAGAGTTTTGTTCTTTCTAAACATTTTCTTCTTGGCGAATCTCCTGAACTTTTTAGTTAGGAGAGCCAAGGATTCATCATCTGAAGAATCAGAATCTGATGACCTTTCAGAGTTACTTTCTAACTCAGTGATAGTGACCACGGGTCGCTGAGTAGAA
Organism: Saussurea involucrata; assembly: GCA_033807775.1. NCBI lineage: Eukaryota > Viridiplantae > Streptophyta > Magnoliopsida > Asterales > Asteraceae > Saussurea > Saussurea involucrata. Next base: position 207,778,948 of record CM066320.1, read on the forward strand.
AGTTCCTCTGAGATTAAAGCAACAGGGGTGCTTTTGGAATCTTTTACAAGATTCTTCTTAAGATGGCTAGATTGCTCATGATTCAGCAATGTGCCATATAAGGTAGCAAGTGTCATTGATCTTAGATCTTTCGACAGCTTGAGACACATGGAATAATTGTCCCAGCTCTCAGGTAAACATTCTAAAAACTTTGTCAGTACTTCAAAGTTAGAATATTCCTTACCAACCGTTTTTAGATCTATAATTAAGCAATTAAAACGTTGATGTACTTCAGAGAGAGTTTCATTCTTACCAGAGATGAAGCTTTCGTATTGTCTTACCAGGTTGATCTTTCTTGAATCCTGGACTTCAGACGTTCCTTCATACTGAACACATATTGTGTCCCACATGGCTTTTGAGGATTTCAGGTTCATGACGGAATGGTAGACTTCGTCAGGAAGGGCCATGGATAGTATGGATCTGGCTTTTGTATCTATAGCCACTTTCTTCTTGTCTTCATCGGTCCAATGATGGATTTCCTTTGGAATCAGCCTTTCTGGAATAGCAGCCCTAGTTGCAGTGGCTGGAACTGCAGGATCAATTGTTACAGGGATGTGTGGGCCGTTTTCAAGATAGTAAGGTATAGTAGGGTCTACACCTTCTAAGAAGAGTGTCATCCTATTTTTCCATAAGTTGAAGTTATCTCTGGAAAATCTAGGGGGTTTTGCAAGAGAACCATTGTCAATATAGTGAGTGTTTGTGTTTGGGTTGGCCATTTTCAGATAATAGCAAGAAAGATAAATATCTTAGATTAGATCTTGTTTATGAGTTTAAACAAATCTGCTCTGATACCACTTGTTGGTCCCGAAAGGCCTAAACAAGTTTGTAGAAGGGGGGGGGGGGGTTGAATACAAACACACTATTTTACTTTTCTAAATTGTTTATTGATAAATCATTAACAATTTACAGCTTGTTGCGGAAACAAGATTAAGGATAAACCTAAATCTAAACAAGTTGGAACACTAAGGTTTTCTTGCACTAAGAAAGATAAGGAGATTACTAATAAAATCCTATCTTGAGAGATTTGAACTTGTCCAGAGTTAGCAAGTTACTTCAAATGAAGTGAGTTCATCTCTTTATATACTGCATGCATTTAATGCAATTCAGTATACACTTTACACGTGTCATCAGCGGATTGGTTGCATGTCATTGACCTTTGTTGACAACCTTAGTAGCCGCATGAATGAACAGTGTAGTATCAGAGTGGTTGTACGATTTCAGATTTTCGGAGGTTCTTTTCTGACATTTTGTACGGTGGCGTGCAAGGAAGGTTAAGACAAAAGTACTTTGTACGGAGGACTTCATGATCAGCTTTCGTTGATTCAGCGATTATCATTTACTATTCAGCGAATGATAAAATTCAGCGATAGCTGAAGTCTTGTACTTGATACTTCACGTTGAGTGGACAAATCTGAGTCTTCGCTGATCCGCATCAGTTCATTAGGAGACTTGTCGCTGGTTCTTGAGCTTGATCTTCGACTTCAGCGTAGAACCTTTGTTGACGTGAATCTTGTCTTCAGGGATCATAAGTAAACAACTAACTTATCAGCGATCACCATAAGGACTGAACAGACTCAGCGATATGGTGAACAGAGTTCGCTGAATGTTTAATCTAAAAGTGCGAGAGTTCCTATCAGCAGTACTGTAAGATCTTAGTACTTATCAGCGATAGTGAAACTCTGATACATATTGTTTACTTACAATTTTCACTAAGTATTTAAGATAGGGTCATTATCAAATCACTGAGGGTTTGGATCAACAATGCTTCAACTCACAAGTTTACAACCAAACCTCAATCTTGTTGAACAGGCTCAACAAGACGACTTCTACTTCTCTAGAAATAGGGTTCTAAACCTTGAGGTTAATTCTCTCTAAAACAAAAACGAATTCTGATATCTCTTGTACCAAATAGCTATCTATCAACATCTATTTATACTAAATAATTACAAGATAACTATCAAAACAAAATTGATCTTCAGAATATTCTTTCATGCTTATCTTCATTCATTCCATCTTTATCTCCAACCTTCTCGCATTCCAAAATTATGATCACCAGCAGTATTAACATCGTTATGCACAAGCAGTACTAACAATGTTCCAGCAGCATTAACTTTTACTAGCAGTACTAACCTTGCTCTGGCAGTAGTATTGTTGTTCTGGCAGTACTAATGTTGTTCTGGCAGTATTAACGTTGTTCTGGCAGTACTAATGTTGTTCTGGCAGTACTAACGTTGTTCTGGCAGTACTAACGTTGTTCTGGTAGTACTAACGTTGTTCTGGCAGTACTAACCATACTTAGCAAATCTTCAGTTCCCAACAATCTCCCCCTAACTTGACTTTTTAGATTGAGAAGTCAAGTTCTTCAGATGATGCTTCCAAAACCTAATCATGAACACATAAATCGGGATTCAAACCCAGACTTTGATTGATAATCCTTCTCACCAAGTATCTTCCCATTTCAGAATCCTTGTTGCAAGCCAACTTAGCATGTAACATTCCATTCAACCTTTTCATGCTGTGCTTGTATGCAACATCCACCAAATAATACTCATGATATGTATGGTCAAGTGTGATGACATACACTCCACATTTTTCAATGAGCATCCAGTTGGTAATGGCTTGAAAATTTCTTTCTATCATATACTGAACTGCTTCTGGTTTGAACATTAAGCACAGGTATTCAAGAACCATTTTGGTGATAGACATCCCTTTCTCATTCAGCATATTTCCATACAGCTTCATTCCAAACTTGTACATATCCTCTATGTCAGATTTAGAGCACATTCTGATAAGTCTTCCCCATGTAGAACAGACCTCAAAGTTCCCATCTGCTCTTTTGACTCTAATGTACTCCTTTCTCTGATCTACCAAGGTATCCCAGAAGATGATCTCATGAGGCATGGAAGATAGTGGGTCAGCTTTGATTGGATCAGTATCAACCACAGTGATATACATATTACATTGAGCATTACTTGGTTGACCTGATGGAGTTGCTACTTCTTCTTCAGCAACCTTTGTATCATCTTTCTTTTCTGGAACATCCTCTTCTTTTTCTTCTTCTACCGCTGGTTCTACCCTAGGTTTCTTGACAACTTTCCTCTTGGTAGCTATAGACTTGGTTCTTGCTCTTTTTAGTGACACCAGCTTTTCACCCAGAGTTTCTTCTTGCTTTTTAGGAGTGTCATGTTTGGCTTTAATCAAAGCCTCTGCAACTTCAACTTCTTCCAAAGTAGGCTTTTTAGTTTCTGTTGCTTCCTTTGTTTCTGCTGCTTCTTCCGTTTCTGCTGCTTCTTTTGTTTCTGCTGCTTCTTCCGTTTCTGCTGCTTCTTTTGTTTCTGCTTCTTTCTGAATTTCAGCAGCATTAACCATTTCTGCTGTTGGTTCAGTTTCTGCTTCTTTCTCAATTTCAGCAGCATTAACCATTTTTGTTGCATGATCAGTTTCTGCTTCTTTTGCAATTTCAGCAGCATTAACCTTTTTTGCTGCATAATCAGTTTCTGCTTCTTTTGCAATTTCAGTAGCACACTCATTCTCCCCCTTTTCCTGTGCACTCTCCATGTTGACTTCAGCTTCTGACTCCCCCTTTTTGGGAGCATCATTGTTGGGGCTTCTTCTTTTAAGAACATATTGAGCTTTCTTCTTCCTGTGCATCAACTTTGTAATCAGCTTCTTATGCTTCTCAAGCTGTGTTTGTTGATATAGGACCACTTTCTTGAGTCCATCTATCTCCTTTTGCTGACTTACAACATCTGTGTTTATATTGGCAATGGTTTCCATCAATTCCTCATATGTATATTTATCCTCACCTTGTTTAGGAGTTTTTACTTCCTTTAAAGGATCACTGGAAATTTTAGTAGGAGTCTTTTGCCTAGCAAAAGCACTGCCTACCCCCTTGGTTTCTTGGCACCTGGGACCTCTGAATGATTTCTCATTCTGAGTTGCCGTGAGGAAGGTCTTAGTTATGTTACCACTGTCCTTCTCTGTGCTAGCAGAAGTAGTGGCAGCCTTGCTACTCACATGCTCAACCTTCTCCTTAGTGAGCACCTTCTTGGGGTTGGGAGACACCCCTGTGGTTTCCCTTTCGATATTCTCTGTTGGAGAATGCTCCAATAGAGGGCTTAAAGGCTTTGGGCTTGTAGGAGGTACATCAAGGGAAGGAGCCTTGTGTACCTTTCTTCTTGTAAACTTTTTGGTTACTTTTGGAGTGGGTCTTTGAAGAATGGACTGAGGAATTTCTTTGGTGATTGAAGGTGGGGTTAGGCTATCAGTGGGTTGGTCTAATGAGGGCCTTGACCCTGATGCCATACCTTCTTGTGTGTGGGACACACCCATCATTGTAGAGAACAATGGAGTGTCAACTCCTTCCGAGTCCCTGGAAGTTCTTCTCATATTTGAGAAGACCTTTCCTTTAGGGGGTTTAGGTACATATACCTCATTAAATTGAGGCAAATCCGTCAATTCCTGAGTAATCACTGCTTGGACAAACCTTGGGTACATATAAAAACTCTTTTTGGATTCCAGGTTTGACACAAGATCATTGAAAATCATTTGTGAAAAATTAAACTTCCTGGCAGTGGCCAAGCAGACCAGGGCATAAGCAATGGTACTGCTAAACTCACTCCATCCAGTAGTTTTCTTTGACATGCAATGCATTAAGGTATGAACAAAGAATCGCCATTGTGTAGAAAATTTAGACTTGAAAAACTTAAAGATTCCAATGGGACCTTCATACCCCATTCTCGTTAAAGTTGAGTATAGATCGTCATTAGGAATAGACGTCATACCTGAGGCATCATCCAATCGAAGAGTGATGCGAATAAGCTCCTCTGTAATATTCAAGGGTTTGTCACACACCCTTGTTTTGATGATTTTCTGCCCATCTTCAGACACCACGGTGGCATTTTCCCAGAACTGCTTCTGATGCTCGATGTAGATAGTCGGGGTCACCGTTAGGGCATATGATATATGCGTGGATTTGAGGAAATCCATAATATCGTGAAAACCTGCGGATTGTTTTGGCTTCTGGAGCATGGCAATCTCGTTGTGTTCGTCGATAAACTCCATTGTACCTGAGGATTCTTGACAGAAAACAGAGATTCTTGGGAGAGAATAGTTAGAAAGAGAGAGAGATGAATAAAATTCAAAGAGACGTTATGAACTTTGGCGGGCTGAAAGAGGTATTTATAGCAGTAGTAGCCCTAATTTTTCTTTTAAAGCAGTATTAACGACACATGCAGTATTAAGTACGAAGCAATATTAACTATGTACTAGCAGTAGGAACTATCCACTGGCAGTAGTAACTATCCACTGGCAGTAGTAACTATGCACTAGCAGTAGTAACTATCCACTGGCAGTAGTAACTATGCACTAGCAGTAGTAACTATGCACTAGCAGTAGTAACTATGCACTAGCAGTAGTAACTATCCACTGGCAGTAGTAACTATGCACTAGCAGTAGTAACTATCCACTGGCAGTAGTAACTATGCAATAGCAGTAGTAACTATCCACTGGCAGTAGTAACTATGCACTAGCAGTAGTAACTATCCACTTGTCTCATCTTTAGTTCTCAGAAAATATACCCAAGTAAATCTAGAGTAATCATCAATAATAACTAAACAGTATGACTTCTTGCCAATGCTCATGACATTTGTAGGGCCAAATAGATCCATATGCAACAACTGAAGAGGATTTGAGATAGTGTTTATCTCTTTGGACTTATGAGAAGTTTTATGTTGTTTGCCTTTGAGACAAGCAACACAATGATCATCACATGAATAAACTTTTGATGGTAAACCCCTAACAAGATTATGTTTAACAAGTTTATTCATTGTTTTAAAATTCATGTGACACATCCTTCTGTGCCAAAGTGATGATTCATCCATTGAAGCTTTTGATACCAAACAGTTTAGGGATGAATCAGATGAAACACTTTCTAAATCTAAACAATATACATTATCCTTTCTAGGAGTTCTCAATAGTATTATTTTTATCAACTACTTTGAATCCAGGAGCAAGAATAATGCATTCAGAATCAGTAAATAATATACTATGTTTCTTGTCACAGACCTGTGATACACTTAAAAGGTTGTATCTCAATTGCTCAACATAGTAAACATCCTCAAATGTCATCTTACCTTTTGATACATCACCTTTACCACTTATCTTACCTCCTGCAGGATTATTCCCAAAAGCAACATGTCCTCCATCAATTCTTTTGAAATTCTTGAGGCAGGCCATGTTACCTGTCATGTGCCTGGAGCAACCACTATCAACATGCCAGATGCTCTTCCCCTTGAGCTGTTGGTTGCCCTGCACATAAGATAAATCAATTAGTTTTTATTGGGAACCCAAGCCAAAGTGGTCTTGGGTCTCCCTTGCTCATCAAAGTACTTACATTCAGTTTGGATAAGTTTTTCAACCTGAGGAACTTCAGTACTGGAGTACTTTGTCAAGATGATTGGTCTAGCAGCACAAACACTAGAAGCAGTATTATCTTTAGAAGAAGTACTAACAGTGTTAGCAGTACTAACACTGCTAGCAGCAGTATTGCTTCTAGAAGAAGTACTACCAGTGTTAATACTGCTAGCAGAAGTACTAACAGTGTTAATACTGCTAGCAGAAGTACTAACAGTGTTAATACTACTAGCAGCAGTACTATCTGAGGCAGCAGTACTATCAGAGGCAGCAGTACTAACACTAGTGCTTTTAGGAACCCACATTGTGACACATTCTTTTTCAGTCTTTTTCCTCATGTGGCTTTTGGATTTAGCTTGTTTCTTAGCCACATGGTTCCTTACAGGCTTCCTATAACCATTTGATTTTTGAAAAGTTCTTTGAAAATTTATCCTTTGGTTAATAGGATTGAAATAACAGTGTTTGGCAAGGTGATTCAGTTTGCCACAGATAAAACAAGGTTTTGGTCTGTTAATCCTTTGCAGATCAACTCCTTGTTTTTGAGCCCACTGATTATTCCAGTTTCTTTGATTTCCCCTCTTTTTATCATGTTTTTGGGGCTCATTCTTTTGAGAATTCTTTCAAGAACAATGTTCACAAGTATTGGAGTTCACAACAGTGGTCTGTGTATAATGAACTCCCTTTCCTTTTTCAGATCTTTTCATCTCATTGTTCTTATCCCAGGGACTTCCACCTTTCTCATTAGACTTGATGGAATTCTCTAAGGGGATCTCACCACTGACATTCTTGTTCTTTTTCTTAGATTCTTCTTTTTCAGTTTTGTCCTCAACAACAACTTCATCTAATGGATCTACTTTAGTAGCTCCTTCAGGTAAGTCCTTCCTATCCATGGTTTCTAACAGGTCTGACCTAGGAGGGATGTATGTGTTGTTGTAGGGTGGGGGTGTGGCATTGTACCCTATGTCTGGTTTCATCTTACTGTGGATTTGAGCATTTATTATGGTGTCCATGACTTTAGAAGCACATGAAAACTTTTCAACATCAAGTTTTACTTTCTCAAGTTCTCCTTTTAATTTCTCACATTCCTCCCTAGACTCTTTTAGTTGGAACTCCAGACCATTCTTTTCCCACTTCCAGTAGTTTGTATCATATGAGTGTTGAAGTTCATTGGCTTGAAAAGCCTTAATTTGTTCTTCAAACCTCTCAACAATCACTACATAATCTCTTCTATCCTTTTCTAATCTCTTAAGGTCATCACACATTCCCTGGTTGTGATCTCTATACCTTTTCACAGTGTCTATACAAGCTTGAGAACAAAGATTAGATTTTACCTCAGTAGGAAGATCTGAGACTTCTGCCATGAGTGCATGATTCTGAATTGCCTCTTCTGCTTGATCACTCCAATCAAATCCCATTCCTTGTTGAGAAACAAGGGCTTGAACAGAGTTTCTGTTCTGGTTGAAGCTTCCAGTCTGAGCTTGTTGATGGTTGTTTTGAGATACTCCTCCTCTGCATTCTCTGGCAAAGTGTCCCATCTTATGACACTTGTAGCATTCCACCTTAGACTTGTCAAACCCAGCACCATCTTCTCTTCTTTGGGAAAAGTTGTTTCTCCCAGTCCTCTTTATAAACTTCTTCACCCTCATAGAAAGCATAGCCATCTGCCACTTGATATCCATCTCCTCAAGATCATCAGCATTAATCTGTTATAAGTCATCATTAATCAATGAGGAGTTAACATGACTAGAAAAGAAAGCTTCTAGTACAGAATCATTGGTCTTCTCCTGATTGACTCCACCAGCAGTACTAACTGATTCAGGGTTAGCAGTAGAATCAGTTGATGCTGATAGGAGTGCAGCATTATACACATATCCTGAGGGCTTCTTCTTGGCTTCAACCTCTGCTTCAAATACCCTAAAATCATTGTAAAGATCATCAAGCTCTTTATCTTATAACTGGTCATTCTGTCTGAAAGACACAGTATACATTGTCCATTCCTCACCTAATGATCTTAGAAACTTCCTGTTTACATCATCAGCCTCCATATGAACTCCAACTGTAGCCAATTCTCCAATCAACTTATTAAATCTATCAAAAGTTTGAGTCATAGACTCATTCTTTGTAGAAGTAAAATTTTCATATTGTTGCTTAAGAATTGCCTTCTGGTTTCTCTTGGTGCTCTTGGTACCAGTGAATCTCTTTTCCAATGCTTTCCATAAGATCTGAGCATCAGTGCAGTGATGAAATTGGTGCTGATACTCATTGGGAATAGCCAAAAGCAGAGTGCTTAAGGCTTTCATCTCTGTTTGTCTAACCTTTCTTTCTACATCAGTCTTTGGAGGGGGTCGTTTGCCATCTGGTCCAACTTTTCCTTCAGCACATGGACCATTCTCTATAATATCCCAGATGGAATAATCAGTAAGCAAAATATACTGCTTGATTCTAATTTTCCACATGTCAAACTCATTAGGCCTGAGCATGGGAACCTTTGAAACAAGAGTACTGTTTGATTCAACTGAGTTGTCCATAATGATTGTAGATTTCTAAGAAACCAAGCTCTGATACCACTTGTCAGGATCGATTCCAAACAAGAATAACTATACTTAGAAATCAGAATTAAAGAATCTTGCGGAATAGAACTTTAATTCAAACACACTCAATGAACAACTAATCAGAAAACACAATCTGTTTGAATTCAATGCTTCAACTCACAAGTTTACAACCAAACCTCAATCTTGTTGAACAGGCTCAACAAGACGACTTCTACTTCTCTAGAAATAGGGTTCTAAACCTTGAGGTTAATTCTCTCTAAAACAAAAACGAATTCTGATATCTCTTGTACCGAATAGCTATCTATCAACATCTATTTATACTAAATAATTACAAGATAACTATCAAAACAAAATTGATCTTCAGAATATTCTTTCATGCTTATCTTCATTCATTCCATCTTTATCTCCAACCTTCTCGCATTCCAAAATTATGATCACCAGCAGTATTAACATCGTTATGCACAAGCAGTACTAACAATGTTCCAGCAGCATTAACTTTTACTAGCAGTACTAACCTTGCTCTGGCAGTAGTATTGTTGTTCTGGCAGTACTAATGTTGTTCTGGCAGTATTAACGTTGTTCTGGCAGTACTAATGTTGTTCTGGCAGTACTAACGTTGTTCTGGCAGTACTAACGTTGTTCTGGCAGTACTAACCATACTTAGCAAATCTTCAGTTCCCAACACCATCTATTACAATCTCCAAGACAATCCCCTAATTGATGCCTCAGATCTAGCCTAAAACGAGAAACAAAGCAAAATCAAAAACACACTTGGCAGTAGCCAATGCGAGTTTCATGCGACCCAAGTCGCATGGAAGTCACTTTACATTTCAGAAATGTGTTGTACGAGCTTATCACCAAGAATTCCAATAGTTACACTTGTCCAATCTTCCCAAATCGATTTTATGAGATAAAAGTAAGGGGAATCAATGTCTAAAATATCCTAAACATTAATCCAACTTCAAAACATAATTTAATCCATCTAAATACATCAATGATTAATGATTTTCTACCCTTAAATCTTGATAAAACCATTAACAATGGTAAGTTTCTCAAAGAAACCATTTAAAAACCAATCCAAATCACTAACCCATCAAGATCTTAAATCAAAAACACCAAAGAAACTAGATATCCCTAACTAAATATTAAAAACCCAATAATAGAGACATATAGATTGAGAGATGAAGATTATTTTGAGTATGATGATCTTTCTTTCACTCTAAGTCTTAAGTTTTTTTTTCACCAAAATTCAAAGAGGACCCCTTCTTCTCTCAAAGCAACATTTCTCCCAAAAAGAGTTCAACAAAAAAGAAGGTGAGGAGAAGGGTTTACCCTCTATCAACAATTTATTATTCTAGGTCCCTAAAACAGGGAGAAATTACACTCTCATCCATAAACTTTCATAGATTTTAATAACTATATATAATAAATGTGTTACATCTTTGATCGTCATAATCATAATTAGTTATTATTGTTAGACTATGTTTTATTGTATTCATGGGCTATTTATGTCATTGTATACATATTAGATTAGATTTTTAGTTGGTGTTGTTTAATTTTATTTATATATATATATATATATATATATATATATCTAGGGTGAGTTTCTTTTGCAAACCAAACAATTTGTAGAAACTTTGCAAACCACTATATTAGGCAACAACATATATATTTATGGTAATTATTATCATTAATTAATAATTATAATAATTATATATGGAAAATGATTAAGTTCATTAATTATGATCATGGCTTTATATTAGGAAAAATAATAAAATCAGATATTTATTAGACTTGATTAACGGCTAAGATTGGTTTGTATAGTTTCTATGAATTGCTTGGTTTGCAAAAGAAACTCACCCTATATATCTATTACTACCTTATAATGCATTCATGAAAAAACTCTTAAAGACAAGTCTTGAAGCATATGGTACAATCAATTTAAGCATAATTTTTCAAAAACTATGAATTACAATTTCTAAAGCCAGAGGTACAAATTGTAAATACCATTACCTTTTTACGGTTAATTTTCAGATTGCTTTTATAAAAGTTAACTTTTCAGATTACTTTTTCATGTTTGTGTTTTGAATTTGTTTCCCACGCTCTCTCCCAAGAATACAGTCCCACTCCTATACCCTTCCTGCTCCCAAGAACGAATCGGCGCTCTCTCTAACCTTCCTCCTCTCTTCAACCATGAGCATCGACTCCTCTCTTCACATTCTCGATGGCCACCGATTGAAATCAAAGGTAACGCGCTTAAATCTCTTCTGATTTCTATTTCTATTGATACCAGTAACTCATTGCTCACTACCTTCCATAGTGAACATACGTACTTCTCATCGAATGAACAAATACAATGTTTGGGTTCAAGGTTGGTGAACTCATTAATTAGGTTAGGGTTCTAGGTTATCTAAAAGTCATGGTTACCATTTCGGTTATGAAATACTTGTATTTCTTTCGATTTAAACAAATTTATATTTTCTAATTCCATTTATGTTTCAATTATATAGTCGGTTTTTGCTGCTGACTTTAATTCATTTGAACAATGGTTCGTTATTTTTATATTTTTGTGGTATATTTAGTAGTCTTATTGTGATTTGGGTTTTATGTTTGTGTTGCAACCTACATATCTAGGGTGAAAGTCAGATGTGAAAATGTGTTTGATAACTATGAACTTTCTTTAGAGATCCAAATACGATATTTGCATGCTAGATGTTTATGAAAATTCTGGAGTGAAAAAATGTGTGTTTTTGTTGTGAGTGAAGCGTAAATAGTTATGAGTTGCAGTGATGGTAGGGTCGTGGGGTAATGAATCTGAAAATCTATCCATCTAACGCATTGATCGAATTGATTCATATTGTTATGAATACCCACTCGACAACAATCTCATGGTGGTGTAGGTACAGAGGAAATTGTTGGGAGTGCAACAATTAGACTTGCACAAGTTGCTCGTGCTTATGGATGCAAATTCCAAGTGGTTATCTAGATTCCAGATGAAGATGATGTTGCAATTGACATAGTAGGGCTAAGTTAAATTTCTAAACTAGAAACATGTTATATGTTACCGGTAAACGAACCAAATTGGAAGTGCTTTAATTTTAATCTATTGTTATTTATGTGTTGTTTCATTTTCCTTTATTTCCTTTTTTTCTCTGTTATCAAATGTAAGTGAATAAAAATCTTTATTTAATTGTTACACAGAGCCATTTCATGAAGTAAAGAGGAAGAGTGACTGCAAGTAAGAGCTGAGAAGATCAAGCGATGCTCATCTCCTCTTTCTTGCTTGCTACTACTTTGCATTGTACTCACATTTTCTGGTATGTTTTTTTATCCTTGTGAGGTTTATTAGCTATATTTATTTTATTGTCGTGTTTCTGCTTTTTGTTGTATCCTTTGTTTCATGTTTCATTTCTCTTTTATTTTCCGTCGTGTTTCTCATTAGTTGAAGGTATCGAGCAACTATATATCAGATTTGCCATTTGGTTCTTCACTCTAGGTTTGTTCTTGGCTTGTTCCTGAGAATTTCTATGAAGGGCTATTGTAAGACAACTAACCACCAAGTCTTGGTTGTATTCTAAATAGATTTTCTAAGTAGCAACTCTAAAAAAATACTTTTAACCTTGAATGGATTCATGTTACAATTTCAGTAAGGGCCATGATGGTTCCACAAAACAATATTTTAGTACTCATCCAGGGATATCAAATCTCATAAGTTGCAAATGCTACATCAACTAAATTTAGAACTTGATGAAATAATTGCAATTTAGAACTTGAAGAAATTTATGTGACCGTCCTTTTTCCGTTCTCCTTTTTGTTGCTTTCTTTTTATTATGCGAATGGACAACATTAAAGTAGTTTTGACTATTTATTCACCCCTCCCCCAAAGGTAGCCATTCAAAACAGAGTTATAGTAGAAGGTAAAATTGATGTTTTGTGATCATAGCAAGTCTTATGAACATTAGGAGTATTTTATTGTGAAGCTAGCTAATCATACTTTGTATTTTCAACATAATCTCTGCTCTTAAATGAGTTGGTAATGAAATATGTATGTCATTGGTTGTTGTATAACATTTGCAGCTGTCGGAAACCTTTGTCAAGAGAAGTTACAGAATTTGCAGGCTGTTTGAAAAATCATATAAAATCACTCGTTGATCCGATGGAGGTGTGTAATATATCGTTGGAAAGGTATCTGAGTCAAGTTCAATTTTGTAGTTTAAGTTTAGACCTGATTTTAACTATATAAGGCTCAAAACAGTGAGTTTTTAGAACTGGTCCTGTGCAAAAACGGGATTTGTTCACTGTTTTTATAAAATTCTTATAAAATCGATACTTAGTTCAAATAGGATGAATCCAAAACGATTAGAACCCTAAGACATGGATGTACAATTTTTCTTTAGACATTAACACCTAAATGTGACTCTATGTATGATAAAAAGACTCAAAATTGAGTTGGTACAAAGCTGTCAGGTGCAGTGGATGATTAAGATGCTATAATTGTTGGTACCTTGTGTTTTAAGAGCTTAGAGTGAATGTAATTCAATCCCAATCATGTCTAACCTTATTCAGGGCCAATCTTAAGATAAAAAAAGGGTTTTAGCAATGGGATGTGAGCTACGTACATATGTGAAATGTCAAGGTAAACGACCCCAAAGAGTTTAAGTCGTGTTTAACAAGTTTTGATTAAACAATTTATCCAACTTTCCGTTGGGCTTATTTAAAGATTCGTTGAAGAATCAGCCACATCACATGGTCTTTTGAAGTATAAATCACTTGTTTTAAGTATAAATCACCTTATACATGAACTTCATTAAGATTTATTGTGTGCTAAGTGATTCCTCTTGGGTATTAGCAGGAAAGTCCTGTGTAAGAATGTCCTGTGTATCAAAGTGGATGAATTACCTGCATTAGAATTACAAAATACATAGGATGCAAATCTTTTGCGGATGAACATGAAGTAAGATACCCACTAGATCTTTCTATAGTAGTCTTGTTACTAATGAAGCTTTTAGCTTTTATCACTTTCTATCGTTGTCAAGTTTTCTTCTTCAGTTCTGATGTTGTACTATGGGAGCTACTAACCGGAAAGGTACAAACTTTTTTCAGCAATTTGTCATTAGTTCATTACATGTATGGAAATTAACGTTGATGTGCTTTTTCTTCATCTTCATATTAATTTTGTTCTTCAAGCTTCTGTATCAATCATTACTTTTGTTATTTGTTCTCTGTCCAATGTTATTAAAAGACAATAGTCTTAGAGATTTGGATTGATAATTATTATACATATTTGTGTTTTATATGACTAGTTTAGTACCCGCGCAATGCGGCGGGATGCAATATTCAAATAAATGTAAGCAAAAAATAAAAATAGAAATTACAATCATGCAATATTCATACGGTTTGGGTTTGGTTTATAACTGAAGTCTTTTATGTCTAAATTTTTGTTTAAACAAAATAGAAATTACAATCATGCTTTAATCATATACAATCATCACTCAAAACCTCTCGATAAACCACATTTGATGTGTAAACTCCCTTCGGTTTGAACTTTTTGGTAGGCTTCACTAATATCTTTGTAGTGCCACGTGATATACCTCTGGATAACTATTAAGTTTTTAAATTCTAAAATCTCCAGCTATAGATAACACTAAAATCGCCAGCTATAGATAACACTAAAATCGCCAGCTTAGTTTTTAAAATTAAAATTAATTTTGTAATATCATTTATTCACTAAAATTAAAACTAAAATTAACACTATGAAATATTGATTATTCATGGAAGTTGATTGTTTACTTGTTATGGTCTGTTTCAAACAGCCCAAACAACTCGCTTCCTAGATGATCCCTCTAGAAGAAGGCGATTCTTTGGCCGTTTGTTTACCTTTTAATAGTTCCATTAAGAGGCAACCTCTGAATCGCTTTTAGGTGAATCTTGCTTAACAAAAAAAAGTCTGCCCCTTAATGGTTCTAAAACCTTCTGAATGATTTTGTATCGTGGGCCTCCCTTAACCATTTAGCACTCTAATTTCATTCTAAACAATTACAAAACGATCCTATTTCATATTGTACTATATCATAAGATCCTCTTAATCATTCTGCACCACACCATTCAGCAACTGCCAAACAGCCAATCTTTCTAGTTACTTTGATATGTGAATTTACATTGAGCATGGGAACCAAATGAATAAAAAGATTCATGTTTGGTTTGGGAAGGGATCGTGGATTTTTTTCTTTGCAATGTTGTCAGGATCGAATCTTAACAAGATTACTAATACTTAGAATTCAGAATTAAAGAATCTGCGCAATAGAACTTTAATTCACACAATCAATAGAACAATAAATCAGAAAATACACAGATGTTTGTATTCACTGCTTCGACTCACAAGATTACAACCAAACCTCAATCTTGATGAACAGGCTCAATCAAGACGACTTCTACTTCTCTAGAAATAGGGTTCGAAACCTTGAGGTTAATTCTCTCTGAAAACTCTCACGTATTCTAATTGTATTTCGTGTCTCTTCGTATTTTTTAATAGCTATCTATCAACACTATTTATACACAATAATTACAAGATAACTATCAAAAATTAAATGATCTTCAGAATATTCTTTTAAGCATATCTTCAATCATTCCATCTTTATCTCCTTCAATCTCGCATTCCATGTTCTGATCCCAAGCAGTATTAACTTCATTTTCCTCAAGCAGTACTAATGATGTTCCAGCAGTATTAACTTCGATATGCATAAGCAGCACTAACAGTTTTCGTAAGACACCAGCAGTACTAACATTGTTCCAGCAGTATTAATAATGTTCTAGCAGTAGTAATATACCAGCAGTATTAACATTGTTTCAGCAGCATTAATGTCTCAGCAGTACTAACCTTGATCTAGCAGTAGTATCTTTGTTCTGGCAGTACTAACGTTGATCTGGCAGTATTAATGTAGTTCTGGCAGTACTAACCATACTTAGCATATCTTCAGTTCCCAACAATCTCCCCCTAACTTGACTTTTAGAAAGAGAAGTCAAGTTTTTCAGATGATGCTTCCAAAACCTAATCATGCATGCCTAGATCAGGATTCAATCCCAGACTTTGATTGAGAGTCCTTCTTACCAGATATCTTGCCATCTCAGAATCTTTGTCACTTACCAACTTAGCATGCAGCATTCCAGTCAACCTTTTCATGTTGTGTTTGTATACTACATCTACCAAATAATATTCATGAAATGTATGATCAAGAGTGATGACATACACTCCACAATTCTCAATGAGCATCCAGTTGGTAATAACTTGAAAATTCCTTGCTATCAAATACTGAACTGCTTCTGGTTTGAACATTAAGCACAAGTATTCAAGAACCATCTTGGTGATAGACATACCTTGCTCTGTCAGCATGTTTCCATATAGCCTCATTCCAACCTTGAACATCTCTTCTATGTCAGATCTTGAGCATGTTCTGATGAGTCTTCCCCATGTAGAACAGACTTCAAACTTTCCATCTGCTCTCTTTATTCTAATGTACTCCTTTCTCCCTTCTTTCAATGTGTCCCAGAAGATGATCTCAGGAGCCATAGAAGCTAATGGTTTAACTTTAATTGGACTAGTATCAACCACAGTAATATACATATCACATTGTGCATTTGATTGTGATTGTACATTGCTTGGTTGACCTGATGAGGTTGCCACTTCTTCTTCAGCAGCCTTTTGATCATCTTTCTCTTTCACAACTTCCTCCTTAGCTTCTTCTATGATGGGTTCCACTCTGGGCTTCTTTACAAATTTCTTCTTTGAAGCTATGGACTTTGTTCTTGGTCTTTTGCTTGACACCATTTTGGTTCTTTTGAGTGATTTAGCAGCTTCAGGAGTGGTTTCAGTTGTTTCCTTAGTTTCTGCTGCTTCAGGGATGATTTCTGCTGCCTTATGTTTTTCAGCAGCAATAACCATTTATGCTGCTATAGCTGTTACTGCTTCTTTTATAACCTTTAATGCTGATGCTTCAACACTCTCCTTCACAATCCAAAATATCTCTGCATCAATCTCGGTTTTAGTTGCAGGTACTGCCTCCTTCTCTCTTTCAGAAACTGCTGCATCAATTGTTTCTACTTCTTTTGCAACCTCAGCAGCAGTAACCGTTTCTGCTGCTGGTTCTGTTTCTGCTTCCTTTGTAATATTAGCAGCAGTAACCATTTCTGCTTCCTTTGTAATATTAGCAGCAGTAACCGTTTCTGCTGATGTTTCCGTTTCTGTTGCTTTCTCACTTTCAGCTTCCTTTTCAACTTCTGTACCCTGCTCATCCTCCCCCTCAACCTTATATTCATACTCCCCCTCAATTTTTGCATCCTCCATGTTTATATCAGATTCTGACTCCCCCTTTTTGGAAGCATCAGTGGTTGAGCTTCGCCTTTTCAGAACAAACTGAGCTTTACGAAGCAGTATTAACTGCACAGCAGTATAAACTACAAAGCAGTATTAACTACAAAGCAGTATTAACTACAAAGCAGTATTAACCACACCTGCAGTATTAACCACACCTGCAGTATTAACTGCACAGCAGTATTAACTACAAAGCAGTATTAACCACACCTGCAGTATTAACTACAAGGGCAGTTTTGACTACAAAGCAGTATTAACCACACCTGCAGTATTAACTACAAAGCAGTATTAACCACACCTGCAGTATGAACTACATGGCAGTATTAACTACATGGCAGTATTAATGGCTAGAACACTGGCAGTAGTAACTCTTCACGGACAGTAGTAACTACACTTGATCTAGCAGTAGTATCTTTGTTCTGGCAGTACTAACGTTGATCTGGCAGTATTAATGTAGTTCTGGCAGTACTAACCATACTTAGCATATCTTCAGTTCCCAACAATCTCCCCCTAACTTGACTTTTAGAAAGAGAAGTCAAGTTTTTCAGATGATGCTTCCAAAACCTAATCATGCATGCCTAGATCAGGATTCAATCCCAGACTTTGATTGAGAGTCCTTCTTACCAGATATCTTGCCATCTCAGAATCTTTGTCACTTACCAACTTAGCATGCAGCATTCCAGTCAACCTTTTCATGCTGTGTTTGTATACTACATCTACCAAATAATATTCATGAAATGTATGATCAAGAGTGATGACATACACTCCACAATTCTCAATGAGCATCCAGTTGGTAATGACTTGAAAATTCCTTGCTATCAAATACTGAACTGCTTCTGGTTTGAACATTAAGCACAAGTATTCAAGAACCATCTTGGTGATAGACATACCTTGCTCTGTCAGCATGTTTCCATATAGCCTCATTCCAACCTTGAACATCTCTTCTATGTCAGATCTTGAGCATGTTCTGATGAGTCTTCCCCATGTAGAACAGACTTCAAACTTTCCATCTGCTCTCTTTATTCTAATGTACTCCTTTCTCCCTTCTTTCAATGTGTCCCAGAAGATGATCTCAGGAGCCATAGAAGCTAATGGTTTAACTTTAATTGGATTAGTATCAACCACAGTAATATACATATCACATTGTGCATTTGATTGTGATTGTACATTGCTTGGTTGACCTGACGAGGTTGCCACTTCTTCTTCAGCAGCCTTTTGATCATCTTTCTCTTTCACAACTTCCTCCTTAGCTTCTTCTATGATGGGTTCCACTCTGGGCTTCTTTACAAATTTCTTCTTTGAAGCTATGGACTTTGTTCTTGGTCTTTTGCTTGACACCATTTTGGTTCTTTTGAGTGATTTAGCAGCTTCAGGAGTGGTTTCAGTTGTTTCCTTAGTTTCTGCTGCTTCAGGGATGATTTCTGCTGCCTTATGTTTTTCAGCAGCAATAACCATTTCTGTTGCTATAGCTGTTACTTCTTCTTTTATAACCTTTAATGCTGCTGCTTCAACACTCTCCTTCACAATCCAAAATATCTCTGCATCAATCTCGGTTTTAGTTGCAGGTACTGCCTCCTTCTCTCTTTCAGAAACTGCTGCATCAATTGTTTCTACTTCTTTTGCAACCTCAGCAGCAGTAACCGTTTCTGCTGCTGGTTCTGTTTCTGCTTCCTTTGTAATATTAGTAGCAGTAACCGTTTCTGCTTCCTTTGTAATATTAGCAGCAGTAACCGTTTCTGCTGCTGTTTCCGTTTCTGTTGCTTTCTCACTTTCAGCTTCCTTTTCAACTTCTGTACCCTGCTCATCCTCCCCCTCAACCTTATATTCATACTCCCCCTCAATTTTTGCATCCTCCATGTTTATATCAGATTCTGACTCCCCCTTTTTGGAAGCATCAGTGGTTGAGCTTCGCCTTTTCAGAACAAACTGAGCTTTACGAAGCAGTATTAACTGCACAGCAGTATTAACTACAAAGCAGTATTAGCTACAAAGCAGTATTAACTACAAAGCAGTATTAACTACAAAGCAGTATTAACTACAAAGCAGTATTAACTACAAAGCAGTATTAACTACAAAGCAGTATTAACTGCACAGCAGTATTAACTACAAAGCAGTATTAACTACAAAGCAGTATTAACTACAAAGCAGTATTAACCACACCTGCAGTATTAACTACAAGGGCAGTATTAACTACAAAGCAGTATTAACCACACCTGCAGTATTAACTACAAAGCAGTATTAACCACACCTGCAGTATTAACTACATGGCAGTATTAACTACATGGCAGTATTAACTACATGGCAGTATTAATGGCTAGAACACTGGCAGTAGTAACTATTCACGGACAGTAGTAACTACACTTGATCTAGCAGTAGTATCTTTGTTCTGGCAGTACTAACGTTGATCTGGCAATATTAATGTAGTTCTGGCAGTACTAACCATACTTAGCATATCTTCAGTTCCCAACAAATATATAATATATTAATATAATCCAAATAAAAGATGAAACAAAGTAAATAACCAAATAACCATAATAATTTAGAAATTTGTCTTAAAAAAACAATTCAAACAAAATGAAAACCGCTAAAAATCGTAAACAAAACAATTAGAAAAGTTTTCCATCATGAAAAAACAAATTACTTCTCAAGTTTGGGGATTATCAAATCTGTAATGACTTCTTCTTTCTCATTTGAAGGAATGCATGTTTTAGGAGATTTTGTTGTTGACCCTTTCATTGCATCATCGACATCATAAACTTCATCAAAATCACGCTTCAGATCGACACCTTTACATATCCTTTTCTGATACGTTTTTTCAGCAGGGATGCAAAACTGTGAAAGGAGCAGAGAATTATATAAGAGGTAAAATAAGATTAGAGATAACTATTAAGTTTTTAAATTCTAAAATCTGTTATCCAGGGTATGTATGCATATATCCAGGGTAAAATAAGATTAGAGATAACTATTAACACTAAAATCGCCAACTTAGTTTTTAAAATTAAAATTAATTTTTTAAGACTTTAAGAATTTCAACCAAAAATCAATAATTTTGGCTCCAAAAACAAATTTGACAAACGACAATCCATGATAAACCAATGGCAATTGAAAAAAGCTTTCTGACCGGTAATGCATTATTCACACAGGAAACGAAGCAGCAGAGAGCTTACCAGTGGAGAGAATTATTTTTGCAGCAGGGATGCAAAACTGTGAATGGAGCAGAGAATTATATAAGAGGTAAAATAAGATTAGAGATAACTATTAAGTTTTTAAATTCTAAAATCTGTTATCCAGGGTATGTATGCATATATCCAGGGTAAAATAAGATTAGAGATAACTATTAACACTAAAATCGCCAGCTTAGTTTTTAAAAATAAAATTAATTTTTTAAGACTTTAAGACTTTATGCTTTAAAAGATAGTACATTGTGCATTAAAAATTGTTTTTAAGACTTTAAAACTTTCATCCTAAATGCTTTATAAGATAGTATAGATAGCAGCAGTAACCGTTTCTGCTTCCTTTGTAATATTAGCAGCAGTAACCGTTTCTGCTGCTGTTTCCGTTTCTGTTGCTTTCTCACTTTCAGCTTCCTTTTCAACTTCTGTACCCTGCTCATCCTCCCCCTCAACCTTATATTCATACTCCCCCTCAATTTTTGCATCCTCCATGTTTATATCATATTCTGACTCCCCCTTTTTGGAAGCATCAGTGGTTGAGCTTCGCCTTTTCAGAACAAACTGAGCTTTACGAAGCAGTATTAACTGCACAGCAGTATAAACTACAAAGCAGTATTAACTACAAAGCAGTATTAACTACAAAGCAGTATTAACTACAAAGCAGTATTAACCACACCTGCAGTATTAACTGCACAGCAATATTAACTACAAAGCAGTATTAACTACAAAGCAGTATTAACTACAAAGCAGTATTAACTACAAAGCAGTATTAACCACACCTGCAGTATTAACTACAAGGGCAGTATTAACTACAAAGCAGTATTAACCACACCTGCAGTATTAACTACAAAGCAGTATTAACCACACCTGCAGTATTAACTACATGGCAGTATTAACTACATGGCAGTATTAATGGCTAGAACACTGGCAGTAGTAACTCTTCACGGACAGTAGTAACTACACTTGATCTAGCAGTAGTATCTTTGTTCTGGCAGTACTAACGTTGATCTGGCAATATTAATGTAGTTCTGGCAGTACTAACCATACTTAGCATATCTTCAGTTCCCAACAAATATATAATATATTAATATAATCCAAATAAAAGATGAAACAAAGTAAATAACCAAATAACCATAATAATTTAGAAATTTGTCTTAAAAAAACAATTCAAACAAAATGAAAACCGCTAAAAATCGTAAACAAAACAATTAGAAAAGTTTTCCATCATGAAAAAACAAATTACTTCTCAAGTTTGGGGATTATCAAATCTGTAATGACTTCTTCTTTCTTATTTGAAGGAATGCATGTTTTAGGAGATTTTGTTGTTGACCCTTTCATTGCATCATCGACATCATAAACTTCATCAAAATCACGCTTCAGATCGACACCTTTACATATCCTTTTCTGATACGTTTTTTCAGCAGGGATGCAAAACTGTGAAAGGAGCAGAGAATTATATAAGAGGTAAAATAAGATTAGAGATAACTATTAAGTTTTTAAATTCTAAAATCTGTTATCCAGGGTATGTATGCATATATCCAGGGTAAAATAAGATTAGAGATAACTATTAACACTAAAATCGCCAACTTAGTTTTTAAAATTAAAATTAATTTTTTAAGACTTTAAGAATTTCAACCAAAAATCAATAATTTTGGCTCCAAAAACAAATTTGACAAACGACAATCCATGATAAACCAATGGCAATTGAAAAAAGCTTTCTGACCGGTAATGCATTATTCACACAGGAAACGAAGCAGCAGAGAGCTTACCAGTGGAGAGAATTATTTTTGCAGCAGGGATGCAAAACTGTGAATGGAGCAGAGAATTATATAAGAGGTAAAATAAGATTAGAGATAACTATTAAGTTTTTAAATTCTAAAATCTGTTATCCAGGGTATGTATGCATATATCCAGGGTAAAATAAGATTAGAGATAACTATTAACACTAAAATCGCCAGCTTAGTTTTTAAAAATAAAATTAATTTTTTAAGACTTTAAGACTTTATGCTTTAAAAGATAGTACATTGTGCATTAAAAATTGTTTTTAAGACTTTAAGACTTTCATCCTAAATGCTTTATAAGATAGTATAGATAGCAGCAGTAACCGTTTCTGCTTCCTTTGTAATATTAGCAGCAGTAACCGTTTCTGCTGCTGTTTCCGTTTCTGTTGCTTTCTCACTTTCAGCTTCCTTTTCAACTTTTGTACCCTGCTCATCCTCCCCCTCAACCTTATATTCATACTCCCCCTCAATTTTTGCATCCTCCATGTTTATATCAGATTCTGACTCCCCCTTTTTGGAAGCATCAGTGGTTGAGCTTCGCCTTTTCAGAACAAACTGAGCTTTACGAAGTAGTATTAACTGCACAGCAGTATAAACTACAAAGCAGTATTAACTACAAAGCAGTATTAACTACAAAGCAGTATTAACTACAAAGCAGTATTAACTACAAAGCAGTATTAACTACAAAGCAGTATTAACCACACCTGCAGTATTAACTGCACAGCAGTATTAACTACAAGGGCAGTATTAACTACAAAGCAGTATTAACCACACCTGCAGTATTAACTACAAAGCAGTATTAACCACACCTGCAGTATTAACTACATGGCAGTATGTAAGGATCGAATCTTAACAAGATAATTAATACTTAGAATTCAGAATTAAAGAATCTGCGGAAAAGAACTTTAATTCTCACAATCAAGAACAATGTAACAGAAAATTCACCACTTTGTGTATTCACTAAATCGACTCACAAGATTACAACCAAACCTCAATCTTGATGAACAGGCTCAATCAAGACGACTTCTACTTCTCTAGAAATAGGGTTCTAAAACCTTGAGGTTAATTCTCTCTAAAAACACAATCGAATTCCTTTTCACATGTGTTTTCTCTTGTGTTCTCGTCTTTTTTTTAATAGCTATCTATCAATACTATTTATACAAAAATAATTACAAGATAACTATCAAAATAAGATTGATCTTCAGAATATTCTTTTAAGTATATCTTCAATCAATCCATCTTTATCTCCTTCAATCTCGCATTCCATGTTCTGATCACAAGCAGTAGTAACTTCATTCTTCTCAAGCAGTACTAATAATCTTCCAGCAGTAGTAATATACCAGCAGTATTAACTTTGTTCAGCAGCATTAATGATGTACCAGCAGTAGTAACTTTGTTCAGCAGCATTAATGATGTACCAGCAGTAGTAACTTTGACAAGCAGTACTAACCTCACATAAGCAGTATTAATAATGTTCCAGCAGTATTAATATCTCAGCAGTACTAACCTTGAACTAGCAGTAGTATCTTTGTTCTGGCAGCACTAACATTGATCTGGCAGTACTAACTTGATCTGGCAGTAGTAATGTTGTTCTGGCAGTACTAACCATACTTAGCATATCTTCAGTTCCCAAAAATCTCCCCCTAACTTGACTTTTCAGGATGAGAAGTTAAGTTCTTCAGATGATGCTTCCAAAACCTAATCATCAACGCATAAATTTGGATCCAATCCCAGACTTTGATTGAGAATCCTTTTTACAAGGTATCTTGCCATCTTAGAGTCTTTGTCACTCACCAACTTAGCATGCAGCATTCCATTCAACTTTTTCATGTTGTGCTTGTATACAATATCCACCAAATAATATTCATGAAATGTATTGTCAAGAGAGATGACATACACTCCACAATTCTCAATGAGCATCCAGTTGGTAATGGCTTGAAAATTCCTTGCCATCAAATGCTGAACTGCTTCTGGTTTGAACATTAAGCATAAGTATTCAAGAACCATCTTGGTGATAGACATACCTTGCTCTGTCAGCATGTTTCCATATAGCCTCATTCCCACCTTGAACATCTCTTCTAAGTCAGATCTAGAGCATGTTCTAATAAGTTTTCCCCAAGTAGGACAAACTTCAAACTTTCCATCTGCCCTTTTGATTCTGATGAACTCCTTTCTTCCATCTTTCAATGTGTCCCAGAAGATGATTTCAGGAGCCATAGAAGATATTGGTTCAGCTTGGATTGGATTAGTATTAACCACAGTAATATACACATCACTTTGAGCATTTGGCAGTGATTGTACATTGCTTGGTTGGCCTGATGAAGTTGCCACTTCTTCTTCAGCAACTTTTGGATCAGATTTCTCTTTAACTGCTTCCTCATGTGCTTCTTCTACTTCAGTTGGATCCACCCTTGGCTTCTTTATATCTTTCTTCTTTGAGGCTATTGACTTTGTTCTTGGCCTCTTTGTTCTTTTGAAAGATTTAACAGCTTCAGGAGTGATTTCAGCTGTTTCTTCTTTGTGGCTCTTAGCAGCACTAACAGTTTCTGCTGCCTTTTGTTTTTCAGCAGCAGTATCTGTTTCTACTTCTTTTGCACCCTCAGCAGCAGTAACCGTTTCTGCTGCTGGTTCTGTTTCTGCTTCCTTTGTAAAATCAGCAGCCTCCTCAGTCTCCCCCTCAACCTTATGCTCATACTCCCCCTCAATGTTTGCATCCTCCATGTTTAGATCTGAGTCTAACTCCCCCTTTTTGGAAGCATCATTGGTAGGGTTTCTTCTCCTAAGGACAAAGTGAGCTTTCTTCTTTATGTGCATCAACTTAGTGATCATCTTCCTTTGCTTCTCAAGCTGTGAGTTTTGATAGAGGACCACTTTCTTGAGTTCATCAATTTCCTTTTTCTGATCCATGACCTCAATGTTGATATTTGCAATAGTTTCCATCAATTCCTCGTACGTATATCTATCCTCACCCTGTTTAGGAGTTTTTACCTCCCTTAAAGGATCATTGGAAGTTTTAGCAGGTGTCTCTTGCCTAGCAAAAGCACTACCTACCCCCTTGGTTTCTTGGCACCTGGGACCTCTGGATGATTTCTCACCCTGAGTTTCCGTGAGGAAGGGCTTAGTTATTTTACCACTGGCCTTCTCTTTGCTAGCAGAAGTAGTGGCAGCCTTGCGACTCACATGCTCAACCTTCTCCTTAGTGAGCACCTTCTTGGGGTTGGGAGACACCCCTGTGGTTTCCCTTTCGATATTCTCTAATGGAGAATGCTCCACTAGAGGGCTTAAAGGCTTCGGGCTCTTAGGAGATACAGCAAGGGAAGGAACCTTGTGTACCTTTCTTCTTTCAAACTTTTTGGTTATTGTGGGAGTGGGTCTTTCAAGAATGGACTGAGGGATGTCTTTTGTGATGGAAGGATGGGATTGGTCATCAGTGGGTGTGTCTAATGAGGGCCTTGACCCTGATGCCATACCTTCATTTGTGTGGGACACAACCATCATTGTAGAGAACAATGGTGTGTCAACTCCTTCCGAGTCCCTAGGAAGTCTCCTCATATTCGAGAAAACCTTCCCTTTAGGGGATTTTGGTACATATACCTCATCAAATAGAGGTATATCCGTCAATTCCTTAGTTATCACTTCTTGAACAAACCTTGGATACATATAGAAACGCTTTTTGGATTCCAGGTTTGCCACAAGATCATTGAAAATCATTTGAGAAAAATTAAACTTCCTGTTAGTGGCTAAGCAGACTAGAGCATAAGCAATAGTACTGCTGAACTCACTCCATCCAGTAGTTTTCCTTGAAATACAATGCATTAAGGTATGAACAAAGAATCTCCATTGAGTAAAAAACTTTGACTTGTAGAATTTAAAAACTCCAATGGGACCTTCATACCCCATTCTTTGTAAAGTTGAGTATAGTTCTTCATTGGAAATAGAAGTTATACCTGAGGCATCATCTAGTCGAAGAGTGATGCGAATGAGTTCTTCTGAAACTTTCAAGGGTTTGTCACATACCCTTGTTTGAATGACTTTATGCCCATCTTCGGATTCTACGGTGGCATTGGCCCAGAATTGCGTCTGATGCTCGATGTATATTGTCGGATTCACCGTTAGGGCATACGAAATATGAGTGGACTTGAGAAAATCCACAATTTCATGAAATCCTTCGGCCTGCTTCGGCTTCTGAAGCATTGCAATCTCATTATGCTCGTCGACAAACTCCATAATCGTTGTGCTTCCTGAGGATTTGTAAAGAAAACACAGAGATTCTAGGGAGAAGAGGTTAGAACGAGAGAGAGAGAAGAAGTTAATGCGAAGAGTCATTATGAACTTTGGCGGGCAAACAGGGGTATTTATAGCAGTATTTGCCCTAGATTTTCAAAAGCAGTATTAACGATATAAGCAGTATTAACTGCGAGGCAGTATTAACTACACAAGCAGTATTACCGACTGAGCAGTATTAACGACTGAGCAGTATTAACTACACAAGCAGTATTAACTGCGCACTAGCAGTATTAACTACTGGGCAGTATTAACTGCAAAGCAGTATTAACCACACCTGCAGTATTAACTACAAAGCAGTATTAACCACAAGGGCAGTATTAACTACACAAGCAGTATTAACTACACAAGCAGTATTAACTACTTAGCAGTATTAACTGCAAGGGCAGTATTAACTGCAAGGGCAGTATTAACTACTTAGCAGTATTAACTACTAGAACACTGGCAGTAGTAACTCTGCACAGGCAGTAGTAACTACACTTGCACTTTTCTGCACTTGGTAATCTGAGGGAAACAAAGGATTCTGAGACAGAGAGTTAGTAGCACCAAATATATGAAGAAATACAGGTATAAAAACAGAAAGTCATGAATTTATTCTAGGTTGATCATGCCCACACTTGTTACCAAAAAGGTGAATCTACCCACATCAAAAGCTTTTGTGAATAGATCAGCAAACTGGTCATTTGTATGAACTTTAGCAACCTGAATTAATTTCTTTTCATTGCAATCTCTTATAAAATGATACCTGATCTCTATATGCTTTGTTTTTGAGTGTTTGACTGGATTATTAACAATGCTAATAGCACTGTTGTTATCAATGAATATTGGAGTGTGGAGAAATGTTACCCCATAGTCCAACATCTGATTCTGAATCCATAGAACCTGAGAGCAGCAGCTTGCAGCAGCTATGTACTCAGCCTCTGTGGTAGATAGGGACACAGTGGTTTGTTTCTTACACTGCCAAGATACTAGTCTTGTACCCAAAAACTGACATCCACCTGAAGTAGATTTCCTATCCATGTTAGCTCCACCCAAGTCACTATCTGAGTATGCAAGCAAGTCAAAAGATGATTCATAAGGATACCAGAGACCTAGTCTAGGTTGCCCTCTTAGGTATCTGAAAATTCTCTTGACTGCATGAAGATGAGATTGCTTTGGTGTAACTTGAAATCTGGCACAAACACAAACTGAAAACATAATATCTGGTCTAGAGGCTGTGAGATACATGAGAGATCCAATCATTGATCTGTAATGATGGACATCCACATCCTCCCCCTCAAGATCAGCAGTGAGCTGTTTGTGTGTCTCCATAGGTGTGCTTGCTGGCTTTGAGTCTGATAAACCAAACTTGTCCAGGATGTCTTTCACATACTTGGATTGGCTAATAAAAATCCCATCTTTCCTTTGTTTTACCTGAAGCCCAAGAAAGAAAGTAAGTTCTCCCATGGAACTCATCTTGAAGCTTTTGTGCATTAACTCCTCAAACTCTTTACACATTTGATCATTGGTGGATCCAAAGATGATGTCATCCACATAGATCTGAACAAGTAATGTGTCTTTCTTTCTCCTCCTGATAAACAGGGTTTTGTCAATTACTCCTCTTTCAAAGTCATTTTTCAAGAGATAGGTAGACAGGGTGTCATACCATGCTCTTGGGGCTTGATGCAAACCATAAAGAGCTTTCTTCAACTTGTATACTCTGTCAGGGTGCAATGGATTCTCAAATCCAGGGGGTTGACAGACATATACTTCTTCCTCAATACTTCCATACAGAAATGCACTTTTGACATCCATTTGGTACACTTTGAACTTCATGTATGAGGCATAGGCTAGAAATAACCTGATTGCTTCAATCCTTGCCACAGGAGCAAAGACTTCCTCATAATCTATTCCTTCTTCCTGAGTGTACCCTTGTGCCACCAGTCTAGCTTTGTTTCTGATCACAATCCCTCGGTCATCCTTCTTGTTCCTGAAAATCCACTTGGTGCCAATTGCTCTATGACCTTTTGGAAGGTCTACCAAGTCCCAAACATCCTGTAATTTGAACTGTAGCAGCTCCTCTTGCATTGCCTCTATCCAGCTTGGGTCTTTCATAGCATCATAAGCCTTTTTGGGCTCAATCTGGGATAGAAAGCAAGTAAGAACAGTGTTAACTGTATTTTGTTGCTCTTGCAACTCTTGGAGTCTGCTTTGCTTTCTAGTCATCATGGGAGATGCAATATCTCCAATCACCAACTCAGGAGGATGATTTTTCTGAGTTCTTGTTGGATGACCAGCTTCCTCTTGTATGTTCTCATCCAGATTTGACTCATTTAATTCTGGATTTGTTTCTGCTTCTTCAGTCACCTCAGATTCTCTGGCAAAGTGTCCCATCTTGTGACACTTGTAGCATTCAACTTTGGATTTGTCAAATCCAGCACCATCCTCTCTTCTTTGGGAAAAATTGTTTCTCCCTGTCCTCTTAATGAATCTCTTCACTCTCATAGACAGCATAGCCATCTGCCACTTTATATCCATCTCTTCAAGATCATCAGCATTAACCTGTTCTAAATCATCATTAATCAAAGAGGAATTTATATGACTGGAAAAGAAAGCTTCTAGTACTGTATCTTTGGACTTTTCCTGATTGACTGAACCAGCAGTACTAACTGAACCAGCAGTACTAACTGAACCAGCAGTACTAACTGATTCATGGTTAGCAGTAGAATCAGGTGATGCTGAAAGAAGTGCAGCATTATGAACATATCCAGAGGGCTTCTTTTTGGCTTCAACCTCTGATTCAAATACTCTAAGATCATTGTACAGATCATCAAGTTCCTTATCTTCCAGTTGGTCATTCTGTCTGAAGGACACAGTGTACATTGTCCATTCTTCACCCAATGATCTTAAGAACTTCCTGTTGACATCATCAGCCTCCATCTTGACTCCTACAGTGGCTAATTCTCCAATCAGCTTATTAAATCTATCAAACGTTTGAGTCATGGACTCATTCTTGGTAGAAGTAAAGTTTTCATACTGCTGCTTGAGAATTGCCTTTTGATTTCTCTTTGTGCTTTTGGTGCCAGTAAATCTTTTCTCCAAAGCATTCCATAGAATCTGAGCATCAGTGCAGTGATGGAATTGATGCTGATACTCATTGGGAATAGCCAAAAGCATGGTGCTTAAGGCCTTCATCTCTGTTTGTCTGACTTTTCTCTCTGCATCAGTCTTTGGAGGAGGTCTTTTGCCATCTGGTCCAGTTCTTCCTTCAGCACATGGACCATTCTCAATGATATCCCAGATGGAATAATCAGTAAGCAGAATGTACTGCTTGATTCTAATTTTCCACATGTCAAATTCATTGGGTCTGAGCATGGGAACTTTAGATACAAGAGTACTGTTTGATTCAAAAGAATTTTCCATAATGACTGTAGAATTCTAAGAAACACTCGCTCTGATACCACTTGATAGGATTTATATAAACCCTAAACCGGATCTTTAAGCTCAAGAATGATTAGTTCTAGATCATGGAATAAACATATACAAATCACAACATGAACAACGGAATTAAACGTCAGATTTGTATAGCTAACAAGGTTCATTAATTTAAACATACTGATTACATACTCACGCCCCAATTTGTTGACCTAAGTTATCAACAAACGAATACTTCTTCTCAAGTATTAGGATTAAGAACCTTGGGGCTCATGCACACACATCTACACGTTTTTGTTTAAACGTGGGTTTCAAGAACCATCTTGGTGATAGTAACTACATGGCAGTATTAATGGCTAGAACACTGGCAGTAGTAACTCTTCACGGACAGTAGTAACTACACTTGATCTAGCAGTAGTATCTTTGTTCTGGCAGTACTAACGTTGATCTGGCAATATTAATGTAGTTCTGGCAGTACTAACCATACTTAGCATATCTTCAGTTCCCAACAAATATATAATATATTAATATAATCCAAATAAAAGATGAAACAAAGTAAATAACCAAATAACCATAATAATTTAGAAATTTGTCTTAAAAAAACAATTCAAACAAAATGAAAACCGCTAAAAATCGTAAACAAAACAATTAGAAAAGTTTTCCATCATGAAAAAACAAATTACTTCTCAAGTTTGGGGATTATCAAATATGTAATGACTTCTTCTTTCTCATTTGAAGGAATGCATGTTTTAGGAGATTTTGTTGTTGACCCTTTCATTGCATCATCGACATCATAAACTTCATCAAAATCACGCTTCAGATCGACACCTTTACATATCCTTTTCTGATACGTTTTTTCAGCAGGGATGCAAAACTGTGAAAGGAGCAGAGAATTATATAAGAGGTAAAATAAGATTAGAGATAACTATTAAGTTTTTAAATTCTAAAATCTGTTATCCAGGGTATGTATGCATATATCTAGGGTAAAATAAGATTAGAGATAACTATTAACACTAAAATCGCCAACTTAGTTTTTAAAATTAAAATTAATTTTTTAAGACTTTAAGAATTTCAACCAAAAATCAATAATTTTGGCTCCAAAAACAAATTTGACAAACGACAATCCATGATA
Organism: Saussurea involucrata; assembly: GCA_033807775.1. Classification (NCBI taxonomy): domain Eukaryota; kingdom Viridiplantae; phylum Streptophyta; class Magnoliopsida; order Asterales; family Asteraceae; genus Saussurea; species Saussurea involucrata. The sequence continues at coordinate 207,810,105 of CM066320.1, forward strand.
AACCAATGGCAATTGAAAAAAGCTTTCTGACCGGTAATGCATTATTCACACAGGAAACGAAGCAGCAGAGAGCTTACCAGTGGAGAGAATTATTTTTGCAGCAGGGATGCAAAACTGTGAATGGAGCAGAGAATTATATAAGAGGTAAAATAAGATTAGAGATAACTATTAAGTTTTTAAATTCTAAAATCTGTTATCCAGGGTATGTATGCATATATCCAGGGTAAAATAAGATTAGAGATAACTATTAACACTAAAATCGCCAGCTTAGTTTTTAAAAATAAAATTAATTTTTTAAGACTTTAAGACTTTATGCTTTAAAAGATAGTACATTGTGCATTAAAAATTGTTTTTAAGACTTTAAGACTTTCATCCTAAATGCTTTATAAGATAGTATAGATAGCAGCAGTAACCGTTTCTGCTTCCTTTGTAATATTAGCAGCAGTAACCGTTTCTGCTGCTGTTTCCGTTTCTGTTGCTTTCTCACTTTCAGCTTCCTTTTCAACTTCTGTACCCTGCTCATCCTCCCCCTCAACCTTATATTCATACTCCCCCTCAATTTTTGCATCCTCCATGTTTATATCAGATTCTGACTCCCCCTTTTTGGAAGCATCAGTGGTTGAGCTTCGCCTTTTCAGAACAAACTGAGCTTTACGAAGCAGTATTAACTGCACAGCAGTATAAACTACAAAGCAGTATTAACTACAAAGCAGTATTAACTACAAAGCAGTATTAACTACAAAGCAGTATTAACTACAAAGCAGTATTAACTACAAAGCAGTATTAACCACACCTGCAGTATTAACTGCACAGCAGTATTAACTACAAAGCAGTATTAACTACAAAGCAGTATTAACCACACCTGCAGTATTAACTACAAGGGCAGTATTAACTACAAAGCAGTATTAACTACAAAGCAGTATTAACCACACCTGCAGTATTAACTACATGGCAGTATTAATGGCTAGAACACTGGCAGTAGTAACTCTTCACGGACAGTAGTAACTACACTTGATCTAGCAGTAGTATCTTTGTTCTGGCAGTACTAACGTTGATCTGGCAATATTAATGTAGTTCTGGCAGTACTAACCATACTTAGCATATCTTCAGTTCCCAACAAATATATAATATATTAATATAATCCAAATAAAAGATGAAACAAAGTAAATAACCAAATAACCATAATAATTTAGAAATTTGTCTTAAAAAAACAATTCAAACAAAATGAAAACCGCTAAAAATCGTAAACAAAACAATTAGAAAAGTTTTCCATCATGAAAAAACAAATTACTTCTCAAGTTTGGGGATTATCAAATATGTAATGACTTCTTCTTTCTCATTTGAAGGAATGCATGTTTTAGGAGATTTTGTTGTTGACCCTTTCATTGCATCATCGACATCATAAACTTCATCAAAATCACGCTTCAGATCGACACCTTTACATATCCTTTTCTGATACGTTTTTTCAGCAGGGATGCAAAACTGTGAAAGGAGCAGAGAATTATATAAGAGGTAAAATAAGATTAGAGATAACTATTAAGTTTTTAAATTCTAAAATCTGTTATCCAGGGTATGTATGCATATATCTAGGGTAAAATAAGATTAGAGATAACTATTAACACTAAAATCGCCAACTTAGTTTTTAAAATTAAAATTAATTTTTTAAGACTTTAAGAATTTCAACCAAAAATCAATAATTTTGGCTCCAAAAACAAATTTGACAAACGACAATCCATGATAAACCAATGGCAATTGAAAAAAGCTTTCTGACCGGTAATGCATTATTCACACAGGAAACGAAGCAGCAGAGAGCTTACCAGTGGAGAGAATTATTTTTGCAGCAGGGATGCAAAACTGTGAATGGAGCAGAGAATTATATAAGAGGTAAAATAAGATTAGAGATAACTATTAAGTTTTTAAATTCTAAAATCTGTTATCCAGGGTATGTATGCATATATCCAGGGTAAAATAAGATTAGAGATAACTATTAACACTAAAATCGCCAGCTTAGTTTTTAAAAATAAAATTAATTTTTTAAGACTTTAAGACTTTAAGCTTTAAAAGATAGTACATTGTGCATTAAAAATTGTTTTTAAGACTTTAAGACTTTCATCCTAAATGCTTTATAAGATAGTATAGATAGCAGCAGTAACCGTTTCTGCTTCCTTTGTAATATTAGCAGCAGTAACCGTTTCTGCTGCTGTTTCCGTTTCTGTTGCTTTCTCACTTTCAGCTTCCTTTTCAACTTCTGTACCCTGCTCATCCTCCCCCTCAACCTTATATTCATACTCCCCCTCAATTTTTGCATCCTCCATGTTTATATCAGATTCTGACTCCCCCTTTTTGGAAGCATCAGTGGTTGAGCTTCGCCTTTTCAGAACAAACTGAGCTTTACGAAGCAGTATTAACTGCACAGCAGTATAAACTACAAAGCAGTATTAACTACAAAGCAGTATTAACTACAAAGCAGTATTAACTACAAAGCAGTATTAACTACAAAGCAGTATTAACCACACCTGCAGTATTAACTGCACAGCAGTATTAACTACAAAGCAGTATTAACTACAAAGCAGTATTAACCACACCTGCAGTATTAACTACAAGGGCAGTATTAACTACAAAGCAGTATTAACCACACCTGCAGTATTAACTACAAAGCAGTATTAACCACACCTGCAGTATTAACTACATGGCAGTATTAACTACATGGCAGTATTAATGGCTAGAACACTGGCAGTAGTAACTCTTCACGGACAGTAGTAACTACACTTGATCTAGCAGTAGTATCTTTGTTCTGGCAGTACTAACGTTGATCTGGCAATATTAATGTAGTTCTGGCAGTACTAACCATACTTAGCATATCTTCAGTTCCCAACAAATATATAATATATTAATATAATCCAAATAAAAGATGAAACAAAGTAAATAACCAAATAACCATAATAATTTAGAAATTTGTCTTAAAAAAACAATTCAAACAAAATGAAAACCGCTAAAAATCGTAAACAAAACAATTAGAAAAGTTTTCCATCATGAAAAAACAAATTACTTCTCAAGTTTGGGGATTATCAAATCTGTAATGACTTCTTCTTTCTCATTTGAAGGAATGCATGTTTTAGGAGATTTTGTTGTTGACCCTTTCATTGCATCATCGACATCATAAACTTCATCAAAATCACGCTTCAGATCGACACCTTTACATATCCTTTTCTGATACGTTTTTTCAGCAGGGATGCAAAACTGTGAAAGGAGCAGAGAATTATATAAGAGGTAAAATAAGATTAGAGATAACTATTAAGTTTTTAAATTCTAAAATCTGTTATCCAGGGTATGTATGCATATATCCAGGGTAAAATAAGATTAGAGATAACTATTAACACTAAAATCGCCAACTTAGTTTTTAAAATTAAAATTAATTTTTTAAGACTTTAAGAATTTCAACCAAAAATCAATAATTTTGGCTCCAAAAACAAATTTGACAAACGACAATCCATGATAAACCAATGGCAATTGAAAAAAGCTTTCTGACCGGTAATGCATTATTCACACAGGAAACGAAGCAGCAGAGAGCTTACCAGTGGAGAGAATTATTTTTGCAGCAGGGATGCAAAACTGTGAATGGAGCAGAGAATTATATAAGAGGTAAAATAAGATTAGAGATAACTATTAAGTTTTTAAATTCTAAAATCTGTTATCCAGGGTATGTATGCATATATCCAGGGTAAAATAAGATTAGAGATAACTATTAACACTAAAATCGCCAGCTTAGTTTTTAAAAATAAAATTAATTTTTTAAGACTTTAAGACTTTATGCTTTAAAAGATAGTACATTGTGCATTAAAAATTGTTTTTAAGACTTTAAGACTTTCATCCTAAATGCTTTATAAGATAGTATAGATAGCAGCAGTAACCGTTTCTGCTTCCTTTGTAATATTAGCAGCAGTAACCGTTTCTGCTGCTGTTTCCGTTTCTGTTGCTTTCTCACTTTCAGCTTCCTTTTCAACTTCTGTACCCTGCTCATCCTCCCCCTCAACCTTATATTCATACTCCCCCTCAATTTTTGCATCCTCCATGTTTATATCAGATTCTGACTCCCCCTTTTTGGAAGCATCAGTGGTTGAGCTTCGCCTTTTCAGAACAAACTGAGCTTTACGAAGCAGTATTAACTGCACAGCAGTATAAACTACAAAGCAGTATTAACTACAAAGCAGTATTAACTACAAAGCAGTATTAACTACAAAGCAGTATTAACCACACCTGCAGTATTACCTGCACAGCAGTATTAACTACAAAGCAGTATTAACTACAAAGCAGTATTAACTACAAAGCAGTATTAACTACAAAGCAGTATTAACCACACCTGCAGTATTAACTACAAGGGCAGTATTAACTACAAAGCAGTATTAACCACACCTGCAGTATTAACTACAAAGCAGTATTAACCACACCTGCAGTATTAACTACATGGCAGTATTAACTACATGGCAGTATTAATGGCTAGAACACTGGCAGTAGTAACTCTTCACGGACAGTAGTAACTACACTTGATCTAGCAGTAGTATCTTTGTTCTGGCAGTACTAACGTTGATCTGGCAATATTAATGTAGTTCTGGCAGTACTAACCATACTTAGCATATCTTCAGTTCCCAACAAATATATAATATATTAATATAATCCAAATAAAAGATGAAACAAAGTAAATAACCAAATAACCATAATAATTTAGAAATTTGTCTTAAAAAAACAATTCAAACAAAATGAAAACCGCTAAAAATCGTAAACAAAACAATTAGAAAAGTTTTCCATCATGAAAAAACAAATTACTTCTCAAGTTTGGGGATTATCAAATCTGTAATGACTTCTTCTTTCTCATTTGAAGGAATGCATGTTTTAGGAGATTTTGTTGTTGACCCTTTCATTGCATCATCGACATCATAAACTTCATCAAAATCACGCTTCAGATCGACACCTTTACATTACCTTTTCTGATACGTTTTTTCAGCAGGGATGCAAAACTGTGAAAGGAGCAGAGAATTATATAAGAGGTAAAATAAGATTAGAGATAACTATTAAGTTTTTAAATTCTAAAATCTGTTATCCAGGGTATGTATGCATATATCCAGGGTAAAATAAGATTAGAGATAACTATTAACACTAAAATCGCCAACTTAGTTTTTAAAATTAAAATTAATTTTTTAAGACTTTAAGAATTTCAACCAAAAATCAATAATTTTGGCTCCAAAAACAAATTTGACAAACGACAATCCATGATAAACCAATGGCAATTGAAAAAAACTTTCTGACCGGTAATGCATTATTCACACAGGAAACGAAGCAGCAGAGAGCTTACCAGTGGAGAGAATTATTTTTGCAGCAGGGATGCAAAACTGTGAATGGAGCAGAGAATTATATAAGAGGTAAAATAAGATTAGAGATAACTATTAAGTTTTTAAATTCTAAAATCTGTTATCCAGGGTATGTATGCATATATCCAGGGTAAAATAAGATTAGAGATAACTATTAACACTAAAATCGCCAGCTTAGTTTTTAAAAATAAAATTAATTTTTTAAGACTTTAAGACTTTATGCTTTAAAAGATAGTACATTGTGCATTAAAAATTGTTTTTAAGACTTTAAGACTTTCATCCTAAATGCTTTATAAGATAGTATAGATAGCAGCAGTAACCGTTTCTGCTTCCTTTGAAATATTAGCAGCAGTAACCGTTTCTGCTGCTGTTTCCGTTTCTGTTGCTTTCTCACTTTCAGCTTCCTTTTCAACTTCTGTACCCTGCTCATCCTCCCCCTCAACCTTATATTCATACTCCCCCTCAATTTTTGCATCCTCCATGTTTATATCAGATTCTGACTCCCCCTTTTTGGAAGCATCAGTGGTTGAGCTTCGCCTTTTCAGAACAAACTGAGCTTTACGAAGCAGTATTAACTGCACAGCAGTATAAACTACAAAGCAGTATTAACTACAAAGCAGTATTAACTACAAAGCAGTATTAACCACACCTGCAGTATTAACTACAAAGCAGTATTAACCACACCTGCAGTATTAACTGCACAGCAGTATTAACTACAAAGCAGTATTAACTACAAAGCAGTATTAACTACAAAGCAGTATTAACCACACCTGCAGTATTAACTACAAGGGCAGTATTAACTACAAAGCAGTATTAACCACACCTGCAGTATTAACTACAAAGCAGTATTAACCACACCTGCAGTATTAACTACATGGCAGTATTAACTACATGGCAGTATTAATGGCTAGAACACTGGCAGTAGTAACTCTTCACGGACAGTAGTAACTACACTTGATCTAGCAGTAGTATCTTTGTTCTGGCAGTACTAACGTTGATCTGGCAATATTAATGTAGTTCTGGCAGTACTAACCATACTTAGCATATCTTCAGTTCCCAACAAATATATAATATATTAATATAATCCAAATAAAAGATGAAACAAAGTAAATAACCAAATAACCATAATAATTTAGAAATTTGTCTTAAAAAAACAATTCAAACAAAATGAAAACCGCTAAAAATCGTAAACAAAACAATTAGAAAAGTTTTCCATCATGAAAAAACAAATTACTTCTCAAGTTTGGGGATTATCAAATCTGTAATGACTTCTTCTTTCTCATTTGAAGGAATGCATGTTTTAGGAGATTTTGTTGTTGACCCTTTCATTGCATCATCGACATCATAAACTTCATCAAAATCACGCTTCAGATCGACACCTTTACATATCCTTTTCTGATACGTTTTTTCAGCAGGGATGCAAAACTGTGAAAGGAGCAGAGAATTATATAAGAGGTAAAATAAGATTAGAGATAACTATTAAGTTTTTAAATTCTAAAATCTGTTATCCAGGGTATGTATGCATATATCCAGGGTAAAATAAGATTAGAGATAACTATTAACACTAAAATCGCCAACTTAGTTTTTAAAATTAAAATTAATTTTTTAAGACTTTAAGAATTTCAACCAAAAATCAATAATTTTGGCTCCAAAAACAAATTTGACAAACGACAATCCATGATAAACCAATGGCAATTGAAAAAAGCTTTCTGACCGGTAATGCATTATTCACACAGGAAACGAAGCAGCAGAGAGCTTACCAGTGGAGAGAATTATTTTTGCAGCAGGGATGCAAAACTGTGAATGGAGCAGAGAATTATATAAGAGGTAAAATAAGATTAGAGATAACTATTAAGTTTTTAAATTCTAAAATCTGTTATCCAGGGTATGTATGCATATATCCAGGGTAAAATAAGATTAGAGATAACTATTAACACTAAAATCGCCAGCTTAGTTTTTAAAAATAAAATTAATTTTTTAAGACTTTAAGACTTTATGCTTTAAAAGATAGTACATTGTGCATTAAAAATTGTTTTTAAGACTTTAAGACTTTCATCCTAAATGCTTTATAAGATAGTATAGATAGCAGCAGTAACCGTTTCTGCTTCCTTTGTAATATTAGCAGCAGTAACCGTTTCTGCTGCTGTTTCCGTTTCTGTTGCTTTCTCACTTTCAGCTTCCTTTTCAACTTCTGTACCCTGCTCATCCTCCCCCTCAACCTTATATTCATACTCCCCCTCAATTTTTGCATCCTCCATGTTTATATCAGATTCTGACTCCCCCTTTTTGGAAGCATCAGTGGTTGAGCTTCGCCTTTTCAGAACAAACTGAGCTTTACGAAGCAGTATTAACTGCACAGCAGTATAAACTACAAAGCAGTATTAACTACAAAGCAGTATTAACTACAAAGCAGTATTAACTACAAAGCAGTATTAACTACAAAGCAGTATTAACTACAAAGCAGTATTAACCACACCTGCAGTATTACCTGCACAGCAGTATTAACTACAAAGCAGTATTAACTACAAAGCAGTATTAACTACAAAGCAGTATTAACTACAAAGCAGTATTAACCACACCTGCAGTATTAACTACAAGGGCAGTATTAACTACAAAGCAGTATTAACCACACCTGCAGTATTAACTACAAAGCAGTATTAACCACACCTGCAGTATTAACTACATGGCAGTATTAACTACATGGCAGTATTAATGGCTAGAACACTGGCAGTAGTAACTCTTCACGGACAGTAGTAACTACACTTGATCTAGCAGTAGTATCTTTGTTCTGGCAGTACTAACGTTGATCTGGCAATATTAATGTAGTTCTGGCAGTACTAACCATACTTAGCATATCTTCAGTTCCCAACAAATATATAATATATTAATATAATCCAAATAAAAGATGAAACAAAGTAAATAACCAAATAACCATAATAATTTAGAAATTTGTCTTAAAAAAACAATTCAAACAAAATGAAAACCGCTAAAAATCGTAAACAAAACAATTAGAAAAGTTTTCCATCATGAAAAAACAAATTACTTCTCAAGTTTGGGGATTATCAAATCTGTAATGACTTCTTCTTTCTCATTTGAAGGAATGCATGTTTTAGGAGATTTTGTTGTTGACCCTTTCATTGCATCATCGACATCATAAACTTCATCAAAATCACGCTTCAGATCGACACCTTTACATTACCTTTTCTGATACGTTTTTTCAGCAGGGATGCAAAACTGTGAAAGGAGCAGAGAATTATATAAGAGGTAAAATAAGATTAGAGATAACTATTAAGTTTTTAAATTCTAAAATCTGTTATCCAGGGTATGTATGCATATATCCAGGGTAAAATAAGATTAGAGATAACTATTAACACTAAAATCGCCAACTTAGTTTTTAAAATTAAAATTAATTTTTTAAGACTTTAAGAATTTCAACCAAAAATCAATAATTTTGGCTCCAAAAACAAATTTGACAAACGACAATCCATGATAAACCAATGGCAATTGAAAAAAACTTTCTGACCGGTAATGCATTATTCACACAGGAAACGAAGCAGCAGAGAGCTTACCAGTGGAGAGAATTATTTTTGCAGCAGGGATGCAAAACTGTGAATGGAGCAGAGAATTATATAAGAGGTAAAATAAGATTAGAGATAACTATTAAGTTTTTAAATTCTAAAATCTGTTATCCAGGGTATGTATGCATATATCCAGGGTAAAATAAGATTAGAGATAACTATTAACACTAAAATCGCCAGCTTAGTTTTTAAAAATAAAATTAATTTTTTAAGACTTTAAGACTTTATGCTTTAAAAGATAGTACATTGTGCATTAAAAATTGTTTTTAAGACTTTAAGACTTTCATCCTAAATGCTTTATAAGATAGTATAGATAGCAGCAGTAACCGTTTCTGCTTCCTTTGAAATATTAGCAGCAGTAACCGTTTCTGCTGCTGTTTCCGTTTCTGTTGCTTTCTCACTTTCAGCTTCCTTTTCAACTTCTGTACCCTGCTCATCCTCCCCCTCAACCTTATATTCATACTCCCCCTCAATTTTTGCATCCTCCATGTTTATATCAGATTCTGACTCCCCCTTTTTGGAAGCATCAGTGGTTGAGCTTCGCCTTTTCAGAACAAACTGAGCTTTACGAAGCAGTATTAACTGCACAGCAGTATAAACTACAAAGCAGTATTAACTACAAAGCAGTATTAACTACAAAGCAGTATTAACCACACCTGCAGTATTAACTACAAAGCAGTATTAACCACACCTGCAGTATTAACTGCACAGCAGTATTAACTACAAAGCAGTATTAACTACAAAGCAGTATTAACTACAAAGCAGTATTAACCACACCTGCAGTATTAACTACAAGGGCAGTATTAACTACAAAGCAGTATTAACCACACCTGCAGTATTAACTACAAAGCAGTATTAACCACACCTGCAGTATTAACTACATGGCAGTATTAACTACATGGCAGTATTAATGGCTAGAACACTGGCAGTAGTAACTCTTCACGGACAGTAGTAACTACACTTGATCTAGCAGTAGTATCTTTGTTCTGGCAGTACTAACGTTGATCTGGCAATATTAATGTAGTTCTGGCAGTACTAACCATACTTAGCATATCTTCAGTTCCCAACAAATATATAATATATTAATATAATCCAAATAAAAGATGAAACAAAGTAAATAACCAAATAACCATAATAATTTAGAAATTTGTCTTAAAAAAACAATTCAAACAAAATGAAAACCGCTAAAAATCGTAAACAAAACAATTAGAAAAGTTTTCCATCATGAAAAAACAAATTACTTCTCAAGTTTGGGGATTATCAAATCTGTAATGACTTCTTCTTTCTCATTTGAAGGAATGCATGTTTTAGGAGATTTTGTTGTTGACCCTTTCATTGCATCATCGACATCATAAACTTCATCAAAATCACGCTTCAGATCGACACCTTTACATATCCTTTTCTGATACGTTTTTTCAGCAGGGATGCAAAACTGTGAAAGGAGCAGAGAATTATATAAGAGGTAAAATAAGATTAGAGATAACTATTAAGTTTTTAAATTCTAAAATCTGTTATCCAGGGTATGTATGCATATATCCAGGGTAAAATAAGATTAGAGATAACTATTAACACTAAAATCGCCAACTTAGTTTTTAAAATTAAAATTAATTTTTTAAGACTTTAAGAATTTCAACCAAAAATCAATAATTTTGGCTCCAAAAACAAATTTGACAAACGACAATCCATGATAAACCAATGGCAATTGAAAAAAGCTTTCTGACCGGTAATGCATTATTCACACAGGAAACGAAGCAGCAGAGAGCTTACCAGTGGAGAGAATTATTTTTGCAGCAGGGATGCAAAACTGTGAATGGAGCAGAGAATTATATAAGAGGTAAAATAAGATTAGAGATAACTATTAAGTTTTTAAATTCTAAAATCTGTTATCCAGGGTATGTATGCATATATCCAGGGTAAAATAAGATTAGAGATAACTATTAACACTAAAATCGCCAGCTTAGTTTTTAAAAATAAAATTAATTTTTTAAGACTTTAAGACTTTATGCTTTAAAAGATAGTACATTGTGCATTAAAAATTGTTTTTAAGACTTTAAGACTTTCATCCTAAATGCTTTATAAGATAGTATAGATAGCAGCAGTAACCGTTTCTGCTTCCTTTGTAATATTAGCAGCAGTAACCGTTTCTGCTGCTGTTTCCGTTTCTGTTGCTTTCTCACTTTCAGCTTCCTTTTCAACTTCTGTACCCTGCTCATCCTCCCCCTCAACCTTATATTCATACTCCCCCTCAATTTTTGCATCCTCCATGTTTATATCAGATTCTGACTCCCCCTTTTTGGAAGCATCAGTGGTTGAGCTTCGCCTTTTCAGAACAAACTGAGCTTTACGAAGCAGTATTAACTGCACAGCAGTATAAACTACAAAGCAGTATTAACTACAAAGCAGTATTAACTACAAAGCAGTATTAACTACAAAGCAGTATTAACTACAAAGCAGTATTAACCACACCTGCAGTATTAACTGCACAGCAGTATTAACTACAAAGCAGTATTAACTACAAAGCAGTATTAACTACAAAGCAGTATTAACCACACCTGCAGTATTAACTACAAGGGCAGTATTAACTACAAAGCAGTATTAACCACACCTGCAGTATTAACTACAAAGCAGTATTAACCACACCTGCAGTATTAACTACATGGCAGTATTAACTACATGGCAGTATTAATGGCTAGAACACTGGCAGTAGTAACTCTTCACGGACAGTAGTAACTACACTTGATCTAGCAGTAGTATCTTTGTTCTGGTAGTACTAACGTTGATCTGGCAATATTAATGTAGTTCTGGCAGTACTAACCATACTTAGCATATCTTCAGTTCCCAACAAATATATAATATATTAATATAATCCAAATAAAAGATGAAACAAAGTAAATAACCAAATAACCATAATAATTTAGAAATTTGTCTTAAAAAAACAATTCAAACAAAATGAAAACCGCTAAAAATCGTAAACAAAACAATTAGAAAAGTTTTCCATCATGAAAAAACAAATTACTTCTCAAGTTTGGGGATTATCAAATCTGTAATGACTTCTTCTTTCTCATTTGAAGGAATGCATGTTTTAGGAGATTTTGTTGTTGACCCTTTCATTGCATCATCGACATCATAAACTTCATCAAAATCACGCTTCAGATCGACACCTTTACATATCCTTTTCTGATACGTTTTTTCAGCAGGGATGCAAAACTGTGAAAGGAGCAGAGAATTATATAAGAGGTAAAATAAGATTAGAGATAACTATTAAGTTTTTAAATTCTAAAATCTGTTATCCAGGGTATGTATGCATATATCCAGGGTAAAATAAGATTAGAGATAACTATTAACACTAAAATCGCCAACTTAGTTTTTAAAATTAAAATTAATTTTTTAAGACTTTAAGAATTTCAACCAAAAATCAATAATTTTGGCTCCAAAAACAAATTTGACAAACGACAATCCATGATAAACCAATGGCAATTGAAAAAAGCTTTCTGACCGGTAATGCATTATTCACACAGGAAACGAAGCAGCAGAGAGCTTACCAGTGGAGAGAATTATTTTTGCAGCAGGGATGCAAAACTGTGAATGGAGCAGAGAATTATATAAGAGGTAAAATAAGATTAGAGATAACTATTAAGTTTTTAAATTCTAAAATATGTTATCCAGGGTATGTATGCATATATCCAGGGTAAAATAAGATTAGAGATAACTATTAACACTAAAATCGCCAGCTTAGTTTTTAAAAATAAAATTAATTTTTTAAGACTTTAAGACTTTATGCTTTAAAAGATAGTACATTGTGCATTAAAAATTGTTTTTAAGACTTTAAAACTTTCATCCTAAATGCTTTATAAGATAGTATAGATAGCAGCAGTAACCGTTTCTGCTTCCTTTGTAATATTAGCAGCAGTAACCGTTTCTGCTGCTGTTTCCGTTTCTGTTGCTTTCTCACTTTCAGCTTCCTTTTCAACTTCTGTACCCTGCTCATCCTCCCCCTCAACCTTATATTCATACTCCCCCTCAATTTTTGCATCCTCCATGTTTATATCATATTCTGACTCCCCCTTTTTGGAAGCATCAGTGGTTGAGCTTCGCCTTTTCAGAACAAACTGAGCTTTACGAAGCAGTATTAACTGCACAGCAGTATAAACTACAAAGCAGTATTAACTACAAAGCAGTATTAACTACAAAGCAGTATTAACCACACCTGCAGTATTAACTGCACAGCAATATTAACTACAAAGCAGTATTAACTACAAAGCAGTATTAACTACAAAGCAGTATTAACTACAAAGCAGTATTAACTACAAAGCAGTATTAACCACACCTGCAGTATTAACTACAAGGGCAGTATTAACTACAAAGCAGTATTAACCACACCTGCAGTATTAACTACAAAGCAGTATTAACCACACCTGCAGTATTAACTACATGGCAGTATTAACTACATGGCAGTATTAATGGCTAGAACACTGGCAGTAGTAACTCTTCACGGACAGTAGTAACTACACTTGATCTAGCAGTAGTATCTTTGTTCTGGCAGTACTAACGTTGATCTGGCAATATTAATGTAGTTCTGGCAGTACTAACCATACTTAGCATATCTTCAGTTCCCAACAAATATATAATATATTAATATAATCCAAATAAAAGATGAAACAAAGTAAATAACCAAATAACCATAATAATTTAGAAATTTGTCTTAAAAAAACAATTCAAACAAAATGAAAACCGCTAAAAATCGTAAACAAAACAATTAGAAAAGTTTTCCATCATGAAAAAACAAATTACTTCTCAAGTTTGGGGATTATCAAATCTGTAATGACTTCTTCTTTCTTATTTGAAGGAATGCATGTTTTAGGAGATTTTGTTGTTGACCCTTTCATTGCATCATCGACATCATAAACTTCATCAAAATCACGCTTCAGATCGACACCTTTACATATCCTTTTCTGATACGTTTTTTCAGCAGGGATGCAAAACTGTGAAAGGAGCAGAGAATTATATAAGAGGTAAAATAAGATTAGAGATAACTATTAAGTTTTTAAATTCTAAAATCTGTTATCCAGGGTATGTATGCATATATCCAGGGTAAAATAAGATTAGAGATAACTATTAACACTAAAATCGCCAACTTAGTTTTTAAAATTAAAATTAATTTTTTAAGACTTTAAGAATTTCAACCAAAAATCAATAATTTTGGCTCCAAAAACAAATTTGACAAACGACAATCCATGATAAACCAATGGCAATTGAAAAAAGCTTTCTGACCGGTAATGCATTATTCACACAGGAAACGAAGCAGCAGAGAGCTTACCAGTGGAGAGAATTATTTTTGCAGCAGGGATGCAAAACTGTGAATGGAGCAGAGAATTATATAAGAGGTAAAATAAGATTAGAGATAACTATTAAGTTTTTAAATTCTAAAATCTGTTATCCAGGGTATGTATGCATATATCCAGGGTAAAATAAGATTAGAGATAACTATTAACACTAAAATCGCCAGCTTAGTTTTTAAAAATAAAATTAATTTTTTAAGACTTTAAGACTTTATGCTTTAAAAGATAGTACATTGTGCATTAAAAATTGTTTTTAAGACTTTAAGACTTTCATCCTAAATGCTTTATAAGATAGTATAGATAGCAGCAGTAACCGTTTCTGCTTCCTTTGTAATATTAGCAGCAGTAACCGTTTCTGCTGCTGTTTCCGTTTCTGTTGCTTTCTCACTTTCAGCTTCCTTTTCAACTTTTGTACCCTGCTCATCCTCCCCCTCAACCTTATATTCATACTCCCCCTCAATTTTTGCATCCTCCATGTTTATATCAGATTCTGACTCCCCCTTTTTGGAAGCATCAGTGGTTGAGCTTCGCCTTTTCAGAACAAACTGAGCTTTACGAAGTAGTATTAACTGCACAGCAGTATAAACTACAAAGCAGTATTAACTACAAAGCAGTATTAACTACAAAGCAGTATTAACTACAAAGCAGTATTAACTACAAAGCAGTATTAACCACACCTGCAGTATTAACTGCACAGCAGTATTAACTACAAGGGCAGTATTAACTACAAAGCAGTATTAACCACACCTGCAGTATTAACTACAAAGCAGTATTAACCACACCTGCAGTATTAACTACATGGCAGTATGTAAGGATCGAATCTT